>CM017761.1:37022120-37515909 GCA_008009225.1 Acer yangbiense
GAAAAGGTATGCAAGTTGCAGAAATCCATATATGGATTAAAGCAAGCATCCAGATCCTGGAACATAAGGTTCGATCAAGCTGTCAAAGGTTTTGGATTTATTCAGAATCCTGACGAACCTTGTGTATACAAAAGGAATAGGGGCGACAAGTTGGTTTTCCTGATTCTTTATGTTGATGATATACTACTCATTGGAAACGATGTAGGTAGGGATGGGCGTTTCCCCATGGGGCCCCATCCCCCACGGGCCCCCAAACATATTTTAGGGGTGGGGGCAAACTTTGCCCCTAAACATATTTTGGGGGAGGTGGTAGGGTTACCTCCCCCCAAACCCAAAACCCCATTGGGGCCCCCAAAATAATATATATATATTATTTTTATTTATATATAAAAATTTTAACAATTAAAAAAAATTATAAATTGTAATATTAAAATTAACATGACTACAAATTGTATTATGCAATTATTTTGTATTATATTTTGGATTTTGTATTGTATTTTAATTATGTTTTTATTACTTTTCGGATTGAAAACTTAAAATTTAGAATTGAAAAGGAAATGAAATTGGGGAAATGGGTTTTGGGGTTGGGGTTGGGGGTGGGGGAACCTTCCCCCAAAACGTTCCCCCCACTGGTCCCCCCAAATGGATTTTGGGGGAGGTGGTGGGGGGAGGTTTGAGGAATGGGGGTGGGGGTGGGGGTGGGGGTACCCTCCCCCGCCCCATTGGGCCCCCACGCCCATCCCTAGATGTAGGTGTATTGACATCAGTAAAAGAATGGTTAGCAAAACAATTTGATATGAAGGACTTAGGAGAAGCAAGTTTTATTCTAGGTATCCAAGTAATAAGGGATAGAAAGAATAAAACGATTGCATTATCCCAAGCTTCATACATAGACAAGATCTTGTCTAAGTTTTCCATGCAGGATTCCAAGAAAGGTATGTTACCTTTTAGACATGGAATCAAACTTTCTAAGGAACAAGTTCCTAAGAATGAGCATGAAGAGCAATTCATGAGTAGAGTTCCATATGCCTCGGCAGTTGGAAGTCTCATGTATGCAATGCTCTGCACTAGACCTTTGTTTTGCTGTTGGCATAGTTAGCAGGTTTCAATCGAAACTTGGTCCTGATCATTGGACGGCAGTCAAACATATTTTCAAGTATCTCAATAGAACGAGAGATAATATGCTTGTATACTCTGGAGGGGATTTAATTCCCGTTGGGTATACAGATTCTGATTTCTAATCAGATTCTGACTCTAGAAAATCCACATCAGGAGCTGTGTTTACTATTGGAGGAGGAGCAGTCATATGGAGGAGGATCAAGCAATCTTGTATTGCTGATTCCACCATGGTAGCTGAGTATGTTGCTGCATGCGAGGCTGCCAAAGAGGCTGTTTGGCTCCACCTATTCTTGATAGACTTGGAAGTGGTTCCTAGTGCGAATAAGCAGATCACTATCTACTGTGACAACAGTGGAGCAGTGGCTAATTCGAAAGAACCAAGAAGTCACAAGAGAGGAAAACACATTGAAAGAAAGTATCATCTTTTAAGGGAGATTGTTCAAAGGGGTGACGTGACGATTACAAAAATCGCATCAGCAGAAAATCTAGCAGATCCCTTCATAAAGGCTCTACCTCAGAAGAGTTTCGATGGGCATCTAGAGAACATGGGCATGAGAGATATGACACATTTGCTATAGCGCAAGTGGGAGATTGTTAGGATTATGCTCAATAGCAAGAGTGTAATGTTGTAATTAACAATCTTTTTCATATTAATAAAGTGATTTCTGGTTTAACAAATCTTATAGCATTTATAGTTTAATATTATAATTGTCAAAGTAAATAATCATAAGGTCTAAAGACTATGAGAAAAGAAGAATTGTTCGTACATCTGGATATGTATGAGGTAGACACAATTCTTTAGTTAGTCTTGAATAAATGTTCACAACTTAAGTTAAAGGTTGGGCACCTTTATCTTGTTAAAGTTGTAGAATTCTTTTGCTAGCATTTGAGTGGGATCAAATGAGATATGATGAGTCTAAAATCATCGGAGTGTCTTCGAGTAAAAGAATCTAGTGCACTGGGTGCATTGAATAGGATCACAATGAAAAGCTTTATCTAGAACCGTCAATAGATAATAGTATTTTCATTATCAGGACAATCGGAGAGTCTATCTTAATCCTGAGATAAATGATGGACTTATGGTTGCAAGTGATATCATTTGAGTTATCAATGAGTACGATTATATAGCATAGTCTATCCTCGATAGTTTGGTGATATTCATTTGCTAATCGATAGAGGACTTCATTTATAGATATAGACATCATGGCTCCATTTATTAAATGAGAGTATAATATCATCATATGGATGTTTTGAGGTAATTGGATATTAAATCTGAACGTTGAGTTTTCGATAGTGACTATTGAAAACATGGCTTCTGGACAAGTCAAAATATCCAAGTTCAAAACGTGGTCATATGAGTAAATATGGTAACTTGGAGAGTTATAGGCGGTCTATGAACTCTTGGCGTTTACTGATATTAATCACGAGGATACACTATCTCCAACATGATTGTCTAGGGTATGAACGAGGAACATCTTCTTATTCTATCTTTATTTGAGAGTTCAATTTTAGCTCTTTAGTGGAATGAGTTAAAATTAATGGATCGGACCTAAGTGAATCATTTGTTGATTGTGATTAGGTTATGTCTATTGAAGCTTAAATTTAGATAGCCCACCAAGATCCCCAATCCACACGGACTTGCATGGATCACTTGATATATTCTACCAGACAAATTTATGGGTCCATCTAGAATTGCATTTAATATATTAAGAATATAATTTGCACATTATTTGTTTAATGGGCTGATCAATTATATTAATATATTAATGAAAGGCATGTGGGCTTATTTCTTTTAGTAAGAATGGGTCTGGTTCACATGTGGGCTTTTTATTTAAAGTCCAATGGATTAAATAAAATAAGGAAATAAAAAAGGCTATGTAATTAGTCAAAAATGTTATTTTATTTTATTGTTTGATTAAATGAGAATTAATTAATTATTTAATTAAGAAACAAAATCTTTTTCTGATCAGGAAATATATTTCCTAGAGTTATACTATTGGTAGTAGTATACTAAAAGTAAAAGACTTATTTGGTAAGAAAATAAATAATAAGTTTTATTTATTTAATCAAATAGGAAAGTCTTTTATTAAGTCAATTAAAAGAATAAAAACACTTATGAGTTGGATTAGGGTTAGGAGTCTAAAGTTGATGGGAATTAGGGTAAAGCACAAATCCTTTTTTGTAGAGGATTTTCGGCCAACCTTAATAGAATCACATGTAGATTTCGGCAACCCTAAAGGAAAAGAGAAGTAAAATTCGACCACCCTATATAATACAAGCTATAGGGTTCAGCCAACCCTAAGTTTTTACTGGATCAATTTTTTCTTCTTCTCATACTCATAGAAAAGTGTTTGATTATTCGGCCAAGACAAAAAGAGAGAAGAGATTATTCTTTTGATAGTACACTAATTGCTTGTTCATCAATAAGCTTGTGTGTACAACATCGAATTAGGTTCACGCGAGTTTCGATCATTAGATTGAGAACTCAAAAGTGACCGGAATAATCTTTGTAGTCTTTTGGTTGTTTTGTGACTAACAAAAAGAAAAAGAAAGTTTGTTTATCCATTCTCAGGTACGCAATTCAAAGAAAAGGGAGACCACGCTCCTAGGTGATTCATGTTCGTGCTAGGATTGAAGATCTTGCGGATTACCATCGACGCAAGTCAATCGGATCACGCGACAAAAGGTATTATACTATTATTAGTTTATATATATGTTTAATTAATTTAAAGGGTTAAGGTACATCAAAGGAAAATTTTTAAAGCATACTAAATCCCTTTTTAGTCTCGCTTCCGCTGCGTTGACCGGTATTTTTCCCTACACAGTAACCCATTGAGGGGGAGCATTGCATTCACAATTATTGCATGATGTTGTAGTTGTACTTAAATTTTTAGGAATGCAAATGCTTGTTTTTATTCTCACTTGATTCATCTCACTTTTTACTTATGTAAGGATTCCCTTTTGTTGATTGGCTTATTTCGTGGGCAAACCACATGTTGGGGTTTGGTTGTAAGGGTAGTCTAGGTCATTAAGATTGAAGATCAAAGACCATTTCCAAGACCTCAAGAGGACAAGCACCAAAGGTATATCTTATGCTTACTTTGGCTTGAAGAGTTATAGATGCACACACACACACAACATGCATAACTCTTATTCTTGTATGGTGTGTTCATATTTTGTGTGCATTGTGCTTTATTGACTTATTCAATATCTCTTCTTGCATGTTGAATTGATTGCATCTTGTTATATGATAATGCCATGACATGATAGGCATTAGGATGCATTCAATACCCACACTTGCACTTCATGTATGTTAGCTTTTAGTGTGGAGTAATTCGTTTCCCTAAGGATGTTCGGAAACGTCCGCGCGTGCACGGTAATGTGCTTTGTTTTGCGCGATGATCGCCGGTGGAGATGCCTTTGGCTTCTCCTTGGTTTCACCATTTTTGGTGAATCGGCGGTTACGTTCGGCGGCCTGGCCGCCGTTCGAAACCGCCGAATGAGACCTGATTGAAATATATCTCTCGGGTCCAAAACGGCGGTTGGAATCGGCGGTTTCCAAACCGCCGAACGAAGTCGCCGAAGTTCCCCTGTTCCACTCGGGAGCCATTCGGCGGTTCAATTCGGCGGCCTGGCCGCCGAATGAAACCGCCGATCGGTACGTTTCAAGGGCAAAATTGTATTTTCACCTGCCCTGTTTTTGGTCTCTATAAATACATCCTTATCTCTGGTTCAGAACACAAGTCTTTGATCATAAGAACCCTAGAGAGATATTTAGAGAGACTTGAGAGAGAAAGCTTAAAGATCATATCTTTATCTCTCTAAACCCATTCCCACATGCATAAATCTTCATCTAAGCATCATCTAGGATCATCTAGCATATGCTAATGCATGGGACTTCTTCAACACACATGGTATGATTTGTTGAACACTTTTATCTTACATAATTAGTGTTTCTACTTATCAATTTTATCTCATATTTTACTTATATGTGTTTAGATTAATTTCTACATATAAGATTGAGATTATGTGTTGATTGGGTTATTATTTGTTAGCTAGGCTTTAATGTTCATATGCCATCTAGCTAATTGATCTCATTTATTGATTGAGATTATTTTTCATAGCTTATTTGATTAGGTCATTATTGCCTAAAAGCTATGCCATGAACATTCTTGTGTGATGTATTGATAACTAGGTTGATAGATTGTTTTTTAATCAACTAGTTAATCCTTTGAATGTTTGTGGGTTTTATATGATAGCTTTGTATCTAGGATTGGTGATCCTTTACTTAGCTAAAGTTATATGCCATGTCATATAGCTATATGTGATATCTAGGATTGATTATATTGTCATCTTATAATCCTAGGTAAGCATTTAGAGTACCCTAGCTCTTATTGCATTAATTGAATATTCATACATATTCACATAGGGTTGTGCATCTCTTTTGAGAGATTGAAGTCTTGGGGCTAAGTGTGCTTAGGCCTCAAGCAAATTGGACTAGAGCCGCTATAAAAGGCCCGCGTGGTAGATTAGAGGGTGCTCACGCCAAGAGTAGTGTATCAGGGGATATCACTAGGGATTGAACCAAGAGTGGCGATTGGTAGTGTCCATAGCCTGAGGTTATCTAGGGTGAGGGTCCGAGAATCACTTGAGGGTGTAACCGTCTTTTCATATAGTGGATTTCGAGGTTCGAGTGTGGCGCACTTACCAGCCCGTGGTTTTTCCCAGTGGTTGGGTTTCCACGTAAACATCAAGTGTCATTTACTATTTCCGCATCTTATTACACTTGTATGTATTTTTGACTTGCTAGGGGTATTTTCGTAAAATTGACATGCATGCGAAAATTGGGTAATAATTAGATAAAATCTATTCACCCCCCCTCTAGCTTTATATTGAACACACCATGAGAACTTTCAACTTAAATTGGAAAGTATAGAAACTTTACTTTCAGGGATTGATTGTTCTACATGAGATTGCAGACTTCAAGATTATTTTTTATATATCTCTTTGTAAAGTAGAAAATCATAGTAGACCCGTAGTTTCTATTATGTTGTGAGGAATCAATGTGAGTGGTGGTTTTGCCACGAAATAGCCAAAGGGGGAGATTGTAAGGATTCCTATATATTGATTGGCTTATTTCGTGGACAAACCACATGTTGGGGTTGAAAATGTAAGGGTAATTTAGGATTGAACTTCATATGCTCGAAGGCCCTTTCAAGACCTCGAGGTACAAGCACGCCAAAGATATAATTTCTAGTGCTTGGTTTTCCTTGAAGAGATTTAGTTAGCACACACACACTTAGCATACTTGATCTTGTGTGCATACTCTTCACATGTCACTTTACACACTAGCACTTTGTTTGATATCTTGTTATGTGTATATGTGCTTAGTAATTCGTTTCCCGACATTATTCGGAAACGTCCGCGCTTGCACTAATGAGTGCTTGGTTTCGCGCGAAGACCGCCCACGGAGAATGCCCTTGGCTTCTCCTTGGTTTTCACCATTGTTGGTGATCGGCGGTTATGATCGGCGGCTTGGCCGCCGAATTAAACCGCCATTTGCTTCCAGATATGTCTGGAGCAATTCTGCGGTCACGATCGGCGGTCACGACCGCCGTTCGAAACCGTCGTTCATACCTGATCGACTTTAATCTCTCGGGTTTGATTCGGCGGTTGGATCGGTGGTCACGAAACCGTCGAATGAAACCGCCGAATGAAACCGCCGAATGAAACTGCCATTGTTCCCTTGTTCTTATCGGGTTTAATTCGGCGGTTATGATCGGCGGCCTGGCCGTCGATTGAAACCGTCGATTAGTGCGTTTCAGGGGCAAACTTGTCTTTTCACATGCCCAATTCTTGATGTCTATAAATATCTTACTTTCTCATTCTCTGATCAAGTTCTTTGAGTTATTAGAACCCTAAACTTCAAAGAGAGATTCTTGAGAAAAAATCAAATCAAGAACTCACCTTTAAACACTCAAATCAAATCCTTTTTGCATCAAAGTTCATCTTGCATTCATCTATGATTGGGTTTGCATCATCACAACATGCTTGGTAAGATTTTGATTAATTTCATCTTATTTTAGTATTTTACTATCAAGCATATTCTCTTTTTAATTACTTGTATGTTTTTGATCATATGATAAATACAAGATTAGAGAATTAATTGTGATAAATTGATTGAGTGTTGTTTTGTGATAGCTAATTAGGTTTTTGATTAATCTTGATTAGCTAAGCTATTTTGACATGTCATCTAGCTATTGATATCTAGGATTGAATTAATCACATATTATTATCCTAGGTAAGCATTTAGAGTAACCTAGCTCTAAATTGCATTTTGAATATTCATACATATTCACATAGGTTGCATAATCTCTTCTTAGAAAATTAAGTCTTGAGGATAAGGTTGCTTAGGCCTCAAGCAATTGGACTAGAGCCACTTTTAAAGGCCCGAGTGGTAGAAGTGGGGGGTTATTGACCGGAGTGTTAGACGAGGTCTACATAGGTTGTAAACTCCATTTCGATTAGTGGATTTCAAGGTCCGAGTGTGGCGCACTAAACAGCCCGTGGTTTTTCCCAGTGGTTGGGTTTCCACGTATACATAAAGTGTTATTTAAATTCCGCATTATATTACACTTGCTTGTATCTTTGACTAGTAGGGGTATTTTCGTAAAATTGACTTGCATGCGAAAATTGGGTAATAAAGCTTAAAATCTATTCACCCCCCTCTAGATAATATATAGAACACACCGAGTATTATTGTTATTACTTTCAATAGGCATGAAAAACAAAGCATGTGAAAAGACAAGTTTGCCCTTGAAACGTACCAATCGGCGGTTTCAATCGATGGCCAGGCCACCGATTACGACCGCTAAATTGAGCCCATGGGGAGCAGAGCATCAACGACGGTTTCATTCGGCTGTTTAGTGACCGCCGATCCAACCTCCGAATCAAACCCGAGATATTAAATCAATCAGGTATGAACGGCGGTTTCGAATGGCGGTCATGACCGCCGATCTTGACCACAGACTTGCTCCAGACACTTCTGGATGCAAACGGCAGTTTCATTCGGCGGCCAGGCCACCGATCATAGCCGCTGATCACTAACAGAGGTGAAAACCAAGGAGAAGCCAAGGCATTCTCCGTGGGCGGTCTTCGCGCAAAACCAAGGACATTCTAGTGCATACGCGGATGTTTCCGAACACTATCGGGAAACGAATTACTAAGCACATATACACATAACAAGATATAACAATCAAAGTGCTAGTGTGTAAAGTGACATGTGAAGAGTATGCACATATGATCAAGTATGCTAAGTGTGTGTGTGCTAATTAAATCTCTTCAAAGAAAACCAAGCACTAGAAATTATACATTTTGCGTGCTTGTCCCTTGAGGTCTTGAAAGGGCCTTCGAGCTTGAAGATCAATCACCTAAACTACCCTTACACAAACAACCCCAACAAGTGGTTTGTCCACGAAATAAGCCAATCAATATATGGGAATCCTTACAGCGCCTACCTGGGAAATAAAGAACATTCTTCATTGGTGCTATTCGTATAGCGCCTTTGTACAGTGCCTGAACAACGCCTTAAAACTGTTCTTCTCGGGTCTGAGATAGGCACTGTACGTATAGCGCCTTCCAAAATTGCATCAGACCTTATGCATTAAAAATACATTTTTCAACCAGGTCAAGATGGGCGTTGTTCGAATAGCGCCTCTGTAGAGCGCTTTTGACAGCGCCCATTGCAAGTTTGCAATCCTAAGTCTATGCATGACAAGGCAATTAGACATACAAGATGCAATCAAAAGAACATGCAAGAAGAGATGTTAATGAACATTAATGCACAACAATAAGACACACAATATACAAGAATTAACCATATGCATGAGTTGTGAGTGTGTGCAACTATCTTTTCAAGACAAGTAAGCACTTAGAATTTTACCTTCGGTGCTTATCAAGATGAGGTCTTCAAAGGGCTTTGAACAATAACACCAACACCTAAGCTACCCTTACAAAGAAGCCCAACATATGGTTTGTCCACGAAATGAGCCAATCAACAAATAGGAACCTTACAATGGGTAACATGGGTGTACTGCTTGGCCAAAGTGGTGGGGTTGGCGGACACTGCATGACAGGTGCGGGTTGCTTGCTGATCACCCCTAACCTCTCCTACCTCGGTTCCAACCGGAAATTTCATAACGTTGTGATAAATGGATAGGACTCCCCTGATTCCCGATAGGAAAGGTCTTCCCGGGATTGCATTATAGGCGGATGGGGTATCCACCACAATGAACTCTGTCATGATATTCTGTTGAAGGGGGGCTTCTCCAATTATCACCAGCAAAATATGTGTTTCTATTGGCATTACGGAGCCCCCTGTAAATCCCTATAAAGGTGTAGTGCAGCTGTTGTAGCAAGGGTTCTTAAGGTTGAGTTTATCCAATGCTTCTTTGAACAAGATATCCACACTACTTTCGGTGTCTATCAGGCTGCGGTGGACTCGGCAATTGGCAATCTGTACTGTGATAACCATTGGATCGTCATGGGGCTGTACTGTGTTGTAAGCATCATCCTCCGTGAAAATAATTTGAGCGGAATGAGAGTATTCTCGTGGTCTTCTAGATACCCGGAACACATCCTAACCAGCGGTGAGCCTTGAGATCTTCCTAGCATGGTTATTTCTTGAATTATTGGAAGTTTCAGCTAGAGTTGGGCCTCCGCTGATAGTATGAATAACCTAAATTTGCTGTATCAGATCCTTTCCCTCGTCCTTCCTCCTGGATCCAGTACTGCCACCTACATCGGGCTGAAGACCCTTTCTTCCTACAGCCGGCCTTATCATTGGCTAGATCCTTCTAGGTGGAATGTGGAAAGCCGATTTAACCAATCGAGGTCTAAGGTCTTCAGGGTGATCTTACACTGGTAAAGGCGGTCGAAGTCTATCAAAGACCGGTACCCGGGTACTTGGTCCAGCCTCCTTTGTAAATCTGGGTGCTTCCAAGGGTATTCCTTGAGCAATCATTCAGAGACGTACGCTTTCTACATAGGCAGCAGCATGTTGCTCCATGGCATCCCGAGGTGCTTCTGGGACCGCGGGGTCCTATGGTGTTGATCCGGGATTGGGTGGTGGAACCGGTGCCGGGATCTAGCTTCTTGCTCCCTTGATTTTCCCTTGATTTCTTTGGGTGGAAGCGAGGGAATAGGGCCCCGAGGTGGCATGCTGCCCCTGAGAGGACCGAAGCCTCATCTTCTACTTCTTGTGGGTAGAGCTAGGTAGCTTGTTAAGGGTGGGGAGTTTTTTTCCCACAGACGGAGCCAAAAGTGTTAACCGAAAATTGTCACTGGGGTGAAATTTCTAATTAACAATTTAAGGAGGACCAGGATCGGGATAGATCTTGGTCGGCGGGGTATCAGGTAGTTCGATACCCGTTTGCTTCCTAAAGATCTACTAAGAATGGTGTGTGGTAGTAGTAAGAAAAGAAGGATTCTGATATATGGTAGAATGAACACTCGATTTATTTTTATTCAGAACAACATATAGTAAGATTACAGTCAATCAGTAGCTGAACTATCATTATATGAACAAAGAAGCAAAAAAATAAACTTGGTGGGTGATGGCGTTGGAGCTTTTCTTGCCTGTCGATAAGTGGAAAAATGTCATGTAGGGTTTCGGCCTCCTTTTCTCTGTATCATGCGATGAACATATAGGTCCGTGTCTTGCCATGCACTCCTAGAATTTCAGTCTAGGGTTTTAGCAATTTACGGATCCTTCCTTGGCGATCCATGAATTCGCCAGGGATTCGATCCCCGAAATCAATGGTTTCCTTTTGGATTTGAAAGAGTTGACTTTGCTTTTGAATGGGACTCTTGAATGGCGGGAATGCATGTAATATTCTGTCTTGAACGATGGCGTTTAATGCTTGTCTTCCTTCTAAATTTGCTGTTCGGGGTACTCGCTTCTTGCTTTAGGCGAGGTCAGCGCACTGGGATTTCGGTGTTAATTTGCTGAGTGTCTGCCACGAGCTTAGTGGGTCGGGATATTTCAGATACCCCGCCTTTCTCACACTCTTCTTAAATGATGTTTAAAAATATCGGGGTACCGAGTACTGGGCTACCGGGATACCGGGTACCGGGATACCTGGGGGTAGACAGGCGCTGGGATCTCGTGACAGTAATGTATCTGGGGCCTTGTCTTTGAGGTTTCCCTACTGCTTTCTTGGACCTAGAGGTTTTGGACCTGGCCGGGGTGGGCAGAAGTCATACCCTAACTTTTTTGTAGGTAGGCGGGGTTCCCGGGTACCTCTCCCGTTCTTGCTTTCTACCCCGACTCATTTTTCAAGGCCGGTGGAAAATTCTTCTTTAATCCTTGCCATTTTCGGCGGTTAACAGTTGCTCTTAAATTGAAATCAATGAAATCTATATATCCTTGCTTCTCTCATAACAAATGGTGAAATTTGTTTGAATTTTTATTAGAAACTTTTGTCATTTGCTTTGCCAAATACCATTGTATTTTGGACTTGAATGCTAAATGTCTTGTATGCAAAACATTTTTGATTCACACATTTTCTTCAAATAAATCTTATTGTTTCTCTCCAATTAATTGGGATGCATAAAGTGACTTATATGATTATGCAAATATCTTGTATGCTATTATCTCTCTTTGCTAAAAGTGACCCAGTTGGGGACTACTCCTTTGCCTATATCATGACAAAAAGGGGGAGTAGAATGGTGGTAAGGGGAGTTGCTAAATATAGTAGCAATTGTGCATGTTGGGGAGAATATACATTGAGGGGGAGTAACCCATTGAGGGGCAGCATTGCATACACACACATTACATGATGTTGTGCTTAAATTCTTAAATGCAAATGCTTGTTTTATTTTCACTTGATTATCTCACATACACTTGCTTTGGAAGTGTAATATTTTGTTTTGAAGGGTTGATAGTTCTACAAGAGATTGAAATTTGAAGTTTTTTTTTTACATCTTTATATCTCTTTGTAATGTAGAATATCTTTATTATATAGTAGCTTTAATTATGTTTGTGAGGATCAATGTGAGTGGTGGTTTTGTCACGAAATAGCCAAAGGGTGAGATTGTAAGGATTCCCATATCTTGATTGGCTTATTTCGTGGACAAACCACATATTGGGGATTGAATGTTAGAGTAGCTTAGGTGATTCATGATCAAGCTCAAAGACTCTCTCAAGTCCTCAAGGTTGACAAGCATTCCAAAGGTATATCTCTAATGCTTAGTTTTCGTTGAAGAGATTTAGATTGCACACACACACTTAGCATACTTGCATTTGTGTGCATACTCTTCACATGTCACATTTCACACTTGCACTTTGATGTTGTATTTTGTTGTGTGTTTTTGTGTCGTGTAATTCGTTTCATGAATATGTTCGGAAACGTCCGCGCTTGCACAAATGTGTGCTTGGTTTAGCGCGAAGACTGCCTACGGAGAATGCCCTTGGCTTCTCCTTTGGTTTCACCTTTTTTGGTGAATCGGTGGTTTGATCGGCGACCTGGCCGCCGAACGAAACTGCCGTTTCATACCTGATTGATTTTTATCTTGGGTTTGTTTTTACGATTTAATCGACGGTTTCCAAACCGTCGAATGAAACCGCCGTTGATGCTTTGTTCTTCTCAGGCTCAATTCGGCGGTTAAGAACGGCAGCTGCCGATTGAACCGCCGATCATGCATTTTCAGGGGGCAAACTTGTCTTTTCACATGCCATATTCTTGATGTCTATAAATATCACACTTTCTCATTCTTTGAATTATGTTCTTTAACTCTAAGAACCCTAAACTTCAAAGAGAGACATTTGAGAGAAAATCAAATCAAGAACACATTTTTAACACTCAAAAACCATTCTCATATGCATTAAAATATCATCTAGCATTTCTAGCATAGTTAGGATGCTTGCTTACATGGGTTTTGGTCAACACACATTCTTTGGTAAGTTCTTCACTATTATCATATATAATTGGTGTTTTATTTATCATTGACATCTCTTATATTATTTGTATGTTCTTAGAATATATTCTAGATACAAAATAGAGATTGTTGTGTTGACATGATTGAGTGTTGTATTTTGATAGCTATATCTAGGTTGTTTAATCTTTGATTAGCTAAGCTTTATGACATGTCATTTAGCTATTGATATTTAGGATTGTGTTAATTGACATATTTTTATCCTAGATAAGCATATGAGGTTACCTAGCTCTTATTGCATTTTGAATATTTCTTATATTCACTTAGGTTGTATTATCTCTTCTTAGAGAACTAAGTCTTGTGTTGTGACCGAGATTAGGTTGCTTAAATCGTAAGCAATTGGACTAGGTCCACTTATACCAGGATTAGGTAGGTGTGATTATATACCGGGATTAGGTTGTAATCTTAACACATTTAGTGGATTCGAGGTTCGAGTGTGGCACACTTATTAGCCCGTGGTTTTTCCCGTGAGGGTTTCCACGTAAACATCAAGTGTTATTTACATTCCGCACCATATTACACTTGTTTGTCTTTTTGACTAGTTAGGGGTATTTTCATAAAATTGACATACATTCGAAAATTGGGTAATAACATTTAAAATCTATTCACCCCCTGTAGATAGTTTCATACACACCGTGCAATATTTGTTTCATGAGTGAAAATGAACGTAGCAATAGAATCACATATAACTTCTTCAATGATAGTAAACATACAACAAAGATACAATGAGGATATTCGTATGGCTATGGTAATAGGGTTAAAGGCTTATTTGGTGATGGCGATGGTGCTCTCGTGCATGTCGATAAGTGGAAAAAATAAACTGTAGGATTAAGGACTCAAGTTACAGTCCCCTTTTCTGTGTGATAACACGATGTATATATATGTCCCAATACTTGCCCAACATTCCTCTAAATTCGGTCTAGTGACCTAGAGTTTTTCGGGACATTCCCTGGCAATTGGCGAGAAGATCGTCCATTTTCCGTCTAGGAATCGAGCGATCCCTTATTTGGCGGAATTCTGATAGAGTTGACTTGTCTTTCAAATAGAACTCTTGAGTAGCGGGAAAGAAATCAATTTTCTTGTTTTATTAAAACGATGTCGTCATACTGTCTTTTTATGTAGTTTGATCTTCGGCGTACCTGGTCATACCTTGATACTTGGTACTCTGTTAATCTGATACTTGTTGCTTGGTTGGCCATATTTAGGAGAAAACGGGGTACATAGGCATCTCGCCTTTTACCTGATTATTTAAACTTTTTACAAGTGCACCGGGGTACCAAGATACCGTGATGCCGGGATGCCGGATGGTAGCGGGATGCCGAATGTTAGCGGGATGCCGGATGGTAGCGGGGTACTAGGATCCTGCAGTAGTGGAGTCCTTGGAACTTGGCTTCTTTGTTTCCTGGTACCTTTGAGTCTAGGAACCCTTGATCCTGATTTGGACTAGTAGGAGGTTGTACCTGGTCAATCTTAAAGGTGGGGTACCGGGATGCTTTTCTATGGTGTCTTTCTATCTCGATTATTCTCCAATGTTGATGGAAAATTCTTCTTTAAACCCTTGCCATTTTTGGCGGTTAACAAAAGTCCCTCCTGACTTGAACACCGGTACCTTACTGGGGTTGGAGTTAGGATACCATGATACATGAAGGATTTTCCTTATTCTGTCTAGTTGGTTTCCACTGTCTTGGAGGAAATCCTCCTTCAGCACGTAAATTCTTCTTCAGCACGCTTATAATAAATGAGTAATCCACGTGTCAAGTCCTGAGTGGTCTGTTTATTTGAATGAACCATTTTTTGGTGCGATTTTCTCGAAACCGTCTCATGCACGTTTCCGGTCATCAATTTCGGTTTCCTTGCTTATTCAGGTAACCGCCTACTTTCTATAAATAATCCAACTTTCTTGCTTCTTTCACACCGATTTCAAAATTCAAAAAGCACAAACCCTAGCTTGCTCGCTCGCTCTTCTTTCTTACCAGCAACTTCTCGAATTTCCTTCTTTTTCTTCTTCCTCTTTCTGCAATGGCGACTCCATTAGACCTTTTCGTAACTTCACAAGATCCTCATCCAGCTTCACCAAATCCTCACCTAACTTCTCCAAACCCTCCTGACAGCCTTGATGACCTTCTTGATATAGAGAAGGTCAATTCAGAGGAGAATTCCCCAACAATAAGGGGAAGGAAATAAGGCTGGGAAGAAAGCGACGTCGCTGGTGGCAGCAACCTATCTCAGCACCGCTGTTCCACAAGAAATCCCTGAATCTGGTCAGGCTTTAACAACAGACCCGAGGACTTGGTCCAGATTGTCGACGAAGAGGATGATGAGGACGTCGATGATAAAGATGAGGACGATGATATCCCAGCTATGGATTCCAGGGGAGTCCTTGTCGGTCCTCTGACCTCCTTCCATGATGGCCGGATTGTCCCAGATTCGATCTGCACAGTTGACAACCTGGCTCGTTTGAGGAGGGTTTATAGGATCCCGGACACCATCACTCTGTCTCTCCCTCATCGGGGTTACGATCTATACACCCCTCCCCCAGGCCGCCTCCTCATTCATATAGCTGCCTTAGAGTGCAGGGTCAGGCCCCCCCTCCATCCTAACCTTCGTAGAGCACTCGTTGCTCTAGAGCTAGCCCCCCTACAAATCTCTGTTGGGTTTTGGAAAAACTTGACTGGGTTCCTCGTGCTCTGGAGAGAGAAGTGTGAGAAGGACGATGTGCTAATAGAACCTGGCTTTGACGAGCTCCGCTACATCTAGCAGGTAGCAAACTTAGTACCTCGGGGCCAGTTTTACCTGAGGCCCAAAAATAAGATGAAATTCACTATACCCGGGGTGAATGTGAAATACAATCAGACCTGGAAGGATGAATGGGTCGTGGTAGCGGGAGACTAGGGCCACTCAGTGTATATCAGGGGAACTGAGTATCCGGTTCCTATCCAATTTACCAAGAAGGATAAATGGGACAAGGGGGATATCTCTGCGGAGTCCCTCGACGTCCTCAAGAGGATCTAGGAGAGGAATTATATGAATATGCCGTACCCCTCCAATGACACCTATGAAGGAGCTAGGCTGACCGATATCTCAGGATATCTGTCGCTCATTAGGGTATGTATTTCTGCCTTTCTTGCTTTTCCCTTTTTTTTTAATATTTTTTTTTTATATGGTGCTGATCCTCCTTTTGGTAGTTTCTGCCACTCATTTCCTACCTTCTTCTCTTTCTTCTTCAGGGCCGACATTCCTAAATCCCCTTCCAGTCCATTCTCCCCCTGGTGCTGCATCCGGGTCCAAATTGCCTACATCAACCCCTCCTCCAACTCCTGCCTCTCTTCCCACTCTCTTGCCTCTCTTCGCGGGGTTACCATCACACTCTCCTACTTCTCTTCCCACTCAGATTATAGCACGCCCGTCTCTGGGCGAGATGTTGGCATAGGCTGCCAAGGCTCAGGTTTCACCAGTCCAAATCTCGAGGTAGGCTACCAGTGTTGCTGCTACAAAACCTGTTGTAGTGGCTTCTCCTCCTCCTCCTCCTCCTCCTCCTCCACCTCCAACCATATCTGCCAAGCACCCAGCTAGGGTGGAAAAAGAAAAAAAGTGTTGTTACCGTGGCCACCCTTCTTGCTGATCTTCCCTTAAGATCGGGGTTGCGGGATTTTAGCTAAGAGGATGTTGTGTCCAAGTTCATCGCTACTTGCCCTGAGGAAGGCTTGCAGTCAATGTCTTCCTTGCCCACTGATATCCCAGTTACCAAGGTGGCTTTTCTGCTTGCTGAGGTATGAACCTTGACTTCACAGCTTGTTTGGTATAATTCTTTAGAAGGTACTTACTGTTTTCCTCTCTTTGTAGGGTTTTAAATTTGCTTTGGTTATGGGGCAGCAGGTCAAAGCTTTAAAGGAGGCCAATCTTGCACTTCAGGCGAAGCTGGAAGAGGCCCGGGATGATCTAGCCTGAGCTGAGGAGAGTGTGACCTCCTTGGTCCAATCTGCCACTGAATTTGAAACCGGTAGGCAGGCTACCTTAGTGGAGTTGGAGCGGATGAAGCATGCTTATGACACAGAGACAATAAAATCACCACGTCACCAGGTTGAGAGGGAGATTGTGAAGGCGGAGAAGGCCGTGCTTCTAGATAAGAACCAGTTTTTACAGGGTTCTATGAGCATCTTGGAGGCCAGGGCGGACTCCTCTTTCATGGACGGATACTTTACTGCCTCGTACGAGGTTGCCAAGGCTTTCCCTCCTCCTTTTGACCTACAGACTACCTGTAAGAATTCCCATATCTTGATTGGCTTATTTCGTGGACAAACCACTTGTTGGGGTTGTTTATGTAAGGGTAGTTTAGGTGATTGAACTTCATGCTCGAAGGCCCTTTTAAAGACCTCAAGGGACAAGCACGCCAAAGGTATAATTTCTAGTGCTTGGTTTTCTTTGAAGAGATTTAGTTAGCACACACACACTTAGCATACTTGTTCTTGTGTGCATACTCTTCACATGTCACTTTACACACTAGCACTTTGTTTGATATCTTGTTGTGTGTATATGTGCTTAGTAATTCGTTTCCCGATAGTGTTCAGAAACGTCCGTGCATACACTGGAATGTGCTTGGTTTTGCGCAAAGACCGCCCACGGAGAATGCTCTTGGCTTCTCCTTTAGATTCACCATCACTAGTGAATCGGCGGTTTGATCGGCGGTTTGATGGCCTGGCCGCCGAATTAAAACCGCTGTTTCAGTCCAGAAAGGTCTGGAGTGATTCTACAGTTACAATCGGTAGCCACCGACCGCCGTTCGAAACCGCTGTTCATACCTAATCTATTTACATCTCTCGGGTTTGATTCTGCGGTTTAATTAGCGGTTTCAAAACTACCGAATGAAACCGTCGTTGTTCCCCTGTTCTTCTCGAGTTCAATTCGGCGGTTGTAAACGGCGGCCTGGCCGCCGAATGAAACCACTGATTGGTGCGTTTCAGGGGCAAAATTGTCTTTTCACATGCCCAATTCTTGATGTCTATAAATATCTTACTTTCTCATTCTCTGATTAAGTTCTTTGAGTCCTTAGAACCCTAAACTTCAAAGAGAGATTTTTGATAAAAAATCAAATCAAGAACTCACCTTTAAACACTCAAATCAAATCCTTTTTGCATCATATTTCATCTTGCATTCATCCATGAATGGGTTTGCATTATCACAACATGCTTGGTAAGATTTTGATTAATTTCATCTTATTTTAGTATTTAGCTATCAAGCATATTCTCTTTTAATTTACTTGTATGTTTTTGATCATATGATAAATACAAGAATAGAGAATTAATTGTGATGAATTGATTAAGTGTTGTTTTGTGATAGATAATTAGATTTTTGATTAATCTTGATTAGCTAAGCTATTTGACATGTCATTTAGCAATTGATATCTAAGGTTGATTTAAATTAATTTGTTAACCGCCAAAAATGGCAGGGACCAAAGAAGAATTTTCCACTGGTTTTGAGAGGGAATCCGGGGTATAAAATAGCGAAAGGGAAAGATGTCCGGGCATCCCGCCTACGAGCAGACAGGCTAGAGTAAAGGACCACTACCTACCCGACCAAGTCTGGAATCTCCGCGAAAGCCAAAAGATGAATGGGGGCTTGGAAGATACGGCCATCGTGAGGTCCTAGTACACAGCTGCCCCGAGTACCCCGATACCCGAGTATCCAGGTACCCCACTACTTGAAACCCCGACTTCCGCGACCAGCGTTTTAAAAGAAGCACGAGAGACGCAGGGTACCCATGTTACTCCCGATCAGCGAAACCTGTGACACGCACATGGCAAGATATATACCGGGGTCCCAGTAAACCGACCCCGCAGAAGCGAGAGGCGGACATCCCGAAGAGTAACCTCACGTAAAAGCAAACACTAAACGCCACCGTTCGAGATAGAAGCACAAGATACAACGCGACATTTATTTCCACCATAAAGAGTCCTATTTCGAATAGGGTTAACTTGGTCGGTACCGAGAAAGAAGCAATCACCTAACCTTTCGGGATCGATATCCCGAAGAATGCGTCGGACTCCAAAAAAGGGCCCGTGCACCACTAAAACCCTAGACCGAAGTTTTAGGAGTGCACTGCGAGAAAGGAGGCCTATATATATTGATGATATAATGATGGAAAGGGGAGGCAACCCTACAGCCACACTTTTACTACTTATCGGCAGGCACGAAGAGTTCCATCGCCATTGGTTCCCCATATGCTTTATTTTTTCCTACTGCAATATTGTTATTTCAAATACCAAGTGGTAAGATCCGACTGTGATCGAGATCCATATACATATATAAACAGCTTTTGTTTTATGCATCCATCTTATGAGAGATCATCCATCTTACTACTCATATCCACCATAATATCGAGTTCATGACACCCAGCGGGATACCAAACTATTAAGTATCTCGCTTGCCCTTACCGGATCCTGATCCGGATCCATCACCTACAAACCCCCTATCACGCCTAACAGATTTCAAAGAACCTGCAGGGTACTGGGGTATAGAGTATCCCGCTAGCCCAGATCCAATTAGATCTGGGCCCCTCACATTCCGTTAATTCTTAATTGTACCCCGGTGACAATTTTGGGTTAACACTTTGGCGCCGTCTGTGGGAAACAACTCCCCACCCTTTAACAAGCTTTCAAGTTCAACTCAGAAGAAGATATAAGATGAGGCTCCGATCCTCCCAAGGACAGCCCGCGAACTCCGGCCCTCATTCCCTCGCTTCCACCCAGAGGAATCAGGGGAAAAGGAAGGGAACCAGAAGCCAGATCCCGATACCAGTCCCGCCACCGAGTCCAGGACCAGCACCGCAGGACCCAGCGATCCCAGAAGCAACTAGAGAGGCCATAGAACAACAAGCTACTGCCTATGCGGAAAGCGTCCGCTTTCAGATGATTGCCCAAGGAATACCTTTTGAATCACCCAGATTTGCAGAGAGGGTGGAACCAAGTACTCGGGTATCAATTTTTTATAGACTCGGGCCGCCATTACCAGTACAAAATTGTCCCGAAGATCTCAGACATCGACCGGTGAAACGGGCTATGACCATCCTGTCTAGAAGGATCCAGTCAGCGACAAAAACGACACCGGAAAGAAGGAGTATGGTGTACAAAGCAGAGGTCAGTATCAGATCCAAAAGGGAAAGCAAGGGAAAGAGCGTGATGCAGCAGGTTTAGGCTAGTCACACTATTAGCGGAGGACCAACCCTCGCCGGGACTTCCAACAATTCAAGAAAGAACCATGCTAGGAAAATCCCAAAGCACGCCGCTGGCCAGGATGAACCCCGGATGTCCGACAGATCATGTGAAGGCCCTTATTTCACTCAGATTGTGTTCACTGAAGACAATACTGATAACACCATACAACCTTATGACTATCCAATGGTAATCACAGCCCAGATTGCCAACTACCGGGTCCACCGCATCCTAATAGACACTGGAAGCAGCGTTGATATCCTATTCAAAGGAGCCTTGGAGAAGTTTAACCTTAAAAACCCATTCTACCACAGTTGCAGGACACCCTTATATGGTTTTGCAGGAGACTCCATGATGCCCTTAGGAGCACACACCTTACCGTTAATCATTGGGGAGGCCCCTCTTCAGCGGAACATCATGACGGAGTTCATCGTGGTAGACACTTCGTTCGCCTACAACTTGATCCTTGGAAGACCTTTCTTGTCAGGAATCAGAGGAGCCCTGTCCATCTACCATAACATCTTGAAATTTCCTATTGGAACCGATGTAGGGGAGGTTAAGGGGGATCAGCAAATGGCCCGCACCTGTCTTACAGCATCCGCTAACCCCACTATCACAACTGAGCAATACACCCATGCCGCCCAGGAACTGAGTTACAGGGCACCAGAGCCAGACGATCGTATCCTAGAAGAAAGGGAGATACCCGGCTTAATCCTAAAGGAAACCGAAGAAGAAGAAAGAGGATGGACCGGGGGACACCCCACGGAGAAGCTAGAAGAAATCTAGATTAGAAAGGATGACCCAACTAAGATAGTAAAAATAGGAGGTGCACTGGACAGCGAGGTCAGGAGAAACTTGGTGGAACTTCTTAAAGAGTACAACGACATTTTTGCTTGGAACCACGATGGAATGCCGGGCATCCCTCTCAACCTAGCGGTTCACCGACTGGCAGTGGACGCTACAGTCAAGCTAGTCAAACAGAAGCGGAGACATTTCAACACGGAACGGAACACTGCGGTACAAGAAGAGGTAGACAAGCTTTTGAAAGCCAAGTTCATCAGAGAATCCTGCTACCCCGAATGGATTGCTAATGTGGTCATGGTAACCAAAGCCAATGGGAAGTGGCGCATGTGCATGGATTATACTGACCTAAACAGGGCGTGCCCTAAGGATAGCTTTCCCCTTCCTAAAATTGACCAACTGATCGATTCTACTGCGGGAAACAAACTTTTAAGTTTCATAGATGCTTTCTCAGGATACAACCAGATCATGATGCATCCCGCTGATCAAGATAAGACCAGCTTCATCACTAGATAAGGTCTTTACTGTTAAAAAGTCATGCCTTTTGGCCTCAAGAATGCAATAGCCACATATCAACGCTTGGTAAACAAGTTATTTAAGCCATTAATAGGAAAATCTATGGAAGTATACATAGACGATATGATAACCAAATCTCAAGAAACCCATCAACATCCTGAAGACTTGCGTCAAACTTTCCAAGTGATCAGGGAAAATCAAATGAGGCTAAATCCAGCCAAATGTGCCTTTGGAGTAGCAGCGGGGAAGTTCCTTGGCTTCATGGTGCATGAGAGAGGACTAGAAGCCAACCCCGAGAAGATCAAGGCCATCATAGAGCTGGGGTCTCCAAATACTCTCCAACAAGCTCAGGGGCTGACTGGACGGATAGCGGCGTTGAACCGCTTCATATCAAGGTCCACAGATAATTGCCTGCCTTTCTTTAAAGTCATCAAGCAGGGGAAGAACATGAAATGGAATCAAGAGAGTGAGCAAGCATTCTGGGCCTTGAAAGAATATCTAGCCAGTCCACCTCTACTGGTGAAGCCCGTCCCGAGAGAGGAACTACAACTTTATCTAGTGGTATCGGAGACCGTAACTGGTGGAGCTTTGGTGAACGAATGCGATGACGGAATTTAAAGACCGATCTACTATGTAAGTCGGGCTTTATCAAAATCTGAAAAGAACTACACCATCCTAGAGAAGTTAGCCTTTACATTGGTAACTGCAGCCAGAAAACTTCGGCCTTATTTTCAAGCTCACACCGTCGCAGTGGTAACAGATTAACACTTAAGGCAGTTCCTTCAAAGGCTGGATGTATCAGGCCGGTTAGTCCTTTGGGCCTTAGAGCTCACCCAGTACGATATAATGAAAGCTCTCAAGGTGTGTTATATATATATAAAGCTAGAGGGGGGGGGGGGGGGGGGGGGGGTGAATAGATTTATCTAATTATTACCCAATTTTCGCGTGCATGACAATTTTACGAAAATACCCCTAGCAAGTCAACAAAACATACAAGTGTAATAAGATGCGGAAATAATAAATGACACTTGATGTTTACGTGGAAAACCCAACCACTGGGAAAAACCACGGGCTATATAGTGCGCCACACTCGGAACTCGAAATCACTAATTGAAATGAAGTTTACAACCTATGTAGACCTCGTCTAACACTCCAGTCTGTAACCCCTCACTTTTACCCAGCGGGCCTTTATTAGCAACCCTATTCCAATTTGCTTGATCCTCGAAGTCACTACTTGTAATGATGTTTACAGCCTAATCCTGGTCTGTAACCCACCACTACTACCCAGCGGGCCTGTAATAGCAACCCTAGACTAAGACTTCAATCTCTCAACAGAGATGCACAACCCTATGTGAATATTTATGAATATTCAATTAATGCAATAAGAGCTAGGGTACTATAAATGCTTACCTAGGATTATAAGATGACAATGTAATCAATCCTAGATATCACATATAGCTATATGTCATGGCATATAACTTTAGCTAAGTAAAGGATAACCAATCCTAGATACAAAGCTATCATATTAAACCCACAAACATTCAAAGGATTAACTAGTTGATTAAAAGACAATCTATCAACCTAGTTATCAATACATCACACAAGAATGTTCATGGCATAGCTTTTAGGCAATAATGACCTAATCAAATAAGCTATGAAAAATAATCTCAATCAACAAATGAGATCAATTAGCTAGATGGCATATGAACATTAAAGCCTAGCTATCAAATAATAACCCAATCAACACATAATCTCAATCTTATATGTAGAAATTAATCTAAACACATATAAGTAAAATATGAGATAAAATTGATAAGTAGAAACACTAATTATGTAAGATAAAAGTGTTCAACAAATCATACCATGTGTGTTGAAGAAGACCCATGCATTAGCATATACTAGATGAACCTAGATGATGCCTAGATGATGATTTGTGCATGTGGGAATGGGTTTAGAGAATTAAAGATGTGATCTTTAAGCTTTTTCTCTCAAGTCTCTCTAAATATCTCTCTAGGGTTCTTGGGATGCAAGACTTGTCTTCTGAACCAAAGATAAGGATGTATTTATAGAGACCAAAAATAGGGCAGGTGAAAATACAATTTTGCCCTTGAAACGCACCGATCGGCGGTTTCAATCGGCGGCCAGGCCGCCGAATTGAACCGCCGAATGGCTCCCGAGAGATATATTTCAATCAGGTCTCATTCGGCGGTTTCTAACGGCGGCCAGGCCGCCGAACGTAACCGCCGTTTCACCAAAAATGGTGAAACCAAGGAGAAGCCAAAGGCATCTCCACCGGCGATCATCGCGCAAAACGAAGCACATCAACGTGCACGAGCGGACGTTTCCGAACATCCTTCGGGAAACGAATTACACTACACTAAAAGCTAACATACATGAAGTGCAAGTGTGGGTATTGAATGCATCCTAATGCCTATCATGTCATGGCATTTCATATAACAAGAAGCAATCAATTTAATGCAAGAAGAGACATTGAATAAACAATAAAGCACAATGCACACAAAATATAAACACAACATTCAAGAATAAGAGTTATGCATGTTGTGTGTGTGTGCAACTATATCTCTTCAAGCCAAAGTAAGCACAAGATATACCTTTGATGCTTGTCCTCTTGAGGTCTTGGAAAGGGTCTTTGATCTTCAACCTTAATGACCTAGACTACCCTTACAACCAAACCCCAACATGTGGTTTGACCACGAAATAAGCCAATCAATTTAATGGGAATCCTTAGATATAAGATACAAGGCTAGGATGATAATCAAGGCGTAGCTGACTTTATAGCAGAATTTAGCATGGTTCCTCACCCGGATGCTCCTGTAGTTCTGAGCACAAATCCGGAACCTCCGGAATGGCCAGCGAATAGCAAGATCTGGACCCTGTACACGGATGGTTCCGTAAATCAAGCCGGTTGCGGGGCCGGGATCATCTTGATCGATCTCGAAAGGATCAAATGCAATCACTGTTTCAGATTCGAGTTTAAAGTCACCAATAATGAGGCAGAATATGAAGCCCTATTGGCAGGAATGAAGGTAGCTATAGAACAAGGAGTGGAGTACCTCGTGGTAAGAAGCGATTCCCAGTTAGTAGTCAACCAAGTATCCGACACATATCAAGCAAGAGGTGACAACATGATAGCATATCTCCAAAAAGCCCAAGAAGCAGCTACGAAGTTTAAAGGCATAAGGATGGAGCAGATCCCGCGAGAGAAGAACCACCGGGCAGATGTCCTGTCTAAAATAGCGGCAACATGAGGAAGGGCGTTGCCTAAAGGGATACCACTCCAACTAATACCACGGCCTAGCACAGCCCCGGGGCTAGAAGTAAGCCCGGTCACTCGTCTACCCTGTTGGATGGATCCCATAGCCGACTACCTGCAGGACGGCACGCTCCCAGAGAACCCTGACCAGGCGCACAAACTCAAGAGGATTTCGATTAGTTACTGCCTGATAGAGGGACACCTCTATCGCAGAGGAAAATCACTTCCCCTGTTACGATGTTTACATCCGAACGATGCCAAATAGGCATTGGATGAGGTACATTCAGGGGACTACGGAAATCATGTTGCAGGAGAAAGGTTGGCATATCAAGTTCTCAGGATGGGAGATTACTGGCCTACTATCCATCAGGACGCCACAACGTTTGTGCAATCCTATGAGCCATGCCAGAAAACCGCGGATCTACATCATCTACCACTAGAAAAACTTACTTCAATCAGCACGCCATGTCCATTCGCTATCTGGGGTCTGGATCTGATCGGGCCATTTCCTACCACACCTGGCCAGGCCAAGCACGCTATAGTAGCCAATACCACAAGCTTCGTTAAGGAATATATTGTTTGTAGGTTCGGTACCCCGATGGCCATAATTGCCGACCTTGGTAAGCAGTTTGATAATGCAAACTTTAGATTTTTTTTGCGAAGAAAGGGGTATCGACCTACGCCTGGCCTTAGTGGCTCACCCTCAGACCAATGGATTGGTCGAGGCCACTAACAGCACTATCAAGAAACTCCTAAAAATGAAACTCCAACAGAAGATTGGGGGATGGGTTGATGAACTTCCAAATGTCCTTTGGGCCTACCGGACTACTAAAAGGATCGCTACGGGGGAAACCCTTTACTCTCTGGCTTTTTGGAACAGAGGCCGTCTCGCCCATCGAACATAGGTTAACGTCTTTCAGGGTCCAGCATTTCGAGCTGGAAGAGAACGAAATGAAATTAAGAGCCAGTTTAGACCTCCTTGAAGAGAAACAAGATAGAGTAGCTAAGCGTGTAGCCACCTACCAGCACAAGATAGCCCGATGTTTTAACAGGAGGGTGAAGACCCGGAGTTTCAAAGAAGGGGACTTGGTCCTCAGGAAAGTAACCCAGAATACTCGGAAAAGGTCAGACAGGGTACTAGCTCCCAATTGGGAAGGGCCATATATAATAAAGGTGGTAGTACGCAGGGGAGCATACAAGTTAGAGGATATGGATGGTTACCCGGTTGATCACACTTGGAATGCTGATCATCTTGTAAGGATTCCCGTTTTGTTGATTGGCTTATTTCGTGGTCAAACCACATGTTGGGGTTTTGAATGTAAGGGTAGTCTAAGTGTTTAGTGTTGAAGATCAAAGGCCCTTCCATGACCTCAAGATACAAGCACGCCAAAGGTATAATCTCTTGTGCTTGTTTTTCTTTGAAGAGATTTAGTAGCACACACTCACTTAGCATTCTTGCTATGATTGCATACTTGCTTATTTTTATGTGCATCTCTTCACATGTCACTTTACACACTAGCACTTTGGTTGATATATCTTGTTGTGTGTATATGTGCCTTATAATTCGTTTCCTGACATTGTTCGGAAACGTCCGCGCTTGCACTAATTAGTGCTTGGTTTCGCGCGAAGACCGCCTATGGAGAATGCCCTTGGCTTCTCCTTGGTTTTCACCATTGTTGGTGATCGGCGGTTATGATCGGCGGCCTGGCCGCCGAATGAAACCGCCGTTTCAGTCCAGATTGGTCTGAAGCAATTATGCGGTCAAGATCGGCGGTCACGACCGCCGTTCGAAACCGCCGTTCATACCTGATCGATTTTAATCCTCTCAGGTTTGATTCGGCGGTTGTATCGGCGGTCACGAAACCGCCAAATGAAACCGCCGTTAATGCTCTGTTCTTCACGAGCTCAATTCGGCGGTCGTCATCGGCGGCCTGGCCGCCGATTTAAACCGCCGAACGGTGCGTTTTAGGGGCAAAATTGTCTTTTCACTTGCCCTGTTCTTGATGTCTATAAATATCACACTTTCTCATTATCTGAATCAGTTCTTTGACTCTTAAGAACCCTAATCTTCAAAGATAGATATTGAGAGAAAATCAAATCAAGAACTCAACTTTAACCACTCAAATCAAACCCCTTTTGCATCAAATTTCATATTGCATCTCCTATGTCTATATAGAGTGCATCCATGTATGGGTTTGCATCATCACAACTTGCTTGGTAAGATTTTGATTAATTTCATCTTATTGTAGTATTTTAAATACCAAGCCATCTCTTTTAAATTACTTGTATGTTTTAGATCATATGCTAAATACAAGAAAAGAGATTATTTGTGATGAATTGATTGAGTGTTGTTTTTGATAGATATCTAGGTTTTTATAATCTATGATTATCTATGCTATTTGACATGTCATTTAGCTATTGATATCTAGGGTTGATTTAAATTGAATATATCATCATCCTAGATAAGCATTTAGAGTACCCTAGCTCTTATTGCATTAATTGAATATTCATACATATTCACATAGGGTTGTGCATCTCTTTTGAGAGATTGAAGTCTTGGGGCTAAGTGTGCTTAGGCCTCAAGCAAATTGGAATAGGGTTGCTAATAAAGGCCCGCTGGGTAGAAGTGAGGGGTTACAGACTGGAGTGTTAGACGAGGTCTACATAGGTTGTAAACTTCATTTCAATTAGTGATTTCAAGTTCCGAGTGTGGCGCACTATACAGCCCGTGGTTTTTCCCAGTGGTTGGGTTTTCCACGTATACATCAAGTGTTATTTAAATTCCGCATCTTATTACACTTGTATGTATTTTTGACTAGTAGGGGCATTTTCGTAAAATTGACTTGTATGCGAAAATTGGGTAATATTAGTTAAAATCTATTCACCCCCCCCCCCCCCCCCTCTAGCTTTATAAAGAACACGCCTCGAGTATTTAATTACTTTCACATCTCAAGGGATTTTACCCTTAGAATTTTTAAGAAAGAGTGTATCTCGGAAGGTACATACCTGATACGTGTACCCCGATTTCCTTTTTGCTTTGTATTCGCATTCAGAAAATCAATAAAGTCAGTTGCTTCTCACACGTTTCTTTCTTAAGTACGCCTAAGGAAGTCTTCGCCATCCCGTTTACCCCAAGACCAGGAAAAGCCACATGGCTTTTCCTGCTGCCTCGGTCGGGGAATACCCCTCTCTAGGAAGGAGCTGGCGCTTCAAGACCAGGAAAAAGCCACATGGCATTCCTGCTACATTGGTCGGGGAATACCCCCCTCCAGGAAGGAGCTGGTGCTTGAAAAGCATAAAGGGCGTAGTCGCCCGCCAGTTCTCTATCTCGCCAAGACCAGGTGGGCCTGTATAGACCCCCCGAAGCCTCAGACGGGGAATTCCTTCCTCTAGGATAAATCAAGCGCCAAGGTAATCCTTAGTCGTCTACCAGAGCAGGTAGCCCAAGATATCAAGACAATCCATCGGGATACATGACGCCGCACTCCGTTACATCGCCATATTTTATCCAGGAAAAAACCTTGTATCAAGGCGACATCAGTGGCCAACTTTCATCAATGTAGCCCGATCCAGGCTACCCATCCCGATGGATTTTTAGAAGTCACCCAGATTAATAACCTTCGACCAAGACAAGCTCCCTACTTATACGGAGTCACTCGTCGGAGAAGCATAATGAACGAAGGGACCATCATCCGGGAATGATGCTGCCAAGTATAGGTATGAGTTCGTATCATCGGTCACACAGCAAGATATCAAAAAAAAAAAAAAAAAAAAAAAGGAGCTTCAATTAAACAAGCAGGGTGCCCAATCCCCGTATCCGGGCCACAAAAAAGGAAGATAAAAGTCAGGTTTCCTCCTCCGTTTTTTCTTGCTCGTCAGCCCCCTCATCACCAGTAGTGTCATGAACTTCCCCGGCACCGGCTACAACTATTCCAGGAGGAGGACCCATCCCGTCAATCGGAGGCACGGAACCTCGTGCCAAGTCGGTTGGGGAAGCCCGGGGACTCCTGGTACCCTTCTCCATAAATTCGGAAGCAATGGCTACATGAGTAGGACCTCCTTGATCCTGTTTTTCAAATTGGGCAGCTCGGTTCATAATCAAATCACGATCCCAGTTAAAAGTGGTTTGCAAGTCAAAGGGAGGAGGAAATGCCTTGGCGACCTCGTATGTAGCAGTGAAGTACCCATCCCCGAAGGAAGAATCCACCCTGGATTCCAAGGCACTCATAGAAGCCCGCAGGGCCCTGTGGTCATCTAAAAGGACGGTCATCTCCGCTTTAATGGTCTCCCTGTCATTACGGCGGCGGCTTGATCTATCAACCTCCGTGTCATAAGCATGAGTCACCCGTTTCAGTTCCACCAAGGCCGCCTTCTTGCCAGCATCAGACGGGCCAAATCGTTCATAGCTTCCTCTAGCTTGGCCTCTTTCAGGGCAGTTGCTTGCTGCTCCATGGCCAGGGCAAACTTGAAGCCCTGTGAAAAGAAAATAAAGAAGGTATGAAATCGGAAAGGAAAGTCTGCATGCAACAAAATGAAGGGACCCAATGCATACCTCGGCAATAACTGACACCCCCTTTGACGCTAGGATGTTAGTTGGAAGAGAGGACATGGACTGCAAGCCCCCACTGGAACAAGCAGCGACAAACTTAGCAATGACTTCCTCATGATCATAGTCCCGTAACCCCGATCCAGAAGGAAGATCCGTGGAGGAAATAACTTGAGCATCGTCTCCCTTCCTGTCCTCCGTTCTAGCGGGAAGTTGGACGATGGCAGTAAAAAAAGGGGGAGGAGGAGCCACCATTACTTCAGGCGGTACAACAGCCAGTTTGGAAGTTTTCTTCAAAATAGGGAGCAGTGAAGCTCTGGTCTTGGCAGCCCGTGCTAACATCTCACTTAAAGAGGGGGGCGCTGCGATTTTTGTTGAAAGAGAAATAGGCGAAGACGGAGCCAACCCCGCAAAGGTAGGACGTTGAGTCAATGCAAGTGGCTGAGAGGCAACTCCGACGCCGACAGAAGAAGGAGTAGGAGAGCTAGTAGGAGAGGAATCTGGGCAAGGCATACCTAGTTGGGTAAGAAATATCCGCAGATACCGTTCTAGCCGGGCACCTTCAAAAGGATCACATGTGGGATACTGTGGGTTGACATAGTTCCTATCTTGAATCTTCATAAGGATCTGGCCGGATTCTACAGAGAGCTCACCCGTGTTCCATTTATCTTGTGGAGAAAAGCGAATAGGAACCAAGTGCTTAACCCCATACAAACACACTGAATGGCCCCAATCGCCTTCGACCACGACCCACTCGTCTTTTCAAGGCGGGTTGAATTTCACATTTGCCCCAGGAACAACGAATTGCAACTTATTCTTGGGCCTCATGTAGAATTGACTCCGAGAGACCATGCTCGTTATTTGGAAAATATAGCGAAAGTCGTCAAAGCTAGGTTCCTTCTCGACACCGTCTTTTTCACACTGCTCCCTCCAGAGCACCAGGAACCCGGTCAGGTTTTTCCAGAATCCAGGTGAAATCTGTAGCGGGGTCAATCCTAAAGCAACAAGCAATCTACGGATGGAGGGGTGAAGAGGGAGCTGAACGCCGCACTCGAAGGCGGCCACGTGAATTAGCAGGCAACCTGTAGGGGGACTGTATACATCATACCCCTGATGAGGAAGGGAAAGGCGGATAGCATCCGGGATCCTGTAAACCCTCTTAAGCCGAGCTAAGGTATCGGTTGTGCACGCCGAATCCGGGATTATACAGCCTTCGCTGAAAGGAAGGAGGGACCCAACAAGAACTCCCAAAGAATCTGTAGGAAGAATACCGCCTACCTCCTCCTCCTCCTCCCTTTTTTTGTCATCAACACTAGCGGCCTTATTTTCTTCCACTATCTGGACTGGATTCTCAGGCTCATTGTGAAAACCTAGCCCGATTCGGGGATTCCTCGTAGAGCGACGGCGCTAGGACGAGATGCCATCTCCGGTAACATCGCCATCACCTTGATTACGCTTCTTTTTCTTGATCGACTTAGAGCTCGCGGCCGAGTCCACCTTCTGGCTACCTGGAAGATATGAGGAGGTAGGCAAAGAAAGCGAAGGAACACCATGAATGGTGGCAGGAAGTTTTGAGGAAGGCGTCATTGTTAAAAAGAAAAAGATTCAAACAGAAGGAAAAAAAAATTTTGTCCTTGATTTCAGTTCTTGATTTTTGAAAGGCAAACGCAGCATAGCAAAAGGAAAGAAGGGGAAAGAGATTCATTTATAGGCAGGAGAAGGGCGGTTACCAAAACATAGAAGGAAACAAGAATTAATAACTAAAGACGTGCTCGAGGAAAACTCCGAAAAACCCACGCCGAAAACGGCCAGTTTGAATTTATAAAGCAGTCGTTAACAGACACGTGGATTGTTACTAAATACTGCCGTTTTGAAAGAAGATTTCCCTCTTCATTGAGAAACCAGCAAGACAAGATGAGACAAGCAGACAAAATGGAAAATCCTTCGAACAAACAAGGAAATCCTGACTCCAATCCCAGCAAGATACCGGTGTTCAAGTCAGGGGGGACTTCTGTTAACCGCCAAAAATGGCAGGGACCAAAGAAGAATTTTCCACTGGTTTTGAGAGGGAATCCGGGGTATAAAATAGCGAAAGGGAAAGATGTCCGGGCATCCCGCCTATGAGCAGACAGGTTAGAGTAAAGGACCACTACCTACCCGGCCAAGTCTGGAATCTCCATGAAAGCCAAAAGATGAATGAGGGCTTGGAAGATACGGCCATCGTGAGGTCCTAGTACACAGCTGCCCCGAGTACCCCGATACCCGAGTATCCAGGTACCCCACTACTTGAAACCCCGACTTCCGCGACCAGCATCTTAAAAGAAGCACGAGAGACGCAGGGTACCCATGTTACTCCCGATCAGCGAAACCTGTGACATGCACATGGCAAGATATATACCGGGGTCCCAGTAAACCGACCCCGCAGAAGCGAGAGGCGGACATCCTGAAGAGTAACCTCGCGTAAAGGGAAACACTAAACGCCACCGTTCAAGATAGAAGCACAAGATACAACGTGACATTTATTTCCACCATAAAGAGTCCTATTTTGAATAGGGTCAACTTGGTCGGTACCGAGAAAGAAGCAATCACCTAACCTTTCGGGATCGATATCCTGACGAATGCGTCGGACTCCAAAAAAGGGCCGTGCACCACTAAAACCCTAGACCGAAGTTTTAGGAGTGCACTACAAGAAAGGAGGCCTATATATATTGATGATAGAATGATGGGAAGAGGGGGCAACCCTACTGCCACACTTTTACTACCTATTGACAGGCACGAAGAGTTCCATCGCCATTGGTTCCCCATATGCTTTACTTTTTCCTACTACAATATTGTTAGTTCAAATACCAAGTGGTAAGATCCGATTGTGATCGAGATCCATATACATATATAAACAGCTTTTGTTTTATGCATCCATCTTATGAGAGATCATCCATCTTACTACTCACATCCACCATAATATCAAGTTCATGACACCCAGCGGGATACCAAACTATTAAGTATCTCGCTGGCCCTTATTGGATCCTAATCCGGATCCATCACCTACAAACCCCCTATCATGCCTAACAGATTTCAAAGAACCTGCGAGGTACCGGGGTATAGAGTATCCCGCTAGCCCAGATCCAATTAGATCCGGGCCCCTCACATTCCGTTAATTCTGAATTGCACCCCGGTGACAATTTTGGGTTAACATAATTATATCATCATCCTAGATAAGCATCTAGGTTGCATAATCTCTTCATAGAGAATTAAGTCTTGAGGCTAAGATTGCTTAGGCCTCAAGCAATTGGACTAGAGCCACTTTTAAAGGCCCGAGTGGTAGAAGTGGGGGTTATTGACCGGAGTGTTAGACGAGGTCTACATAGGTTGTAAACTGCATTTCAATTAGTGGATTTCGAGGTCTGAGTGTGGCGCACGAAACAGCCCGTGGTTTTTCCCAGTGGTTGGGTTTCCACGTATACATCAAGTGTTATTTAAATTCCGCACTATATTACACTGTAGGGAAAAATACCGTAGTACACGCAGCGGAAGCGAGACTAAAAATAGATTTAGTAACTTTTAAAATTTTTCCTTTTTATGAACCTTAAACCCTTTAATCAATTAAACATATATATTATCTAACAAAAGAAGAATACCTTTTGTCGCGCGATCCGATTGACTTACGTCGATGGTAATCCGCAAGATCTTCAATCCTAGCACGAACGTGGATCACCTAGGAGCGTGGTCTCCGTTTTCTTTGGATTGCAAACCTGAGAATGGACAAACAAACTTTTCTTTTTCTTTGTTAGTCACAAAAACAATCAAAAGAAGACTAAGATTATTCCGGTCACTTTTGAGTTCTCAATCTTATGATCGAAGCTCGCGTGAACCTCAATCGATGTTGTACACACAAGCTTATTGATGAACAAGCAATTAGTGTACCATCAAAGAATAATCTATTCACTCTTTTATGTTTTAGTAGAATAAAAACCTTTCTATGAATTGAGAAGAAGAAGAAAATTGTATCAATCAACAACCATGTGGCCGAATTCTATAAGTGTGAATATATAGGTGGCCGAAATTTGCTTCATCTTTTCTTTTAGGGTTGCCGAAAATCCTTCTCTAAAAGGGACTAGGGTTGCCGCAAATCACAAGCCAAAAAGGGTTTGTGTTGCACCCTAATTTCCATCTAGTTTAAGACTTCAAACCCTAATCCAACTCATAGATATTTTATTCTATTATTTGACTAAATAAAAAGACTTCTTATTTGATTAAATAAATAAAATTAATTATTTATTTTCTTATCAAACAAGTCTTTCAATTTTAGTATACTACTTCCAATAGTATAACTTTAGGAATCATATTTCCTAATCAGAAAAGATTTGTTTCTTAATTAAACAATTAATTAATAAATTAATTAATTCTTATTTAATTAAACAATGAAACAAAATAATATATTAGGTTAATTTATTCACCTTTGCCGCCCCACTTAAAATAAATGGGCCATATATTATTTTCTTATTTCATTTAATCCATTGGACTTTAAATAAAAAGCCCACATGTGAACCAGACCCATTCTTACTAAAAGAAACAAGCCCACATGTCTTTCATTAATATATTAATACAATAGTGCAGCCCATTAAATAAATAATGTGCAAATTATATTCTTAATATATTAAATGCAATTCTAAATGGACCCATAAATTGGTCCGGTAGAATATATCAAGTGATCCATGCAAGTCCGTGTGGATTGGGGATCTTGGCGGGCTATCTAAATTTAAGCTTCAATAGACATAACCTAATCACAATCAACAAATGATTCACTTAGGTCCGATCCATTAATTTTAACTCATCCCACTAAAGAGCTAAAATTGAACTCTTAAATAAAGATAGAAAAGGAAGATGTTCCTCATTCATACCCTAGACAATCAAGTTGGAGATAGTGTATCCTCGTGATTAATATCAGTAATCGCCAAGAGTTCATAGACCGCCTACAACTCTCCAAGTTACCATATTTACTCATATGACCACGTTTTGAACTTGGATATTTTGACTTGTCCAGAAGCCATGTTTTCAATAGTCACTATCGAAAACTCAACGTTGAGATTTAATATCCAATTACCTCAAAACATCCATATGATGATATTATACTCTCATTTAATAAATGGAGCCACGATGTCCATATCTATAAATGAAGTCCTCTATCGATTAACAAATGAATATCACCAAACTATCGAGGATAGACTATGCGATATAATCGTACTCATTGATAACTCAAATGATATCACTTGCAACCATAAGTCCATCATTTATCTCAGGATTAAGATAGACTCTCCGATTGTCCTGATAATGAAAGACTTTTATCTACTGACGGTTATAGATAAAGTATTTCATTGTGATCTAGTTCAATGCACCCAGTGCACTAGATTCTTTTACTCGAAGACACTCCGATGATTTTAGACTCATCATATCTCATTTGATCCCACTCAAATGCTAGCAAAAGAATTCTACAACTTTAACAAGATAAAGGTGCCCAACCTTTAACTTAAGTTGTGAACAATAATCAAGACTAACTAAAGAATTGTGTCTACCACATACATATCCAGATGTACAAACAATTCTTCTTTTCTCATAGTCTTTAGACCTTATGATTATTTACTTTGACAATTATAATATTAAACTATAAATGCTATAAGATTTGTTAAACCAGAAATCACTTTATTAATATGAAAAAGATTGTTAATTACAACATTACACTCTTGCTATTGAGCATAATCCTAACATACACTTGCTTGTATTTTTGACTAGTAGGGGCATTTTCGTAAAATTGACTTACATGTGAAAATTGGGTAATAATAGTTAAAATCTGTTCACCCCCCCTATAGATATATTTAGGATACACACCGAACGTTATTGTATTACTTTCAGTTGGTATCAGAGCGGGTTCCTAGATATACTTAGGTGATCCTAGCTCATTTTAGGTGTGTTGTGCATTAGTGTGATTTTTGCTCATTCATACATTTTGCATACATTTCATTCATTTGTTACAATGAGTGGATACGGTGGCAACCAAGAGGGTGCGTCAAGTACACGACCTCCTCTCCTCACCGATGTGAATTATGCCTCATGGAAAGGCAAGATGGAGGCATATCTGTGTCAAATCCATGATAGGGCATGGATGGCAATTGAAGATGGGTATGCGCCTCCTATGATGACTCCCACGGGTGGTGGAGAAGAAGTACTCAAGCCTAAGGCCCAGTGGTCCACTGAAGAGTTTGAGACTTCAAAATGGAATAGGAAGGCTTGGCACGCTCTTCTATGTGCAGTGGATGAAAATCAGTGCAAACTGATTCAGAACACTAGGATAGCCAAGGAGGCATGGGATATTCTAGAGGTTGAACATGAAGGAACCGATATTGTCAAGTATTCCAAGCTTCAAGCCCTTGAAACGCAAATTGAGTTGCTCAAGATGGAGGAGGACGAATGCTTCAATGACTTTGAAGTTAAGTTGATGGATATTGTAAATCAAAGCCATCAACTCGGTGATCCTTATACGGATAGGAGAGTTAAGCAAAAAATTATGAGGTCTCTCCCCGCTAGGTTTGAAGCAAAAGTGACGGCTTTAGAGGAGAATAGCACTTACAAGGACATGAAGTCGAGCGAGGTTATTGGAAGACTCCTCGCCTATGAATCTAGGAAGGCTTCTAGTATTTCACCTCATAAAAAGCAAAAAGGGATTGCTTTGAAAGCTTCCAAGGTTGAGAAGGAGGAAAAAGGTGACTCGGATGAAGACATGGCTTTGATGCTTAGAAAATTCAAGAAATTTGTCAAATTCGAGAAGAAGGTGTTAACCCAAAATTGTCACCGGGGTGCAATTTTGAATTAACGGAATGTGAGGGGCCCGGATGTAATTGGATCTGGGCTAGCGGGATACTCTATACCCCGGTACCCCACAGGTTCTTTGAAATTTGTTAGGCGTGATAGGGGTTTGACGGATCCAGATCTGGATCCGGATCAGGATCCGATAAGGGCCAGCGAGATACTTAATAGTTTGGTATCCCGCTGGGTTTCATGAACTCGATATTATGGTGGATGTGAGTAGTAAGATGGATGATCTCTCATAAGATGGATGCATAAAACAAAAGCTGTTTATATATGTATATGGATCTCGATCACAGTGGGATCTTACAACTTGGTATTTGAACTAACAATATTGCAGTAGGAAAAAGTAAAGCATATGGGGAACCAATGGCGATGGAACTCTTCGTGCCTGTCGATAAGTAGTAAAAGTGTGGCCGTAGGGTTGCCTCCTCTTCCCATCATTCTATCATCAATATATATAGGCCTCCTTTCTTGCAGTGCACTCCTAGAACTTCGGTCTAGGGTTTTAGTAGAGCACGGGGCCCTTTTTTGGAGTCCAACGCATTCGTCGGGATATTGATCCCGAAAGGTTAGGTGATTGCCTTTTTCTCGGTACTGACCCAGTTGACCCTATTCAAAATAGGACTCTTTATGGTGGAAATAAATGTCGCGTTGTATCTTGTGCTTCTATCTTGAACGGTGGCGTTTAGTGTTTCCCTTTACGCGAGGTTACTCTTCGGGATGTCCGCCTCTCGCTTCAGCGGGGTCGGCGTAAGGGAAACCTCGCTATGTGTATGTCATGAGCTTTGCTGGTCGGGGTACCCCAAGTATCCCGCATCCTTCCCGCTCCGTTTAAAATGATGTTTACAGATACCGGGCTTTCATATAGCGAGGTATCAGGATACTCGGGGTAGTTGGGTACCTGGATCCCGTGATGGTCGTGTCTTCTAGGCCCTCATTTGTCTTTTGACCTCCTAGTGCTTTTCACGGTCCCGGGAATTCCAGACCTGGTCGGGGTGGGTTAAGGCCCTTTCCCTAACCCGTCAGCTAGCAGGCGGGGTATTCAGATATCTTTTTGCTTCTACTTTGGATCTCGGCTTTCCTCTCAAGGCTAGTGGAAAATCCTTTTTTGGTCCCTGCCCATTTTGGCGGTTAACAGAAGTCCCCCTTGACTTGAACACCGGTATCTTACTGGGTTGGAGTTAGGATTCTCAAGTCCACTCAAAGGATTTTTCGTCTCGTCTGCTTGTCTAATCTTGCCCGGCTGGCTTCCACAATTGATGGGAGGATCTTTCTTGGATTTGATTGTATTTAATGCTCGACCCACGTGTCAGATAACGCCTGTCTTGTGATTTTAAATTGGCCATTTTTGGCACGATTCCCTCGAAATTGTCATGATTCATCCCCGACTCTGTCTCTTTCTCTACCTTGATTTATGTCCGCCTTTACCTATAAATGCACACTTCCTTCTCCCCCATACGCTCACAGTTATTTGAAGTGATTCTGTTTTCTTTAGTTTTTCTCTTTTAAGAATCTTCCTTGCTTTCTTACTAAAATGGCCTCGCCTTCCAACAAAACATCTTCCACGCCAATCTTCCCTGAAGATAACCCGGTGGTCTTGGCTAACCCCCCAACCTCTCCTCTGAATCCTCCTGATAGTATTGACGAGATGCTTGGTGCGGGGCAAACAGGGTCAGGAGAGGACTCCCCGACGTCTAAAGCATCGAAACGAGGTTGGGACGAAGGCGATGTTGACGACGACAGTACTCCGCTAAAACGCCATCGTCCTAGCAAAGATCAAAAAATCAGGTCGGGTTCTGGTACTAGGCCTGAAGACCCAGCCCACATCGCTGATGAGGAAGACGCCGCTGAAATCGAGGTGGACAAAGGGGATGCCCCTTCCATCGGCCTAACTGGGGTTCACCTAGGTCCATTGTCCTCCTTCCACGACGGCCGAATTATCCCGGACTCCGTCTGCACTTCTGATACACTTATCCGGTTGAGGAGGACCTTTAGGATTCCAGATTATCTCTCGCTGTCTCTCCCTCATCGGGGTTATGACGTTTACACCCCTTCTGAAGGTCGTCTGCTGATCCACGTAGCCGCCTTTGAATGCGGGGTCCGGCTTCCACTTCACCCTTCACTCCGCAGAATGCTTGTAGCTTTGGAGCTAGCCCCACTCCAGATTTCTCCCGGGTTCTGGAAGAACTTAACGGGGTTCTTGGTGCTCTGGAGAGAGCAATGTGAGAGGGATAACATACAGAGGGAAGCGGGCCTCGCCGAGAACCGTTACATCTACCAGGTGACCAACATGTCACCAAGAGGTCAATTTTATTTGAGACCTAGCAATGCGATGAAGTTCTCCGTTCCTGGTGCCAACGTGAAGTATAATCCGCCCTGGAAGGATGAATGGATCGTTGTTGAAGGTGAATGGGGCCGCTCGGTGTATATCGGGGGAACCCAATACTCCGTCCCCACCCAGTTTTCTCCCAGAGACAAATGGATTTCAGAGGAATTGTCTCCTGAATCCATGGGGATCCTGACAAGGATCCAGAAGCGGGGTTACATTAATATGCAGCATCCCTCCTGTGACCCCTTCGAAGGAGCCCGGTTAGAGAGGTATCTGAGGATATCTGTTGCCGAGCCGGGTATGTGATCATGTTTTGCCAACATCCTTCTTCCCTTCTCTCTCTCTATTATATATTTTCTTATATTATTTTTCTTTTTGCAGTTTCAGCAGTCTCTCCTCCAGCATCTTCCTCCCTTCGTACCTTGGCGGGGTCTACGCTGCGTTTTTCTGATCCTTTGTTGACGAAAATAGTTGCTCGTCCCTCTCTCAGTGAGATGTTGGCGAAGGCCGCGAAAGCAAAAGCTTCTCCAGTCCCCAAGGCTAAGCCGGCTACAAAGGCCGTTGCCTCCAAGTCTGCGGTTGCGGTGGGCTCTCCCCCTTCTCGGATTATTCCAGCCAGGCGGACTACCGGGGTGGAGAAAGACAAACCTGAGAAGGCTAAGGTAACCGTCCCCAAGACTATCTCCACTGATCTCCCCTCTGGATCAAGGCTGCAAGATGGCGGGCAAGACGACATTGTTGCTAGATTCATAGCGGCCTGTCCTGGAGGAAGTTTACATCAGATGGCCACTTTGCCGACAGAGATCTTGGCTACCAAGGGCGCCGCCCTGCTTGCCGAGGTATATATCTTCAACTTTCTTACTTGTTACATAAAACTTCTTTTCAGGTACTAACTTCCTTGCTTATGTAGGGCTTCGAGTTTGCCTTGGCCATGGGGCAGTAAGCATCGGCTTTAAGGGAAGCCAATTTGGTCCTTCAGGCTCAGGTGGAGGAAGCCAAGGATGAGCTGGCTCGGGCTGAAGAGAACGTTGCTTCCTTGGTGCAAGATGCAGCTGAATCTGAATCCTGGAGGCAGGATGCCTTAGTGGAGCTAGAAAGAATGCAGCGCGCCTATGACACAGAAACCATTATTTCCACGTGTCGCAAAGCTGAGAGGGAATCTGTCAAGGCAGAGATGGTAGTCCTCCTGGATGAGAACCGATTCTTGAGGGGTTCCGTGAAGGTTTTGGAATCCCGATTGGATTCTTCCTTCACGGATGGATACTTTACTGCCTCCTACGAGGTTGCCAAGGCCTTCCCCCTTCTTTTCGATCTGTCGACTCCTTTGGGCTGGGATCGAGACCAAATTATGGCGAAAGCAGCAGCTCTCTCTGATGCTGGTCATGATCAAGGAGGTTCCTTGCAGGAAGCTGTCGTCCCGGATCCATCCACTAATCTGCCTGGTTCTGATGGCTCACTCGGGGTTGAGGCTCAGGATCCCCCTTCTGCCTTAAATGACCTTGAACGGTCTTCTGCTCCGCACATGGGGGAAATGAGTTCTTCGGTTGCAGCCAGCTTACTTGAAGAAAAGCAGACAGGAGGAGAACAGGTGGAGGGATCCCAGCAGGAGGCGCATGCGGGAGAAGGGGGCGACACATGATTTTTTTTTCTCTTTTGCTTCAATGAGGCTTGCCTTGTAACCTATTTGTAGCCTTGAAACGGGGATTGGGCACCCTGCTTGATTTAATGAATTCCTCACATTATTGCAATCGTTCTTTTCCTATTTCCTTCGTATCCTTGTTTGTATATTTATGCCTTGTTCAAGAAAGGTACTTATGCTTGAACGTGATCAAAATAAGGACTATCCCGATCTTCTGCAGTGTTTGACTTCTACTTTAACTCGCTGGTGGACATTAGGTTTTTGGCTGGACTGTCCTGGTAGGCAGATAAGACTACTTTGACACCGGGTTCATCCTGGAGGGGGGTATTCCCCGTCCGAGGCTTCAGGAGATCCATATAGGTTCTCTTGGTCTTGTTGAGATAGATCCTGGCGAGTGACTACACTCCTTGTGCATTTTGAGCACCAGGTCCTTCCTGGAGGAGGGTATACCCCGACCAAGGCAACAGGAACACCATATGGCTTCTCCTGGTCTTGGTTGAGATAGATCCTGGCGAGTGACTACACTCCTTGTGCATTTTGAGCACCAGGTCTGAAACAAATTATAGCACGGTGTGTATAAAACTATCTAGAGGGGGGGTGAATAGATTTTAAGCTTATTACCCAATTTTTCGTGATTAGTCAAAATTACAAAATTACCCCTAAATAGATAAAGCAATAAATCAAGTATAAAATGCGAAAATTAAATAACACTTGATTTTTACGTGGAAACCCTCACGGGAAAAACCACGGGCTAGTAAGTAAGCCACACTCGAACCTCGAATCCACTAAATGTGTAAACGATTACAACCTAATCCCGGAAGTAATCACACACCTACCTAATCCCGATATGAGTGAACCTAGTCTGATTGCTTACGAATTAAGCAACCTAATCCCGGTCACAACACAAGACTTAACTCTCTAAAAAGAGATTAACACCCTAAGTGAATATATGAATATTCAAATGCAACATAGAGCAAGGGAAACCCTATATGCTTATCTAAGATGATGAATGTGCAATTAAAAACAATCCTAGATATTAAAGCTAAATGACATGTCAATTAGCATAGATAATCATAGATTAGAGAAACCTAGATATCTATCATAAAAACAACACTCAATCAAATCAACACAACAATCTCTATCTTGAATATTAGAATATAATCTAAGAACAATCAAGTAATAAAAGAGATGCCATAATAAATTAAACACTAATTATGTATGATAATAGTGAAAAACTTACCAAAGCAAGTGTGATGATCAAAGACTCATGCAAGCAAGCATCCTAGATATGCTAGAGAATGCTAGATGAACTTTGATGCAAATGGATTTTGGTTTGAGTGTTTGATGAGCAAACTTGATTGCTTTCTCTCTTAAAAATCTCTCTTTTTAAAATAGGGTTCTTGATGATTAAAGAGTCACATTCAGAACAAGAGAAAGTGATGTATTTATAGGCATGAAAAACAAAGCATGTGAAAAGACAAGCTTGCCCCTGAAATGCACCGATCGGCGGTTTCATTCGGCGGCCAGGCCGCCGTTAATAACCGCCGAATTGGCCCTAGAGGAACAGGGGACCAACGGCGGTTTCATTCGGCGGTTTCGTGACCGCCAATCCAACCGCCGAATCAAACCTGAGATTAAAAATCAATCAGGTATGAAAACAGCGGTTTCATTCGTGACCGCCATTTCAACCGCCGAATTAGGCCGAGAGATAAAATCAATCAGGTCTTGAACGGCGGTTTTGAACGGCGGTTTTGAACGGCGGTCGTGACCGCCGATCATAACCGCAGAATTGCTCCATACACTACTGGAAGCAAACGGTGGTTTCATTCAGCGGCCAGGCCGCCGATCATAACCGCCAAACACCAATAAAAGTGAAAACCAAGGAAAAGCCAAGGGCATTCTCCATAGGCGGTCATCGCGCTAAACCAAGCACATCTTAGTGCATGCGCGGACGTTTCCGAAAACTATCGGGAAACGAATTACAAGACAACAAGACACAATTACACACAACAAAATATAACAAATAAGTGCAAGTGTGAAATGTGACAAGTGAAGAGAATGCACACATATGCAATGTATGTTAAGTGTGTGTGTGCAACTAATCTCTTTAAAGAAAAGTAAGCACATAGAAATTTACCTTCGGTGCTTATCAAGACGAGGTCTTCAAATGGCTTGAGCAATAACACCGATACCTAGGCTACCCTTACAAAGAACCCCCAACATGTGGTTTGTCCACGAAATGAGCCAATCAACAAATGGGAACCTTACAATCTCCCCCTTTGGCTATTTCGTGACAAAACCACCACTCACATTGATTCCTCACATTAAAATAGAAACAACGGGATAACTATTATATTCTATAGTACAAAGAGATAAGAAAATAAAACTTCAAGTCTTCAATCTCTTGTAGAATAATCAAGCCCTGAAAAGAAAGTTTCTAACATTTCCAATACAAGTAAAAAGTGAGATGAATCAAGTGAGAACAAAAACAAGCATTTACATTTGTAAAAGATTAGGCACAACATTATGAAATGTATGTGTATGCAATGCTCCCCCTCAAGGGGTTACTCCCCCTCAATGAATGTTCTCCCAATATGCACAATTGCTTCTATGCAACTCCCCTTACCATATACTACTCCCCCTTTTTGTCATGATATAGGCAAATGAGTAGTCCCCAACCGGGTCACTCATAGCAACGAGAGATAGTAGCATGCAAGATATGCATAATTAATATAAGTCACTGTATGCATCTCAATTAATTGGAGAGAAACAAGGAGATTTATTTGAAACAAAATGTGTGAATCAAACATGCTTTGGATACAAGACACGTAGCATTCAAGTCCAAAAAAAAAAAACAATGGTATTTGGCAAAGCAAATGACTAAGGTTTCTAATAAGAATTCAAACCAATTTCACCAATGTCATGAGTAAAGCAAGGATATAGAATATATTGATTTCAATTTAAGAACAACTATATCCAACTTTATAAGCGAAACATGGCATGAGCGACTTTGCACCCTATTTGATTTTTCCGGATAAGATATCCGTATGATAGTAGCCATGTTCAACCAATAAAGAAGGAGAGACATTTGGAATGTAAATTCCTTTGAACGGATACAAGATCCTTTATTCATTTTGAGTCTCATAAGCTTTCACACAAGGTTTTGCATTTTAAGAGTATGCAATCATCAATTCATGCTTTTCATGTGAGCATGTTATATGAATTTCATGCTTTTTCATTTGACATTAGCATGTTATTTAAGAATCATCATGTCATGGAGATAATCATAGGTCATTCAAATCATACTTCCTATATACATCTCCAAGTCCAAAAATGTATGTTTGAACATAAATATGACATGGATTGTAAACAAGCAAGGTTCACACTTATAGTATTGAAAACATATATATATATGTGCAACCAAGCTTACTCAAACAATTAAGAGAAGAGGCATAAGATATTTCAAATTTTTTGCAAGTGACAAGAATGCAAAATAGCTCTCTTTGCTTGAGTTACCCATATAGGGTCAAAAACAAAACACATCACTCCACAAGACATATCCCAATAGATCTACTTAGTGTTTTAAATCGAGTAGAATCTAAGGGTTTAGTAAATAGGTCCGCAAGTTGATCATTATTACCTACATGTTCAAGTACTATGCATTTATTTTCAACAAGCTCTCTAATGAAATGATGGCGGATGTCAATATGCTTAGTTCTAGAATGTTGCACCGGATTCTTGGAAATATTAATGGCACTCATGTTATCACAAAAGAGGGTTAGAGTACCTTGGTTGAATCCGTAGTCGACTAGCATTTGCTTCATCCATAGGAGCTGTGTGCATCCACTCCCCGCGGCTATGTACTCGGCCTCAGCCGTGGACAAGGAAATCGAGTTTTGCTTCTTGTAAAACCAAGACACCAAGTTGTTGCCTAGAAAGAAGCAACCGCCCGATGTACTTTTCCTATCATCACAATTTCCAGCCCAATCCGCATCACTAAAGCCCACAAGACTAGCATTAGTGTCAAAAGAGTACCAAATCCCATAGTTGGATGTCCCATTCACATAGCGAATGATTCTCTTTACGAAAGAGAGATAAGACTCCTTGGGATCCGCTTGGTACCTAGCACACACACCCACACTAAAAGATATATCGGGCCTACTTGCGGTCAAATAAAGCAAGCTACCTATCATGCCCCTGTTAGGATTATGCTCAATAGCAAGAGTGAAATAGTGTTTTTGACAATCTATTCATATTCATAATGTGATTTCTGGTTTAACAAATCTTATAGCATTTATAGTTTAATTATTATAATTGTCAAAAGTAAATAATCATAAGGTCAAAAGACTATGAGAAAAGAAGAATTGTTCGTACATCTGGATATGTATGAGGTAGACACAATTCTTTAGTTAGTCTTGAATAATGTTCACAACTTAGGTTAAAGGTTGGGCACCTTTATCTTGTTAAAGTTGTAGAATTCTTTTACTAGCATTTGAGTGGAATAAAATGTGTTATGATGAGTCTAAAATCATCGGAGGATCTTCGAGTAAAAGACTCTAGTGCACTGGGTGCATTGAACTGGATCACAATGAAATACTTTATCTAGAACCGTCAATAGATAATAGTCTTTTCATTATCAGGACAATCGGAGAGTCTATCTTAATCCTGAGATAAATGATGGACTTATGGTTGCAAGTGGTATCATTTGAGTTATCAATGAGTACGATTATATAGCATAGTCTATCCTCCATAGTTTGGTGATATTCATTTGTTAATCGATAGAGGACTTCATTTATAGATATGGACATCGTGGCTCCATTTTTTAAATGAGAGTAGAATATCATCATATGGATGTTTTGAGGTATTTGATATTGAATTTTAACGTTAAGTTTTCGATAGAGTCTATTGAAACATGGCTTCTGGACACGTCAAAATATCCAAGTTCAAAATGTGATCATATGAGTAAATATGGTAACTTGGAGAGCTATAGGCAGTCTATGAGCTTTTAGCGATTACTGATATTCTTCACGAGGATACACCATCTCCAATAAGATTTTCTAGGGTACGAATGAGAAATATTTACTTATTCCATCTTTATTTAAGAGTGCAATTTTAGTTCTTTAGTGGAATGAACTAAAATTAATAGATTGAACCTAAGTGAATCATTTGTTGATTGTGATTGGGTTATGTCTATTGGAGCTTAAATTTAGATAGGCCCGCCAAGATCCCCAATCCACACGGACTTGCATGGATCACTTGATATATTCTACCGGACCAATTTATGGGTCCATCTAGAATTGTATTTAATATATTAAGAATATAATTTGCACATTATTTATTTAATGGGCTGATCAATTATATTAATATATTAATGAAAGGCATGTGGGCTTGTTTCTTTTAGTAAGAATGGGTCTGGTTCACATGTGGGCCTTTTATTAAGGTCCAATGGTTTTAATAAAATAGAAAAACAATATATAGATATATTAATATATATGGCACATGGCCGAGATATATATATGATATTATATTGTTTTATTTTTATTATTTGATTAAATGGAAATTAATTAATTGATTAATTAATTATTTAATTAAAAATCAAAATCTTTTTCTGACTAGGAAATATGTTTCTTAGTAGTATACTATTGTGGTAGGATAAATAAAATAAAAGACTTTATTTGGTAAGTAGATAAATAAGGGATTTATTTATCTAGTCAAATAAGGAAGTCTTTTATATAGTCAGTGACCGTGCCAAAACCGGTTCTAAATTAACTACACTAAATTATGCTATTCTACCACGGTTATTCTAAGGGACGCGTGGGTGGTTCACCCTTCGCAAGTGTACGAGTCGTGTGAGCAGTAAAGGGTAACGAGTAAGGGTAGTCGTTCCCACGAGGAATGGTTAGCTACGTGAGTCTCGGTTATCATTACTTATCTATTTCTAACTCCTAACAAGTTTACTAATTAATGTTATCTAAATCAATTATTCTAAGCTTGCAATTAACTAATGATTAAAGCTAGATTAAGACAATTAAGCTAGATTAAAGATGTTAGGGGATTGACTCATTCAAGTAACTACCATGTCATTAATCAATCATTCATTTAACACATTCACAACATTCACATTTATCAATAATGTTAAGCACAAAATCCATCATCTAACACATAACCTATTATCATAGATAAGTGATTAAGAGAGGATTTAGGAATAGTGATGTAGAGATTTTCTAATTAACTCAAGTCATGAATTACTTAGAAACATCTCTATGAAATTGATAGTGGAACATTAATACATATTGTGGGACACTTTATGCATGAAATTAACTACCAAGTGTGTACAATAAATGTATATGCAAGACATATTATCCACATATCATATAATTAGAGTTCATAATACACACATACAAGCCTTAGAGAGTGAAGTAACACATAGATTGATTAAATCAATAGCATAATTACAAGAATTACATCAATCCCTTAACAAAAGAGTTTAGTTACACATAGAATTATATAAGCATGAAAATACAAAAGAAGAGCTAAACAAACCCATCCGGATTCGTTTCTTGCGCAAGAAGGCTCCTCCTAGCAATCCAAGCACAATATCCTTCTAGAGCAACTCCAAAGGATCAAGTCTAGGTAGCTTAAGGTGGTGTTTGGCTACCTAGAAAGTGATGGAAAATGATGAGAAAACTACACTAAAGTTGAGAGAGTTATTCTCTCTCTTAAAACTAAACTAAAGTCTAACTAAAAACTAATGGTAACTAATTACTAAGTGTAGTGTGTAGTATATGTGGTGTAGTAACTTACTAACTATGATAGATATGATAGATATTTTATCTAAGATAATTATACGGAAAATATCTCAAAAATATCTAAGTGGGAAGGGTTTTTGGGCAAGCTAATGTGATTGGAGAGCAAGTGGGACGAGTTGCCTTCCTTCCAGGCGTTCCGGCGAGTTCATACACTCTGGCTCGCGGGTTTGTTCTCGCCGGCGTGAAGTCGCCGTGAAAACGGAAGGTTTTCGGCGAGTTCTAACCTTCGGGACTGCGGGCTTGATTCCGCCACATGAACTCGCCGAGTTTCCGCGGGCTTGGACGTGTTTGGAGCGGGAAAGAAGCCGCTGGAAAACCTTGGAGCTCAAGCTCGGCCATGGAGGTTTGAAGACCTTGAAGGTGAGTTGGTGGAGGCGGTAAACACTTGCATGGGAGGTCAGAATTGGTGGAAAACGGACCGGAGGAGCTCCGGAAATCATTCTGGGCGGACGGCCGCCGGAAACGGCGTTGGAAACGGGCCAAATCAAGTCGGGTTGTCGCCGGGTGGATCGGGTCTGAACCGGGTCAGATGCGATTCGGGTCGACCCGGCTGCATGTTGAAGACGAAGTGAAGTCATCGATGACGTCATGCTGACGTGCAAGAGGGCCAAACGACGTCGTCTGACTGCTGACGTGGCACCCTTCTGCTGCTTTGGCTGGCGAATATCACAATGCTCCCCTGTATTCTTCCTTAATCACCAAAGCTGCAATAAATCCTCCAGAATTGCACTTTGACCCCTAATTCTCCCAAATGACATATTTGCCCTCTTTTGCCCTGATTTCACTACTTTTCTCCAGTTTGGTCCAAAATACCCCTGATGAGCTAAAATACCTGAAAAACACTTATTTACAATATTAAATACCAGAAAGGGCTCGGAAAACGGTTACAAAAGCCAAGTAAGGGAGCGCTAAATGTAAACATTTGGAGCGCGATCAGTCACAAATACACTAAAGAGTTGGATTAGGGTTTGTATATAATACATATGCATGTGGAATATATAGATTATATATGCATGAATGCATGCGGAAATATATTTACATATATGCATGCGGCTGCATATATATATTGACTTATATATTATATAATTGGATGCAGTATTACATATATAAATATATATTGACTTATATAGATTATAGAATTGGATGCAGAATTCGTGCTTATATATAGATTATATAATTAAAGGTTTTTTTGGTGCGATAATATATAATATATGGGCAAGTGACTTGCGGCCACTACATATATATATATATTAGATTGATAAAAAGAATCCTAAAGTCTTGGACTTGAGAGTTTTTTTTTTTTTCTTTTGCTAGAGAAAAATAGAATCCAACTCTTAGACTAGTGTGATTTTCGGCCAAGAGGAATAGAGAGAAAAGTTTATTCTTATTTTGATAGTGCACTAGTAACTTTTATATCAAAAGGTTTTGTGCACAATTTCGAATAAGGTTCACGCGAGTTTCGATCTAACGATTGTGAATTCAAAAGTGACCGGAACATTCTTTATAGCCTCTTGGAATTTGTTGTGACTAACGAAAAAGAAAAAGTTTTGTTAATCCATCCTCAGGTACACAATTCAAAGAGAAGGGAGACCACGCTCCTAGGTGATTCACGTTCGTGATTGGATTGGAAGATCTTGCGGATTACCATCGACGCAATGTCAATCGGATCACGCGACAAAGGTATGATATCTTTAGTATTATATGTTAATTAATTAGAGGGTTAAGGTTCAAATTATGGAAAAATTTTAAACTATACTAAACCTTATTTTAGTCTCGCTTCCGCTGCGTTGACCGTATTTTTCCCTACAATTGGTATCAGAGCCCTGGTTGAACCCTTTTAATTAATTAACGTATATATACGTGAATCTATTTCTTTTTATTGTGATTATGAATGTTTAGAAAGAGATGACACTCTAGGTATTCGCATATATAATTACATGTGGATGAATGGATTTATATATGTTTTTATGTGTATTGTTGTTGCTCGATTTTGGTCCTAGATTTTCAATGTATTTTTTGTTTTGGAATTGTAACAAGAAGGGTGGTCTATCATCGCCATAATTCCTTCTTGGTAGTTGCTAGGTTTTTTTATTTTAGTGTATTAATATTATGTGCAGTTTTTTTATTGTATTAAATTTTAGTGCAGTTTTTTATTGTAAAAAATACTGCAGTAATTAAAAAAAAAAAAAAAAATACTGCAGTATTATATTAGTTTATATACTGCTGTAATGTATTCGGGTATTGAAGATTCGAAGACATGAAGAAAAGGAAGCAACCGGAACCAAGAACGAGCACCGTGCGCACCCTAGGAGTGGATTGGGCTGCGCATGGCAAGCCCAAATCATGATGGGCTGCGCACGGCAGCCCTATATGTCCTCATGGGCTGCGCACGGCAGCCCCTTTGTGGGGTTGTGGTGTGTGCACGCCTATGGGGGCCAGCCGAGGGATGAGCGTATGGTTGATGGCCACTTGAAGATCTTGTATTCCTAAACAATTGTAATTTACTTGCTTTTCTAGGATGGACCAAAATTGTTGCTATTTATTTTTTGCATAAATATTACAATATTTGTTATTGTATGATAACATGACATATAGAATAGGAGTACCACTTATATATCTCTTTTGGTATGAACATGCATTGAATGATTTAGGTATCTAAATTGGCATCTAGATAACTTGGTAAATCATTCTATGAGATTTAATCACACGCCTTAAATAATTGAGTGGTAGAAGGTGTTTTGTAACACCTATGGCCTCCAAGGTTAGTTGAGCTTTATTATTTATTGGTAATTCCCCCAAGGGGCGTCCATGAATGGAATTTAGCAACATACTTCCTTACAAGGATAGACTAGACAATGGACTCAAACGAGATCTACTCCCCAAGGAGGGATTTTCGTGAGAGAAAATTGAGAGTCGATATCTTAGTAACACACTCAATGTAATTTTATTGATATCCTCCCAAGAGTTCTTGTCAGTAAAATTGCAAGGCTAAAATTGAAAACGCTGGTTGTTATGTTAACAATTAGGTGGGACCTAGTTTAACTAGTAAATGGTGCGAACTCCCAAAGGAGGCGTAACATTTATGGGTGTTGGATCACCGTTGAATTTTTACGATTGAGTTATTTATTTAATTCAAGATAAATATTTAAAAGTGCTTTATTATGATTATTTACTTATATATGTTTTGTTTTATTCAGAAATCATGACCCCATCACTTATGAACATCCTGAAAGATAACACTTTAACTGGAGATAATTATGTAACATGGAAAAGGAAAATTGGGTTGTTGCTGCAAAGTGAAAAACATAAGTTTGTTCTGTCTGCTCCTAAACCACCTGCTCCTACTTATGAATCTCAGATTCATATGGTTGGTAAAGTTGCTACTGTTATGGCCCGTCAAAAGGTCAAAGAAAAACAGAAGAAAAAGCAACTTGGGCCTACCAAGAAGGAGACCAAGAAAGTAACCAAGATCAAAAGGAAGTGCTCCTTTTATGGTGAAAAGGGACATTGGAAAAGAAATTGCCTAAAGTCCCAGAACAAGAAGGAACAAGGTAATATTAATTATCTTGAAACATGTTTTCTGGCAGATTCTATAGATTCTTGGATCATAGACTCTGGAACCACAAATCATGTTTGTTATTCCTTACAGGGGTTCCAAGAAAGGAGAAAGCTGAATAAGAATGAAATCAACTTGCGTTTGGGCAACGGAACGTTAGTGTCTGCAAGTGCAGCGGGAGATATTAGAGTTAATCTAGATTCTTTCAGGCATTTAGATTTGATAGACGTTTATTATGTACCTCAATTCAAGAGAAATTTAATTTCAGTTTCTTGTTTGAATAAATTTGGATATTCGGTTACTTTTAATAAAGTTTTTATTATTAGTAAGAATGACAAAATTATTTGCCAAGGTACATTGGAAAACGGTCTATACTTTTTGCATAGAAATATCTCTCACTCGTTAGACACAGAATTAACGGAACCTGATCATAAAAGAGTAAAATTATCAATAGATGAAACCTACCTATGGCATTTACGCCTAGGTCATATTAACCTTAATAGGATTAAAAGATTGGTATGTGACGGACCTTTAAGTGACTTAAAGGTCGATGATCTACCAACTTGTGAATCTTGTTTGGAAGGTAAAATGACCAAAAGGTCGTTCTCGGCCAAAGGTACAAGAGCCACTGAATGTTTAGGATTGATACACACTGATGTATGTGGTCCTATGAGCATTCAAGCTAGAGGTGGATATGAGTACTTCATCACCTTCACAGATGATTACTCGAGATTTGGCTATGTGTATCTCATGCGACATAAGTCAGATGCTTTTGACATGTTCAAAGCATTCAAAGCTGAAGTAGAAAATCAGCTTGAGAAACACATAAAAATCTTGAGATCTGATCATGGTGGAGAATATCTATCTGGTGAGTTTCAGCAATATCTTATTGATAATGGGATAGTTTCTCAGTTTTCTGCACCGGGTACACTTCAACAAAATGGGGTAGCAGAAAAGAGAAATAGAATTCTTTTAGACATGATTAGGTCTATGTTGAGTTATTCAACACTTCATATTTCTTTTTGGAGATATGCTTTACAAACTGCTATATACATTCTAAACGATGTACCATCTAAGTCAGTTCCTCAAACACCGCATGAGTTGTGGACTGGGCGCAAGCCTAGTTTACAACACTTAAGGATATTTGGTTGTCCTGCGCATGTGTTAAAAGGAAAGACAAAAGATGGAGTCCCGTTCAGAAACATGTATATTTGTAGGGTATCCAAAAGAAACTAAAGGATATTATTTCTATAGTCCTTCAGATCTTAAAGTATTTGTTTCGACAAATGCTAAATTTCTGGAAAAGGACTATATGAATGATTTTGTACTTAGAAGTAGAATTGTCCTGAATGAGATATCAAGAGATACAATTCCACGAGAGGTTACACAACCTAACCCAATTGTAAGTTCTGATCCAACACAAGATCAACAACCTGCCATTCCTCGTCGTAGTGGGAGGGTTAGAACACAACCTGAAAGATACATCGGTCTGGGAGAATCAGTGGAGAATCTCCCGGACGACGATGATCCCTACACGTATAAGGAAGCAATGGAGGATGTTGATAGTCGCCATTGGCAAAAGGCAATGCAATATGAGATTGAATCTATGTTCGATTACAAAGTCTGGTCCCTTGTAGACTTGCCTAAAGGGATAAAACCCATTGGGTGCAAATGGGTATACAAGAGGAAAAGAGGTATGGATGGAAAGGTGGAAACCTTTAAAGCTAGATTGGTAGCTAAAGGGTAAACACAGAAAGAAGGTATCGATTACAAGCAAACCTTCTCTCCTGTGGCCATGCTTAAATCCATTAGGATACTCTTGTCCATTGCAGCATCTTTAGATCTAGAGATTTGGTAAATGGACGTCGAGACAGCTTTCCTTAATGGAAGTCTTGACGAAAGCATCTACATGATGCAACCAGAAGGATTCATTGAAAAGGGCCAAATGGAAAAGGTATGCAAGTTGCAGAAATCCATATATGGATTAAAGCAAGCATCCAGATCCTGGAACATAAGGTTCGATCAAGCTGTCAAAGGTTTTGGATTTATTCAGAATCCTGACGAACCTTGTGTATACAAAAGGATTAAGGGCGACAAGTTGGTTTTCCTGATTCTTTATGTTGATGATATACTACTCATTGGAAACAATGTAGGTGTATTGACATCAGTAAAAGAATGGTTAGCAAAATAATTTGATATGAAGGACTTAGGAGAAGCAAGTTTTATTTTAGGTATCCAAGTAATAAAGGATAGAAAGAATAAAATGATTGCATTATCCCAAGCTTCATACATAGACAAGGTCTTGTCTAGGTTTTCCATACAGGATTCCAAGAAAGGTATGTTACCTTTCAGACATGGAATCAAACTTTCTAAGGAACAAGTTCCTAAGAATGAGCATGAAGAGCAATTCATGAGTAGAGTTCCATATGCCTCGGCAGTTGGAAGTCTCATGTATGCAATGCTCTGCACTAGACCAGATATTTGTTTTGCTGTTGGCATAGTTAGCAGGTTTCAATCGAAACCTGGTCCTGATCACTGGACGGCAGTCAAGCATATTTTCAAGTATCTCAAGAGAATGAGAGATAATATGCTTGTATACTCTGGAGGGGATTTAATTCCCGTTGGGTATACAGATTCTGATTTCCAATCAGATTCTGACTCCAGAAAATCCACATCAGGAGCTGTGTTTACTATTGGAGGAGGAGCAGTCATATGGAGGAGTATCAAGCAATCTTGTATTGCTGATTCCACCATGGAAGCTGAGTATGTTGCTGCATGCGAGGCTGTTTGGCTCTACCAATTCTTGATTGACTTGGAAGTGGTTCCTAGTGCGAATAAGCAGATCACTATCAACTGTGACAACAGTGGAGCAGTGGCTAATTCGAAAGAACCAAGAAGTCATAAGAGAGGAAAACACATTGAAAGGAAGTATCATCTTTTAAAGGAAATTGTATATAAGGGTGAGAACATGGGAATGAGAGATATGACACACTTGCTATAGCGCAAGTGGGAGATTGTTAGGATTATGCTCAATAGCAAGAGTGAAATAGTGTTTTTGACAATCTATTCATATTCATAATGTGATTTCTGGTTTAACAAATCTTATAGCATTTATAGTTTAATTATTATAATTGTCAAAAGTAAATAATCATAAGGTCAAAAGACTATGAGAAAAGAAGAATTGTTCGTACATCTGGATATGTATGAGGTAGACACAATTCTTTAGTTAGTCTTGAATAATGTTCACAACTTAGGTTAAAGGTTGGGCACCTTTATCTTGTTAAAGTTGTAGAATTCTTTTACTAGCATTTGAGTGGGATCAAATGTGTTATGATGAGTCTAAAATCATCGGAGGGTCTTCGAGTAAAAGAATCTAGTGCACTGGGTGCATTGAACTGGATCACAATGAAATACTTTATCTAGAACCGTCAATAGATAATAGTCTTTTCATTATCAGGACAATCGGAGAGTCTATCTTAATCCTGAGATAAATGATGGACTTATGGTTGCAAGTGGTATCATTTGAGTTATCAATGAGTACGATTATATAGCATAGTCTATCCTCGATAGTTTGGTGATATTCATTTGTTAATCGATAGAGGACTTCATTTATAGATATGGACATCGTGGCTCCATTTATTAAATGAGAGTAGAATATCATCGTATGGATGTTTTGAGGTATTGGATATTGAATCTTAACGTTAAGTTTTCAATAGAGTCTATTGAAACATGGCTTCTGGACAAGTCAAAATATCCAAGTTCAAAATGTGGTCATATGAGTAAATATGGTAACTTGGAGAGCTATAGGCGGTCTATGAGCTCTTGGCGATTACTGATATTCTTCACGAGGATACACCATCTCCAATAAGATTGTCTAGGGTACGAATGAGAAATATTTACTTATTCCATCTTTATTTAAGAGTGCAATTTTAGTTCTTTAGTGGAATGAACTAAAATTAATAGATTGAACCTAAGTGAATCATTTGTTGATTGTGATTGGGTTATGTCTATTGGAGCTTAAATTTAGATAGGCCCGCCAAGATCCCCAATCCACATGGACTTGCATGGATCACTTGATATATTCTACCGGACCAATTTATGGGTCCATCTAGAATTGTATTTAATATATTAAGAATATAATTTGCACATTATTTATTTAATGGGCTGATCAATTATATTAATATATTAATGAAAGGCATGTGGGCTTGTTTCTTTTAGTAAGAATGGGTCTGGTTCACATGTGGGCCTTTTATTAAGGTCCAATGGTTTTAATAAAATAGAAAAACAATATATAGATATATTAATATATATGGCACATGGCCGAGATATATATATGATATTATATTGTTTTATTTTTATTATTTGATTAAATGGAAATTAATCAATTGATTAATTAATTATTTAATTAAAAATCAAAATCTTTTTCTGACTAGGAAATATGTTTCTTAGTAGTATACTATTGTGGTAGTATAAATAAAATAAAAGACTTTATTTGGTAAGTAGATAAATAAGAGATTTATTTATCTAGTCAAATAAGGAAGTCTTTTATATAGTCACAAATACACTAAAGAGTTGGATTAGGGTTTGTATATAATACATATGCATGTGGAATATATAGATTATATATGCATGAATGCATGCGGAAATATATTTACATATATGCATGCGGCTGCATATATATATTGACTTATATATTATATAATTGGATGCAGTATTACATATATAAATATATATTGACTTATATAGATTATAGAATTGGATGCAGAATTCGTGCTTATATATAGATTATATAATTAAAGGTTTTTTTGGTGCGATAATATATAATATATGGGCAAGTGACTTGCGGCCACTACATATATATATATATATATATATTAGATTGATAAAAAAAGAACCCTAATGTCTTGGACTTGAGATTTTTTTCTTTTGCTAGAGAAAAATAGAATCCAACTCTTAGATTAGTGTGAGAATTCGGCCAAGAGGGAAAGAGAGAAAAGTTTGTTCTTATTTCGATAGTGCACTAGTAACTTTTATATCAAAAGGTTTTGTGCATAATTTCGAATAAGGTTCACGCGAGTTTCGATCTAACGATTGTGAATTCAAAAGTGACCGGAACATTCTTTATAGCCTCTTGGAATTTGTTGTGACTAACGAAAAAGAAAAAGTTTTGTTAATCCATCCTCAGGTACACAATTCAAAGAGAAGGGAGACCACGCTCCTAGGTGATTCACGTTCGTGATTGGATTGAAAGATCTTGCGGATTACCATCGACGCAATGTCAATCGGATCACGCGACAAAGGTATGATATCTTTAGTATTATATGTTAATTAATTAGAGGGTTAAGGTTCAAATTATGGAAAAATTTTAAACTATACTAAACCTTATTTTAGTCTCGCTTCCGCTGCGTTGACCGTATTTTTCCCTACAGCCCCGATATAGAGTTTGTTCCACACTTTTACCACTAGCATCCTTGCTTAGCTTCAAAGTGGTACTCATGGGTGTATCACAATGTTTGGCATTCTCTAAACCAAACTTCTTCACTAGGTTTTTGGCATATTTGGCTTGGGTTATGAAAATCCTATCATCTAATTGCCTAATTTGCAAACCTAGGAAGTAACTAAGCTCACCAACAAGACTCGTCTCAAATTCATGAGACATGACATCAACAAATTGTTGGACCTTGGTGTTATTGGTGGAGCCAAAAACTATATCATCAACATATATTTGAGCTATGAAAAGCTCATCATTGTCTCTCTTGATGAATAGTATCTTGTCAATACTACCCCTTGAGTAGTTATTGTCAACAAGAAATTGAGTGAGGCGCTCATACCAAGCCCTCGGTGCTTGTTTCAACCCATATAGAGCCTTCTTGAGGCGATAGACATGGTTGGGGTGGTGTGCATCCACAAACCCCTTGGGTTGTTCAACAAACACTTCCTCTTGCAAGAAGCCATTGAGGAAGGCACTCTTGACATCCATTTGGTGCAATTTGAACTTGTGCACACAAGAAATGGACAAGAGAAGCCTAATGGACTCTAACCGGGCAACGGGAGCAAATGTCTCCTCAAAGTCGATACCCTCAATTTGAGAGTACCCTTGTGCTACAAGTCTAGCCTTGTTCCGCACTATGTTGCCATCCTTATCAGATTTGTTCCTATAAATCCACTTGGTGCCTATCACATTAGTGCTTTTAGGCCTAGGAACTAGAGTCCAAACCTCATTCCTTTCGAATTGGTTTAGCTCTTCTTGCATGGCAAGAACCCAAAATTCATCATTTAAGGCTTCATCAACCTTTTGGGTTCAATTTGAGAGGTGTAGCATGTAAAGCTAATGAGATTAGCTATTTGACACCTTGTCCTAACACCCTCATTCACATCTCCAATAACATCCTCTTTGTTATGGAGTCTTCTAACCCATGGAGCGGGTTCATTAGAGTCCAAGAGAGGGACTCTAGTAATAGGTTGTGTGACTTCATTATTGTCATTGGACGTCCCAACATTGGGAGTCACCACAACCCTCTCCAAATGAGAGTCATCCTCTAAAACTTCCTCCTCCTCATGGTCATTAGACTTGAGCCTTGTATCATCAATAACAACATTCGATGATTCCATGACGGTTCGAGTCTTCAAGTTGAAAACTATATAGGCTCTACTATTCAAGGCATAGCTAATAAAGATACCCTCATCACTCTTAGCATCAAATTTGCCAAGTTGATCACGGTCATTTAAAATGTAGCATTTGCTTCCAAATGTGTGGAAGTAGCTAACATTTGGCTTCCTACCTTTCCATAACTCATAGGAGGTGTTTCTAGATCCGGGCCTTAGGAAAACACGATTCCTTATATAGCAAGCCGTATTGACGGCTTCGGCCCATAGGTTCCTAGGGACATTGTTGCTAAGCAACATCACTCGGGCCATCTCTTGAAGGACCCTATTCTTCCTCTCAACAACTCCATTTTGTTGAGGTGTCCTAGGAGTCGAGAACTCATGGGAGATGCCTAAGCTATTGCAATAGCTTTCAAATGAGGCATTCTCAAATTCCCTCCCATGGTCACTTCTAATCTGTTTAATGCTTTTAATGTTAGAATTCATTTCATTTTGTATTTTAGTACAAAGCATTTTAAACTTATCAAAAGTTTCGGATTTTTCTCTAAGAAAATATGTCCATGTAAATCTAGAGAAATCATCAACACAAACAAAAATGTATCTCTTTCCACCTAAACTCTCGGTTTGCATAGGACCCATGAGATCCATGTGGAGAAGCTCTAGGGGCTCCTTGGTGGAGAGATACTTGCCCTTTTTGTGCATGCTTTTAGTTTGTTTTCCTTGTTGGCAAGGTCCACAAATACCATTGGCTTTCTTCCCAAGCTTAGGGAGGCCACGCACACACTCGAACTTTCCAAGGGTTCTTATATCCCTAAAGTTCATGTGGCCAAGTCTTTCATTCCACAACTCTATTTGCTCATCCATGGACACATTGTTTGAGACTATTCTAGCTTTAAGACAATAGCAATTGTCGCTAGATCTCATACCTTTCAATAAGGTTTGTCCATCGGGCTTTAGGATTGAGCAATCATCTTTACTAAACAAGACGGAATATCCTTCATCACTTAGATGTGAAATGCTTATTAAATTGGCTTTCAAGCCATCAACAAATAAAGCATCGGATAAGGAGGGTAATTCGAGAACGGAAATGGTTCCTTTCCCTACAACTTTCTTTTTGGATCCATCACTAAAAGTGACATATCCTCCTTCCTCCATAACAAGAGTTTCGAAGAAACTCTTATTTCCCGTCATGTGCCTAGAGCACCCACTATCTAAATACAAAAAATTAGAAGAATTTACCTTCAAGGCTATTTGAGCAACATTGCAAACATTTTCATTCTTTCTAATCCACCTAGAAACAATCTTAGCTTTCCTAGTGATCTTTGGTACTTGAGCTCTAGATGTCCTAGGATCATGCATAACAATTTTATCATTCCTAGGAACATGCATCTTGGCTCTATTCTTTCTCTTCTCAATCATGCTTCGTGTTCTACACATTTTAATATATCGAAAGCAATGTGGTCTAATATGACCTTCAAATCCACAAAAATGACATATAGGAGTTGTTGACGGTGAAATTTGGATTGCCACGCACTCAACAGTTATATTAATTCAGTTTAAAATGAGAAAATCAAGAATGCATGCAAGAGACAGTTTTTACGTGGAAAACCCTTGAATGGGCAAAAACCATGGTGGCCCAGAGGGCAGAAAGATAATACTCGATTCTATTGCTTTGTTACACACTCAAATCTCTCATACAATTGCTCTTTTCTCTCTAGGTTTTCGAACCCCCTCCTCATGGGATAGATGGTTCCATTTATATATGTTAATTAGGATTTCCCCCTGTTTTTAGCCGTGTTGGTGGTAGGATTCCCCCTTTGATTCGTACTAGGATTCTCATGTTGTCACGGATCCGGATATGCTCTATCTCTTTTCCTTTTTATGATTCCTTGTTGCCATGGGTCTTCTAGAGGTTAGGGTTTTATTTCTGTGTTTCTGCCGAGTTGCTTTGGGCCCAGTATGCTGATGCAGCGAGCACCTTCACTCCTAGGTATTATCCTTCGGCGACCACGTTTCTACCTTTGGCGAGTATATATCTAGCTTTGGCAACCACATCTTTGACTATTGATTTAAGACGTTGATATTCTGACTGGCCACATTTTCTCCCTTGACCCGGTCAATGAGTGACGTGGCAACCTTTTCTTCATCATTTATTGACTCCTTTGGTGACGTGTCTGCTTGGCGAATTTATACATACAACAGGAGTAAAATAAGGAATCATACCTTGTCCTTGTCTTTGTGGATGAATGGGTTCAAAGCATCTTCGTTGTTCAACCGGTCTAGATTGCTTCCTAGCTTGAGGTTGCATGATTGGTCTCTTTCCTTTGTGAGCCACTTGTGGAGGAATGTTGGCTTGAGAGACCCTAAGGGGTTGAGCTTGAGGTTGCCTTCTTGGCCCCATCTTCACTTGTGCATTTGAACATTGTCCTATTTCTAACTTCTTCCTAGAAATTTGCACAAATGAAGTTTCTTCGTTCCTCAAACTCTTGACAAACACGGTCTTGTTAGAGGTTGAGATCTTCATACCCAAGACCCATCTTGTCACATGGACTCTTTCCAACACCAAGCATATGGTCAAGCTTCTTGGTGCTAGAATCCATCCTAGTCATAGACTCTCTTACTTCTTCAAGCTCCCTCTTTAGGCTTCCTTCATTCCTCCTAGATAAGACTAACTCCTCACTTAGCTTATCTTCCATCTTCTTGAATTTTTCCACTTGTTCACTTAAGTGGTCATTTTGAGATGAAAGCTCAAGATTTTCTTCTCTCAACATCTTGATCTTTCTTGTGCTTTTGATTGCTAAATCATTAAACTAGGCATGGCATTTAGCAAGCACCTTTTTCTCCACAAAACTACTTATGGAGTTAGAAGAGGAATCACTTTCTTCTCCACTTGAATCATTTTCCTCTTGACTCATTTCCTCTCTCTCACTAGCACTTTTGCTTTTATGGGAGGAGGCAAAAGCGAGGAGGTTAGCCATGAGCTCTTCATCACTTGAAGACTTATCTCCCTCAATGGAGTCATCACTACTACTACTCCATGTGATGGCCATCACTTTACCTTTCTTCTTGACATTGTGATTAGCACATTCGGGGGCAAAGTGACCTATGCCACCACACTCGAAGCATCGGACCCCTTTCCTTTCGGTCTTCTCTTTCCTAGGCTTAAACTTGTTGTAGGAACCCTTTTTCTTGTAGTTTTGACCTTTGGAACCAAAGTCCTTTTTCTCGAACTTCATGACCCTCTTGAATCTCTTCACAAATAATGCAAGGTCTTCGTCCGAGTCATTCTTCTTTGCCTCATTTTCATCCTTAGAGGTCTTCAAAGCAATTCCTTTTTACATTTTAGGAGGTGTGGAGATATGACCCTTCCTAGACTCATAAGCTAGAAGTCTCCCAATCACCTCACTCGGCTTCATATCCTTATATCCACTATTTTCTTCTAAAGCCGTTACTTTTGATTCAAACCTATCCGGGAGAGATCTCATAATCTTTTGCTTGATTCTCCTATCCGAATATGGATCACCAAGTTGATGACTTTGGTTGACTATGTCCATCAACTTGATCTCGAAGTCGTTGAAGCACTCATTCTCCTCCATCTTAAGCATCTCGAATTGAGTTTGAAGGACTTGAAGCTTAGAGTCCTTCACCACTTCGGTTCCCTCATGTGCAATCTCTAGGATGTCCCAAGCCTCCTTACCTATCCTAGTATTTTGAATCAATTTGTATTGATTTTCGTCCATAACACATAAGATGGCATGCATCGCCTTCCTATTCCACTTTGAAGCCTCAAATTCTTGCGCGTTCCATTACGCCTTAGGCTTCAATACTTCTTCTCCTCCACCATCGGGAGTCATCTTGGGTAGATCATATCCGTCTTCCACCGCCATCCATGCACGGTCATGAATTTGGCATATGTAGGATTCCATCTTCCCTTTCCATTGGGAATAGTTCAATCTGGTAAGAAGTGGGGGCCTTGTGCTAGAAGCACCTTCGTTGCCACCACCATTTCCACCGTTTCCACTCATAGTGTTTATGAATGAATGAAATGAATGCAAATGTATGAATGATCAAAAATCACACAAAATGCAAAACACACCAAAATAAGCAAGGATCACCTATGTATGTCTAGGAACCCGCTCTGATACCAATTGAAACAAATTATAGCACGGTGTGTATAAAACTATCTAGAGGGGGGGGGGGGGGTGAATAGATTTTAAGCTTATTACCCAATTTTTCGTGATTAGTCAAAATTACGAAATTACCCCTAAATAGATAAAGCAATAAATCAAGTATAAAATGCGGAAATTAAATAACACTTGATTTTTACGTGGAAACCATCACGGGAAAAACCATGGGCTAGTAAGTAAGCCACACTCGAACCTCGAATCCACTAAATGTGTAAAACGATTACAACCTAATCCCGGAAGTAATCACACACCTACCTAATCCCGGTATGAGTGAACCTAGTCCGATTGCTTGCGAATTAAGCAACATAATCCCGGTCACAACACAAGACTTAATTCTCTAAAAAGAGATTAACACCCAAAGTGGATATATGAATATTCAAATGCAACATAGAGCAAGGGAAACCCTATATGCTTATCTAAGATGATGAATTTGCAATTAAAAACAATCCTAGATATTAAAGCTAAATGACATGTCAATTAGCTTAGATAATCATAGATTATAGAAACCTAGATATCTATCATAAAAACAACACTCAATCAAATCAACACAACAATCTCTATCTTGAATATTAGAATATAATCTAAGAACAATCAAGTAATAAAAGAGATGCCATAATAAATTAAACACTAATTATATATGATAATAGTGAAAAACTTACCAAAGCAAGTGTGATGATGAAAGACCCATGCAAGCAAGCATCCTAGATATGCCAGAGAATGCTAGATGAACTTTGATGCAAATGGATTTTGGTTTGAGTGTTTGATGAGCAAACTTGATTGCTTTCTCTCTTAAAAATCTCTCTTTTTAAAGTAGGGTTCTTGATGATTAAAGAGTCACATTCAGAACAAGAGAAAGTGATGTATTTATAGGCATGAAAAACAGAGCATGTGAAAAGACAAGTTTGCCCCTGAAACGCACCGATCGGCGGTTTCAATCGGCGGCCAGGCCGCCGATCATAACTGCCGAATTGGCCCGAGAGGAACAGGGGACCAACGGCGGTTTCATTCGGCGGTTTCGTGACCGCCGATCTAACCGCCGAATCAAACCTAAGATTAAAAAATCAATCAGGTATGAAAACGGCGGTTTCACCGAGAGAAAAAATCAATCAAGTATGAATGGCGGTTTCATTCGGCGGTTTCGTGACCGCCGATCGTAACCGTAGAATTGCTCCAGACACTTCTGGAAGCAAACGGTGGTTTCATTCGGCGGCCAGGCCACCGATCATAACCGCCGATCACCAACAAAGGAGAAAACCAAGGAAAAGCCAAGGGCATTCTCCATAGGCGGTCATCGCGCTAAACCAAGCACATCTTAGTGCATGCGCGGACGTTTCTGAAAACTATAGGGAAACGAATTACAAGACAACAAGACACAATTACACACAACAAAATATAACAAATAAGTGCAAGTGTGAAATGTGACAAGTGAAGAGAATGCACACATATGCAATGTAAGTTAGGTGTGTGTGTGCAACTAATCTCTTTAAAGAAAAGTACGCATATGGAAATTTACCTTCGGTGCTTATCAAGACGAGGTCTTCAAAGGGCTTGAGCAATAACACTGATACCTAGGTTACCCTTACAAAGAACCCCCAACATGTGGTTTGTCCACGAAATGAGCCAATCAACAAATGGGAATCTTACAAGGTCCTTCCTGGAGGAGGGTATACCCCGACCAAGGCAACAGGAACGCCATGTGGCTTCTCCTGGTCTTGAGGCGAAAAAGAGCGATGAAGTCTTGCTAGGCGAGATTAGGAGCACTAAAACTGACTTTATTGATTTTCTCAAAAGCAAATACAAAGCAGAAAAGGTCGGGGTATATACATCAGGAATATACCAACCGAGACAACATCTTTCTTCCAACTTAAAAAGTAAGACTTCTTAGAGTGACTGTCCTTCCTAGCGCGATCAATTGAGCAACCTGCCATATCTCATAACTGCTATGCTGGATACTTGTCAAGCCTTCCCGCTTTTCCTCTTCTGTGTTCCCCGACTATGCCATCCTGTATCCCGACTTCATACCATAGTGAACATATTGTTTGGCCAACGTAGCAGGGTTGGCTGACACCGCATAACATGTGCGGGCTGCTTGCTGATCTCCTCTGACTTCTCCTACCTCAGTCCCAATCGGGAACTTTAAGACATTGTGATAAATGGATAAAACTCCCCTGATACCTGATAAAAATGGCCTTCCCAGAATTGCATTATAGGCGGACGGGGTGTCAACCACTATGAACTCAGTCATGATGTTCTGTTGAAGGGGGGCCTCTCCAATTATCACTGGCAAGATGTGCGTCCCTATTGGCATTATGGAGTCCCCCGTAAATCCGTATAGGGGTGTAGTGCAACTATTGTAACAAGGATTCTTAAGGTTAAGCTTCCTTACTGCTCTTTTAAACAGGATATCCACACTACTTCCGGTATCTACAAGGATGCGGTGGACCCGGAAATTAGCAATCTGAACCGTGATCACCATTGGATCGTCATGGGGTTGTACTATGTTATAAGCATCATCTTCGGTGAAAATGATTTGGACGGATCAAGGGTATTCTCGGGATCCCCGGGATACCTGGAACACATCCTGTCCAGTGGCGAGCTTCAGAATCTTCCTAGCGTGATTCTTTCTTGAGTTATTGGAAGTCCTGGCTAGAGTCGGTCCTCCACTGATGGTATGGATGACATGGATCTGTTGCATCAAATCCTTTCATTCGTCTTTCCTTTTTTCTTTCGCATCCCGCATCTCTTTCTGCACTTCCTTTCCTATCTTGATGTTGTCCAGTACTTGTTGCAAGAACTCCGTTAACAGTCCTCATCTTACCAAACTCTCAATCTGGTTACGAAGGCTATAGCATTCAGATGTGTTGTGCCCAACATCCTCATGAAAGTCGCAATACTTGTGACGGCTTCTCTGATCAGCTGGGACCTTTATTGGATCAGGCTTCCTGAGCAGGCCCTTATCACGGATGGCTAGGTATATGGTTTCCCGGGAGGCATTGAGTGGAGTGTAATGGTTATACCAGTCTTCCTCCATTGATATGCGGGTTACCTCTCTTAGTGGAGGAGTTGCTCGGGGTGGAGTTCTTCTAGTAGGATATCTCTCCCGGTACTGAGGAGGTGGTGGCCTGTATGTTGATCGATTTGGGGGAGGGTTCTGTACTCTCCTCACAAGTGCAGGCTTTGGGGATTCCTTCTTAAACCGCTTAGATGTCCGAACTTCATCGTGCTCAACCTTAATTCGGAGCTGCTCATCTATGTCCACCTGCTCCAGCGCCCTATCATAGGCCTCCTGGTATGTCCCAGGCGGGTGTTTAGCGAATGACCGGAATAACCTGCCGGCTCATAAGTTTCTTCTGAAGTTGGCGAGGGTCTCCTTCTCAGCGAATACCCCCATCTAGATTACTTCCTTGTGGAACTTTTCTACGTAAGATCTCAAGGTCTCACCCCATTCCTGGATCACATACTGCAGAAGGATGGGATCCTTAAGGCGAGGCTTGATGCCTTGGAACTGAGCACAAAAGTCAGTAGTGAGTTTTGTGAATGAATCTACACTTCCTGGGGGAAACTTTATGAACCAAGTCTTAGCACAGTCGGTCAGTGTTGAAGGGAACATCCTGCACATAGCTGACCGGGTAGCGTTCTGGATTTCCATCTGGTGGATAAAACTTTCCATGTGACTCACGGGATCCTCCGATCCAGAATATTTCTCAGTGGGCATTTTAAATTTGGGGGGGTAACTCGACTTCTCGAATCCTCTAGTAAAGTGGCGCATTCATCTCCCCCAGGGGGTTCTTCCGAGTACCCCATTGTTTTCCTTTCTTCAATTCCTCGAGCTCCTTCGCCATCTTAGCAATCTGATCCTCAAGGTGTTTGGATCTGTTATGTCCGGATCGTGCTACCGAGTCCTCACTATCCGAGGTTTTTGATTTCCCATCAGGTTCCTTATGTTCCTCTTTCTGTCGACGGGCAACCAATTGTAGGGAAAAATACCGTAGTACACGCAGCGGAAGCGAGACTAAAAAATAGATTTAGTATGTTTTAAAATTTTTCCTTTGATGAACCTTAACCCTCTAATTAATTAAACATATATAATCAAAAGTATCATACCTTTGTCGCGTGATCCGATTGACATTGCGTCGATGGTAATCCGCAAGATCTTCCAATCCAATCACGAACGTGAATCACCTAGGAGCGTGGTCTCCCTTTCTTCGAATTGTGTACCTGAGGATGGACAACAAAATCTTTTCTTTTTCGTTAGTCACAAAAACTTCTAAGAGATAACGAAGAACGTTCCGGTCACTTTTGAATTCTCAATCTAATTACCGAAACTCGCGTGAGCCTTATTCGAAATTGTGCACAAAACCTTTTGATGTAAAAGTTACTAGTGCACTATCGAAATAAGAACAAACTCTTCTCTCTATACCTCTTGGCCGAAATTATCACACTAGTCTAAGAGTTGGATTTTATTTTTCTCAAGTAAAAGAAAAAACTCTCAAGTCCAAAGACTTAGCAATTAGGGTTACCCAATCCTCTTTGCACAAAAATAAATATATCATATATATTGCCGCACCACTCTCCTTTTTTTTTATTTATAAAATATGTAATACTATATATATATATTTCGAATTCAACTTGCATATTGTATATTTATATGATAAGTATTGCACTCCTATTAAAGTGCACCAAAACTGCACGCAAAAATATATATATATATATATATATATCTTTTGAAAATAATTCTGCATGCCTTATAATACATATATATTTTCGGCCTAGTGCCATATATATTTAATATATATTTATATATTGTGGTCAAAATCTTCTACCATGTAGGATTTGTCTTTTGACTTAAATCCTAACCCTAGGTAGATTTCTTTAGAATTCCAAACCCTAATCCAACTCTTTAGTGTATTTGTGACTATATCAAAGACTTCCTAATTTGACTAGATAAATAAATTCCCTTTATTTATCTACTTACCAAATAAAGTCTTTTATATTTATTATACTACCACAATAGTATACTACTAAGAAACATATTTCCTAGTCAGAAAAAGATTTTGATTCTCAATTAAATAATTAACTAATAAATTAATTAATTTCCATTTAATCAATCAATAAAATAAAATAATATTTTAGACTATTATTCTAGTCTTGCCGCCCACACCATATACATGGGCCTAATATTATTTTCTTATTTTCTTATTTTATTTAATCCATTAGACTTTAATTAAAAAGCTCACATGTGAACCAGACCCATTCTTACTAAAAGAAACAAGCCTACATGCCTTTCATTAATATATTAATATAATTGATCAGCCCATTAAATAAATAATGTGCAAATTATATTCTTAATATATTAAATAAAATTCTAGATGGACCCATAAATTGGTCCGGTAGAATATATCAAGTGATCCATGCAAGTCCGTGTGGATTGGGGATCTTGGCGGGCTATCTAAATTTAAGCTTCAATAGACATAACCTAATCACAATCAACAAATGATTCACTTAGGTCCAATCCATTAATTTTAACTCATTCCACTAAAGAGCTAAAATTGAACTCTTAAATAAAGATAGAATAAGAAGATGTTTCTCATTCATACCCTAGACAATCTTATTGGAGATGGTGTATCCTCGTGAATAATATCAGTAATCGCCAAGAGCTCATAGACCGCCTATAGCTCTCCTAGTTACCATATTTACTCATATGACCACGTTTTGAACTTGGATACTTTGACTTGTCCAGAAGCCATGTTTTCAATAGACACTATCGAAAACTCAACGTTGAGATTTAATATCCAATACCTCAAAACATCCATATTGTTGTGGTAAGGGGAGTTGCAAATTGTAGTAGCAATTGTGCATGTTGGGGAGAATACTAATTGAGGGGGAGTAACCCTTTGAGGGGGAGCATTTGCACATTCATACATTGCATGATGTTGTACTTAAATTCTTAAATGCAAATGCTTGTTTTATCTCACTTGATTCATCTCACCTTTTCTTGTATTAGAAACTATAGAAACTGTGCTTTCAGGGATTGATTGTTCTACTTGAGATTGAAGACTTCAAGACTATTTATCTTATCTCTTTGTAAAGTAGAAAATCATAAGTAGACCTGTAGTTTCTATTATGTTGTGAGGAATCAATGTGAGTGGTGGTTTTGTCACGAAATAGCCAAAGGGGAGATTGTAAGGATTCCCTTTTGTTGATTGGCTTATTTCGTGGTCAAACCACATGTTGGGGTTTGGTTGTAAGGGTAGTCTAGGTCATTAAGGTTGAAGATCAAAGACCCTTTCCAAGACCTCAAGAGGACAAGCACCAAAGGTATATCTTGTGCTTACTTTGGCTTGAAGAGATATAGTTGCACACACACACAACATGCATAACTCTTATTCTTGAATGTTGTGTTTATATTTTGTGTGCATTGTGCTTTATTGTTTATTCAATGTCTCTTCTTGCATTAGATTGTTTGCATCTTTTTATATGAAATGCCATGACATGATAGGCATTAGGATGCATTCAATACCCACACTTGCACTTCATGTATGTTAGCTTTTAGTGTGGAGTAATTCGTTTCCCTAAGGATGTTCGGAAACATCCGCGCGTGCACGGTAATGTGCTTTGTTTTGCGCGATGATCGCCGGTGGAGATGCCTTCGGCTTCTCCTTGGTTTCACCATTTTTGGTGAATCGGCGGTTACGTTCGGCGGCCTGGCCGCCGTTCGAAACCGCCGAATGAGACCTGATTGAAATATATCTCTCGGGTCCAAAACGGCGGTTGGGATCGGCGGTTTACAAACCGCCGAACGAAGTCGCCGAAGTTCCCCTGTTCCACTCGGGAGCCATTCGGCGGTACAAGTCGGCGGCCTAGCCGCCGAATGAAACCGCCGATCGGTGCGTTTCAATTGGAAATAGTAAATGACACTTGATGTTTACGTGGAAACCCTCAACAGGGAAAAACCACGGACTGGTAAGTGCGCCACACTCGAACCTCGAAATCCACTATATGAAAAGACGGTTACACCCTCAAGTGATTCTCGGACCCTCACCCTAGATAACCTCAGGCTATGGACACTACCAATCGCCACTCTTGGTTCAATCCCTAGTGATATCCCCTGATACACTACTCTTGGCGTGAGCACCCTCTAATCTACCATGCGGGCCTTTTATAGCGGCTCTAGTCCAATTTGCTTGATCCTCGTAGTCACTACTTGTAATGATGTTTACAGCCTAATCCCGGTCTGTAACCCACCACTACTACCCAGCGGGCCTGTAATAGCAACCCTAGACCAAGACTTCAATCTCTCAAAAGAGATGCACAACCCTATGTGAATATGCAATGATATCCAAATAATGCAATAAGAGCTAGGGTACTCTAAATGCTTACCTAGGATTATAAGATGACAATATAATTAATCCTAGATATCACATATAGCTATATGTCATGGCATATAACTTTAGCTAAGTAAAGGATCACCAATCCTAGATACAAAGCTATCACATAAAACCCACAAACATTCAAAGGATTAACTAGTTGATTAAAAGACAATCTATCAACCTAGTTATCAATACATCACACAAGAATGTTCATGGCATAGCTTTTAGGCAATAATGACCTAATCAAATAAGCTATGAAAAATAATCTCAATCAACAAATGAGATCAATTAGCTAGATGTTAGATAAACATGAAAATCCTAGCTATCATAAATAACCCAATCAACACATAATCTCAATCATGTATGTATAAATTAATCTAATGACATACAAGTAATAAATGAGATAACATTGATAAGTAGAAACACTAATTATGTAAGATAAAAGTGTTCAACAAATCATACCATGTGTGTTGAAGAAGTCTCATGCATTAGCATATGCTAGATGATCCTAGATGATGCTTAGATGAAGATTTATGCATGTGGGAGTGGGTTTAGAGAGATAAAGATATGATCTTTAAGCTTTCTCTCTCAAGTCTCTCTAAATATCTCTCTAGGGTTCTTATCATCAAAGACTTGTGTTCTGAACCAGAGATAAGGATGTATTTATAGAGACCAAAAACAGGGCAGGTGAAAATACAATTTTGCCCTTGAAACGCACCGATCGGCGGTTTCATTCGGCGGCCAGGCCGCCGAAATGAACCGCCGAATGGCTCCCGAGTGGAACAGGGGAACTTCGGCGACTTCATTCGGCGGTTTGTAAACCGCCGATCCTAACCGTCGTTTTGGACCCGAGAGATATATTTCAATCAGGTCTGATTCGGCGGTTACTAACGGCGGCTAGGCCGCCGAACGTAACCGCCGATTCACCAAAAATGGTGAAACCAAGGAGAAGCCAAAGGCATCTCCACCGGCGATCATCGCGCAACACAAAGCACATTACCGTGCACGCGCGGACGTTTCCGAACATCCTTAGGGAAACGAATTACTCCACACTAAAAGCTAACATACATAAAGTGCAAGTGTGGGTATTGAATGCATCATAATGCCTATCATGTCATGGCATTTCATATAAAAAGATGCAAACAATCTAACATGCAAGAAGAGATATTGAATAAGTCAATAAAGCACAATGCACACAAAATATGAACACACCATACAAGAATAAAAGTTATGCATGTTGTGTGTGTGTGTGCATCTATAACTCTTCAAGCCAAAGTAAGCATAAGATATACCTTTGGTGCTTGTCCTCTTGAGGTCTTGGAAAGGGTCTTGATCTTCAACAAATCACCTAGACTACCCTTACAACCAAACCCCAACATGTGGTTTGACCACAAAATAAGCCAATCAACAAAAGGGAATCCTTACAATCTCCCCATTTGGCTATTTCGTGACAAAACCACCACTCACATTGATTCCTCACAACATAATAGAAACTACAGGTCTACTTATGATTTTCTACTTTACAAAGAGATAAGATAAATAGTCTTGAAGTCTTCAATCTCAAGTAGAACAATCAATCCCTAAAAGCACAGTTTCTATACTTTCTAATACAAGAAAAGGTGAGATGAATCAAGTGAGATAAAACAAGCATTTGCATTTAAGAATTTAAGTACAACATCATGCAATGTATGAATGTGCAAATGCTCCCCCTCAAAGGGTTACTCCCCCTCAATTAGTATTCTCCCCAACATGCACAATTGCTACTACAATTTGCAACTCCCCTTACCACAACATACTCCCCCTTTTTGTCATGATATAGACAAGGGAGTAGTCCCCAACCGGGTCACTCAAGGCAAAGAGAGATAGTAGCATTCTAGTATATGCATAATCAATATAAGTCACTTTATGCAATCTCAAATTTATTGGAGAGAAACAAGGAGATTTATTTAAAGAAAATGTGTGAATCAAAAAATTGCTTTGCATACAAGACATGTAGCATTTAAGTCCAAAATATCATGGTATTTGGCAAAGCAAATGACAAAGGTTTTCAATATGAATTCAAACCAATTTCACCAATGTCAAGGGAGAAGCAAGGATATAGGTTTTCATTGATTTCAATTTAAGAACAACTATATCCAACTTTATAAGCCAAACATGTCATGAGCGACTTTGCACCCTATTTGATTTTTCCGGATAAGATATCCGTATGATTGTAGACATGTTCAACCAATAAAGAAAGAGAGACATTTGGATTGTAAAATCCTTGAATGGATACAAGATCCTTTTTCATTTGAGTCTCATAAGCTTTTTCACACATTTTTTGCAGTTAAGAAATGCAATCATCAAAACATGCTTTTTAAGATTAGCATTTAGCATGTCATTTAGCAATCATCATGTCATGGAGATCATTATAGGTCATTCAAATTAAATCCTATGTAAATATCTCCTAGTCCAAAAATGTATGTTTGAACATAAATATGACATGGATTGCAATACAAGCATTGATCACACTTATTGAATAGAAAATATGTATACATAGTGTAACCAAGCTTACTCAAGCAACAAAAAGAGAAGCACAAGATATTTCAAATTTTTTGCACGTGACTAGAATGCAAAATAGCTCTCTTTGCTTAAGTTCCCCATATGGGGTCAAATATCCACACCACTTCAATGAAGGGCATGAGGACTAAAAGACTTACCAAGTCCATAGGACCTAGTTGAACCTATTTGAGACTTGTTAGTCTCGTAGCAAGCGGGTTCATCATTTTTAATCCACTTAGGTGTCTTAATAACATACCTAGTGGTCATAGGTTCTAGAGTTCTAGATGGCAAAAGATCATGCAAATGATTTTCTTCCTTTTTAAGGATATGCATCTTAGCTCTAGCCTTTTTATTTTCAATCATGCATATAAGATTACATATTTAAATGTAATGCAAGCAACTTGGTCAAACATGACCAACAATACCACACGAATGATAAGAGGAGATAAGGTTAGGAATTATACCATTCCCTTGAGCATGCAAAAGTGCTTTCCCTTGTCGTTGTGGTTGTCTTGGTAGTTGGATAGGATCTCTCCTCCTTTGATGATGACCAAGACAAAGTTGCTTGCTCGGTTGAGCTTGCATGATTGATCACTTCCCTATTAGGATCGTAGGTTGAGGGAAGTTAGCCTTCTTGGTTGGTTAGACCAAGATTGAGGAAGGCTTGGGCTTGAAGCTCTTTGGTGATGTGAGCAACGCCCTTTCATCTTCGTCTCCTCTCTCACCTTAGAGGGACATCTCCTCATCGGAGTTATTTTCTTCTCTCTCAAATTCACTCATAGTGTTTGCGTTGAATGAATGCAAATGAGAAGAATGCAAGATGTATGTCAAAAACAATAATCATACAAAATGCACAACACACTAAAAATGAGCTTGGATCACCTAAGTATATCTAGGAACCCGCTCTGATACCAATTGAAAGTTCTCAAAGTGTGTTCTATATATAAAGCTAGAGGGGGGGTGAATAGATTTTATCTAATTATTACCCAATTTTCGCATGCAAGTCAATTTTATGAAAATACCCCTAGCAAGTCAATAATACATACAAGTGTAATAAGATGCGGAAATAATAAATGACACTTGATGTTTACGTGGAAACCCTCAACAGGGAAAAACCACGGGCTGGTAAGTGCGCCACACTCGAACCTCGAAATCCACTATATGAAAAGATGGTTACACCCTCAAGTGATTCTCGGACCCTCACCCTAGATAACCTCAGGCTATGGACACTACCAATCGCCACTCTTGGTTCAATCCCTAGTGATATCCCCTGATACACTACTCTTGGCGTGAGCACCCTCTAATCTACCACGCGGGCCTTTTATAGCGGCTCTAGTCCAATTTGCTTGATCCTCGTAGTCACTACTTGTAATGATGTTTACAGCCTAATCCCGGTCTGTAACCCACCACTACTACCCAGCGGGCCTGTAATAGCAACCCTAGACCAAGACTTCAATCTCTCAAAAGAGATGCACAACCCTATGTGAATATGTAATGATATCCAAATAATGCAATAAGAGCTAGGGTACTCTAAATGCTTACCTAGGATTATAAGATGACAATATAATCAATCCTAGATATCACATATAGCTATATGTCATGGCATATAACTTTAGCTAAGTAAAGGATCACCAATCCTAGATACAAAGCTATCACATAAAACCCACAAACATTCAAAGGATTAACTAGTTGATTAAAAGACAATCTATCAACCTAGTTATCAATACATCACACAAGAATGTTCATGGCATAGCTTTTAGGCAATAATGACCTAATCAAATAAGCTATGAAAAATAATCTCAATCAACAAATGAGATCAATTAGCTAGATGTTAGATAAACATGAAAATCCTAGCTATCATAAATAACCCAATCAACACATAATCTTAATCATGTATGTAGAAATTAATCTAATGACATACAAGTAATAAATGAGATAACATTGATAAGTAGAAACACTAATTATGTAAGATAAAAGTGTTCAACAAATCATACCATGTGTGTTGAAGAAGTCCCATGCATTAGCATATGCTAGATGATCCTAGATGATGCTTAGATGAAGATTTATGCATGTGGGAATGGGTTTAGAGAGATAAAGATATGATCTTTAAGCTTTCTCTCTCAAGTCTCTCTAAATATCTCTCTAAGGTTCTTATGATCAAAGACTTGTGTTCTAAACCAGAGATAAGGATGTATTTATAGAGACCAAAAACAGGGCAGGTGAAAATACCATTTTGCCCCTGAAATCGCACGATTGGCGGTTTCATTCGGTGGCCAGGCCGCCGAATTGAACCGCCGAATGGCTCCCGAGTGGAACAGGGGAACTTCGGCGACTTCGTTCGGCGGTTTGTAAACCGCCGATCCCAACCGTCGTTTTGGACCCGAGAGATATATTTCAATCAGGTCTGATTCGGCGGTTTCTAACGGCGGCCAGGCCGCCGAATGTAACCGCCGATTCACCAAAAATGGTGAAACCAAAGAGAAGCCAAAGGCATCTCCACCGGCGATCATCGCGCAAAACAAAGCACATTACCGTGCACGCGCGGACGTTTCCGAACATCCTTAGGGAAACGAATTACTCCACACTAAAAGCTAACATACATGAAGTGCAAGTGTGGGTATTGAATGCATCCTAATGCCTATCATGTCATGGCATTTCATATAAAAAGATGCAAACAATCTAATGCAAGAAGAGACATTGAATAAACAATAAAGCACAATGCACACAAAATATAAACACAACATTCAAGAATAAGGGTTATGCATGTTGTGTGTGTGTGCAACTATATCTCTTCAAGCCAAAGTAAGCACAAGATATACCTTTGGTGCTTGTCCTCTTGAGGTCTTGGAAAGAGTCTTTGATCTTCAACCTTAATGACCTAGACTACCCTTACAACCAAACCCCAACATGTGGTTTGACCACGAAATAAGCCAATCAACAAAAGGGAATCCTTACACATATGATAATATTATACTCTCATTTAATAAATGGAGCCACGATGTCCATATCTATAAATGAAGTCCTCTATCGATTAGCAAATGAATACCACCAAACTATCGAGGATAAACTATGCTATATAATCGTACTCATTGATAGCTCAAATGATATCACTTGTAACCATAAGTCCATCATTTATCTCAGGATTAATTTAGACTCTCCGATTGTCCTGATAATGAAAAGACTATTATCTATTGACGGTTCTAGATAAAGCTTTTCATTGTGATCCAGTTCAATGCACCCAGTGCACTAGATTCTTTTGCTCGAAGACACTCCGATGATTTTAGACTCATCATATCTCATTTGATCCCACTCAAATGCTAGCAAAAGAATTCTACAACTTTAACAAGATAAAGGTGCCCAACCTTTAACTTAAGTTGTGAACATTATTCAAGACTAACTAAAGAATTGTGTCTACCTCATACATATCCAGATGTACGAACAATTCTTCTTTTCTCATAGTCTTTTGACCTTATGATTATTTACTTTTGACAATTATAATAATTAAACTATAAATGCTATAAGATTTGTTAAACCAGAAATCACATTATTAATATGAATAGATTGTCAAAAACACTATTACACTCTTGCTATTGAGCATAATCCTAACACCCATTGGTCCTTCCGGGATCCAGCACTGCCGCCTGCGTCGGGCTGAGGATCCCTCTTCCTTGCCGCTGGCCTCGTTGTTGACTGGGCTTTTCTCGGTGGAATGTCGACAGCGGATTTCACCAATCGATGTCTGAGATCTTCGGGATGATTCTGTACCGGTAACGGCGGTCTGAGTCTGTCAAAAGCCGGGACCCGAGTATTTGGTCCAACTCCTTCTGTGAATCTGGGTGATTCAAAAGGTATCCCTTGAGCAATCATCCGAAGGCGGACGCTTTCCACATAGACAGCAGCTTGTTGCTCTATGGCCTCTCTAGTGGCCTCTGGGACCGCGGGGTCCTGTGGTGCTGGTCCGGGACTCGGTGGCGGGATTGGTACCGGGATCTGGCTTCTGGTTCCTTTCCTTTTCCCTTGATTCCTCTGGGTGGAAGCGAGGGAATGAGGCTCGGAATTCACGGGCTGTCATTGGGAGGATCGAAGCCTCATCTTCTATCTTCTCCTGAGTTGAACTTGAAAGCTTGTTAAAGGGTGGGGAGTTTTTTCCCATAGACGGCGCCAAAGTGTTAACCCAAAATTGTCACCGGGGTGCAATTCAGAATTAACGGAATGTGAGGGGCTCGAATCTAATTGGATATGGGATAGCGGGATACTCTATACCCCGGTACCCCGCAGGTTCTCTGAAATCTGTTAGGCGTGATAGGGGGTTTGTAGGTGATGGATCCGGATCAGGATCCGATAAGGGCCTGTGAGATACTTAATAGTTTGGTATCCCGCTGGGTGTCATGAACTCGATATTATGGTGGATGTGAGTAGTAAGATGGATGATCTCTCATAAGATGGATGCATAAAACAAAAGCTGTTTATATATGTATATGGATCTCGATCACAGTGGGATCTTACAACTTGGTATTTGAACTAACAATATTGCAGTAGGAAAAAGTAAAGCATATGGGGAACCAATGGCGATGGAACTCTTCGTGCCTGTCGATAAGTAGTAAAAGTGTGGCCGTAGGGTTGCCCCCTCTTCCCATCATTCTATCATCAATATATATAGGCCTCCTTTCTTGTAGTGCACTCCTAGAACTTCGGTCTAGGGTTTTAGTGGTGCACGGGCCCTTTTTTGGAGTCCGACGCATTCGTCGGGATATCGATCCCGAAAGGTTAGGTGATTGCTTCTTTCTCGGTACCGACCAAGTTGACCCTATTCAAAATAGGACTCTTTATGGTGGAAATAAATGTCGCGTTGTATCTTGTGCTTCTATCTTGAATGGTGGCGTTTAGTGTTTCCCTTTACGCGAGGTTACTCTTCGGGATGTCCGCCTCTCGCTTCAGCGGGGTCGGCGTAAGGGAAACCTCGCTATGTGTATGTCATGAGCTTTGCTGGTCGGGGTACCCCAGGTATCCCACTTCCTTCCCCCTCTTTTTAAAACGATGTTTGCAGATACCGGGCTTTCAAGTAGCGGGGTATCAGGATACTCGGGGTGGTTGGGTACCTGGATCCCGTGATGGTCGTGTCTTCTAGGCCCTCATTTGTCTTTTGACCTCCTAGTGCTTTTCACGGTCCTAGGAATCCCGGACCTGGTCGGGGTGGGTTAAGGCCCTTTCCCTAACCCGTCAGCTAGCAGGTGGGGTATTCGGATATCTTTTTGCTTGTACTTTGGATCTCGGCTTTCCTCTCAAGGCTAGTGGAAAATCCTTTTTTGGTCCCTGCCCATTTTGGCGGTTAACAGAAGGGCTTTGGATCCAAAGGCCAAGACTTGAAGAAAAACGCTCCCTTCAAGAGTTTTGAGCCTAGGCAAGAGAAGACTGAAAAGAAAGGGGTCCAATGCTATGAGTGTGGTGGTATAGGACACATCTCACCCGATTGTGGGAATTTGAAGAACAAGATGGCAAAAGTGATGGCTGCCACGTGGAGTGAAAGTGATGACTCCAGAAAGGGAGACAAGTCATCAAGTGATGATGAGCTTACCATCGACTACACGGCATTTGGGGCCACTTGTGTAGAAGATAAAGTTGTTGGTAAGAATGACTTGACTAATGATCCTATAGAAGAAAAAGATGAAGAAGTAGCTCTATAGGTGATAGGCGAAGCTACTAATTGGGATATAGCTCTCATTGACTCAAGAGACCAAGGTGAAAGTCTTAATGAGGGAAATGACTCCATTAGTGAGAAGGAGAGTGGAGGAGATGACTCAAGTGAAGATGACTCCTCATCTAACTCTACAACTGGAAGTGTAGAGAAAATGGATTTTAATGACTTTATAGTCAAGTGTGAAAGTTCATTGAAGAAGAACAATAGAAAGTTGAAGATTTTAGAGGATGAAAATCTAGAGCTTTCAACACACAATGACCACTTAAGTAAACAAGTGGAGGCATCCAAGATGATTGAAGACAAGCTAAGGGATGAGCTAGTTTTGTCTAAAAGGAATGAAGAAGGGTTGAAGAGAGAGCTTGATGAAGCTATAGAGTCATTGACTAGGATGACTATAAGCACCAAGAAACTTGACCATATTCTTGGTAGTGGAAAGAACCCTTGTGACAAGAGAGGTATTGGGTATGAAGAAAGCAAGGAGATCACTACTCCAACCAAGACCGTCTTTGTCAAGAGTTTGAGCAAGATAGAAGCCTCGCCGGTGCACTCTCCTAGGAAGAAAATTGATCTAGGACAATGTTCAAGAAGTGCACAAGTGAAGGAAGCTCTAAGGAGACAACCTCAAGCTCAAAAAGTTCATCAACCTAACTTTCCTCATGCTCAAATTCATCAAGGGAAGAGGCCAATCATGCAAAATGGATCAAGGAAGCAAGCTAGATCGGTTCAACAACAAAGAAGATTTGAACCCGCTCAACCACAAAGTCATGGGAAGGCTTCTATGCATGCACAAGGACATGGTATGAATTCTAAATTTATCCCTACATGTCACTTTTATGGTATTGATGGTCACATTAGACCAAATTGCTTTCATTTCATTAAATTATGATGAATCAAAAGCATGATTGAAAAGAGAATGACAAGAGCTAGAATGCATGCTAATAGAAAGGAAAATATTCATGTTCATGATCCTATTATTTCTAGTACTCTTGAACCATTGTCCACTAGGAAGAAAAATGTCATATCTATGTGGATAAGGAAAAATGAACCCGCTTGCTATGAGACTAATAAGTCTCAAATAGGTTCAACCAAGTCAAATGGACTTGGGAGGTCCATAGGACCTCATGACCTTCTTTGATGAAGGATGATATTGACCCCATATGGGGAACTCAAGCGAAGAGAGCTATTGCATACTTGTTGCATGCAAATATTTGAGAAAATCTTATGCTTCTTTGTTGATTGCTTGAGTAAGCTTGGTTGCACATATGTATATATGTTTTCAATTCAATAAGTGTGAACCATGCTTGTCTACAATGCATGTCATATTTATGTTCAAACATGCATTTTTGGACTAGGAGATTTACATAGGAAGTATGATATGAATGACCTATAGTTATCTCCATGACATGATGATTCTTAATGACATGCTTAAAAATTGAAAAGCATGAGTTGTTTTTATAACATGCTAATGACATATGAAAAACATGAAATTCATATGACATGCTCAAATGAAAAAGCATGAATTGATGATTGCAATTTTTAAATGCAAAACTTGTGTGAAAAAGCTTATGAGACTCAAAATGAATAAAGGATCTTGTATTCGTTCAAAGGACTTTATATTCCAAATTGTCTCTCTTTCTTTATTTGTTGAACATGTCTACTATCATACGGGTTTCATTCCCGGAAAAATCAAATAGAGTGCAAAGTTGCTTATGACATGTTTGGCTTATAAAGATGGATATAGTTGCTCATAAATTAAAATCAATGTAAACTCTATATCCTTGCTTCTCTCATGACATTGGTGAAATTGGTTTGAATTCTTATTAGAAACCTTTGTCATTTGCTTTGCCAAATACCATTGTATTTTGGACTTGAATGCTACATGTCTTGTATGCAAAGCATGTTTTGTTTCACACATTTATTTTAAATAAATCTCCTTGTTTCTGTCCAATTGATTGAGTTGCATAAAGTGGATTATATGATTATGCAAGTATATAGTTTGCTACTATCTCTCTTTGCTAAGTGACCTGGTTGGGGACTACTCCTTTACGTATATCATGACAAAAAGGGAGAGTAGAATGGTGGCAAGGGGAGTTGCAAATTGTGGTAGCAATTGTGCATGTTGGGGAGACAATACATTGAGGGGGAGTAACCCGTTGAGAGGGAGCATTGCATTCATCAAACATTGCATGATGTTGTTTGTTGTACTTAAATTTCTAGAATGCAAATGCTTGTTTATGCTCTCACTTGATTAATCTCACATTTTTCTTGAATTGGAAAGTATAGAAACTTTGCTTTCAGGGATTGATTGTTCTACTTGAGATTGAAAACTTCAAGATTATTTTTATATATCTCTTTGTAAAGTAGAAAATCATTGTAGACCCGTAGTTTCTATTATGTTGTGAGGAATCAATGTGAGTGGTGGTTTTGTCACGAAATAGCCAAAGGGGGAGATTGTAAGGATTCCCATATCTTGATTGGCTTATTTTGTGGACAAACCACTTGTTGGGATTGTTTGTGTAAGGGTAGTTTAGGTGATTGTACTTCAAGCTCGAAGGCCCTTTCAAGACCTCAAGGGACAAGCACGCCAAAGGTATAATCTCTAGTGCTTAGTTTTTCTTTGAAGAGATTTAGTTAGCACACACACACTTAGCATACTTGTTCTTGTGCGCATACTCTTCACATGTCACTTTACACACTAGCACTTTGTTTGATATCTTGTTGTGTGTATATGTGCTTAGTAATTCGTTTCCCGATAGTGTTCGGAAACGTCCGCGCATGAACTAGAATGTGCTTGGTTTTGCGTGAAGACCGCCGACAGAGAATGCTCTTGGCTTCTCCTTTAGATTCACCATCACTGGTGAATCGGCGGTTTGATCGGCGGCCTGGCCGCCGAATTGAAACCTCCATTTCAGTCCAGAAAGGTCTGCCGTTACGATCGGTGGCCACCTACCGCCGCTCGAAACCACCGTTCATACCTGATCGATTTACATCTCTCGGGTTTGATTCTGCGGTTTAATCAGTGGTTTCGAAACCGCCAAATGAAACCGCCGTTGTTCCCCTGTTCTTCTCGGGTTTAATTCGGCGGTTGTAAACGGCGGCCTAGCCGCTTATTGGTGCGTTTCAAGGGCAAAATTGTCTTTTCACATGCCCAATTCTTGATATCTATAAATATCTTACTTTCTCATTCTCTGATTAAGTTCTTTGAGTCCTTAGAACCCTAAACTTCAAAGAGAGATTTTTGAGAAAAAATCAAATCAAATCAAATCAAGAACTCACCTTTAAAAACTCAAATCAAATCCTTTTTGCATCAAATTTCATCTTGCATTCATCCATGAATGGGTTTGCATCATCACAACATGCTTGGTAAGATTTTGATTAATTTCATCTTATTTTAGTATTTTACTATCAAGCATATTCTCTTTTAATTTACTTGTATGTTTTTGATCATATGATAAATACAAGAATAGAGAATTAATTTTGATGAATTGATTGAGTGTTGTTTTGTGATAGCTAATTAGATTTTTGATTAATCTTGATTAGTTAAGCTATTTGACATGTCATTTAGCAATTGATATCTAGGGTTGATTTAAATTAATTATATCATCATCCTAGATAAGCATCTAAGGTTACCTAGCCTTGTTTGTTATTTGAATATTTATACATATTCACATAGGTTGCATAATCTCTTCATAGAGAGTTAAGTCTTGAGGCTAAAATTGCTTAGGCCTTAAGCAATTGGACTAGAGCCACTTTTAAAGGCCCGAGTGGTAGAAGTGGGGGGTTATTGACCGGAGTGTTAGACGAGGTCTACATAGGTTGTAAACTCCATTTCAATTAGTGGATTTCGAGGTCCGAGTGTGGCGCACTAAACAGTCCATGGTTTTTCCCAGTGGTTGGGTTTCCACGTATACATCAAGTGTTATTTAAATTCCGCACTTATATTACACTTGCTTGTATTTTTGACTAGTAGGGGCATTTTCGTAAAATTGACTTGCATGCGAAAATTGGGTAATAATAGTTAAAATCTATTCACCCCCCTAGATATATTTATCATACACACCGAGCGTTATTGTATTACTTTCACTACCCTCAATTGGGACCGGGATCAAATCATGGCTAGGGCTGCCCTGCTTTCAGATGCTGATCCGGACCAGGGGGGTTCCTCTCAAGTTGCCACCATCCCGGATCCTCCTCCACATCAGGGATCCAATTTACCTGCTACTGACTTAGCAGAATCAACCGAGAAGGGGGGACAGGATCCTCCTGTTACTCAAGATGATCAAATGCATGATTCGAGGTTGTATTATTGGATAAAGCAGGTGTTTCTACTGAAGCTGGGGTACCAGGAGCTAGGGGAGTCCAAGCTGATGCAAAACACAAGGTTGTTGAGGGAGTAAGTACAGCCGGCCAGGAGGAAGGAGCAGGGGACCAGCAGGATGCATGATATGTTACTTTGTCAAATTTTTTTTTATATTCATTCCATTTTTGTAGCCGGGAAATGAGGGTTGGGCACCCTGTTTGGTTAATTGAAAGCCTCTATGAAACAAATATTGCACGGTGTGTATAAAACTATCTAGAGGGGGGTGAATAGATTTTAACAATTTTACCCAATTTTCGTGTATGGTCAAGATTACGAAAATGGATTACGAAAATGCCACTAATAGTCAATAAAATATAGCAAGTGTAATATGGTGCGGAAATATAAACAACACTTGATATTTATGTGGAAACCCTCACAGGAAAAACCACGGGCTGTTGAGTGAGCCACACCCGAACCTCGAATCCACTAAATATGATAAAATTACAACCTAATCCCGGAAGTAATCACACACCTACCTAATCCCGGTATGAGTGAACCTAGTTCGAATGCTTGCAATCTAAGCAACCTAATCCCGGAAGCTACACACAAGACTTTCATTCTTAATGAAGAGATTAACACCCTAAGTGAATATTTGAATATCCAAAATGCAATATAGAGCAAGGGAACCCTATATGCTTTTCTAAGATGATGATTTTGCAATTAAAGCAATCCTAGATATTAAAAACTAAATGACATGTCAAATAGCTTAGCTAATCAAGATTAAGCAAAAACCTAATTAGCTATCACAATACAACTCTCAAACATTCAATACACTAATCTCAATCTTGTATCCAAAATATATATGAATAACATATAAGTAATAAATGAGATTGCTTGTTAAGAAAGACACAAAATATGTAAGATATTAGTGAAAATCTTACCAAGCAAAGTGTGATGAAGAATCCATGCAAAATGACATCTAGATGATCAAGGATGATGCTAGATGATGATTGATGATCATGAAAAGGTGTTTGAGTAATCAAAGATGAGTTCTTGGTATTTTTCTTTCTTTTGAAAAATATCCTAAGTATGGAATCTGAAAATGAACTCTCATAATTGACCTAAAGTCAAAGTGGCATATATATAGGGTGTCAAGATGAAGTGTGGTCGTTTTGAAAAGTGACACCAATTTTGCCTTGGGCGCTGTACATAGAGTGCCTTGTACAGCGCCTACCTGGGAAAATGAAGAATGTTCTTCATTGGCGATGTACGAACAGTGCTTCTATACAGTGCCTGAACAGCGCTTGATCTCTGTTCTTCTCGGGACTGAGATAGGCGCTGTACGTACAGCGCCCGTACAGCGCCTCTCCAAAATGCATCAGACCTGATGCATTAAAAAGGGTATTTTTCCACCAGGTCAAGTGGGCGCTGTTCGAACAGCGCTTTGTAGAGCGCTTTGAACAGAGCCCTTGCAAACAATGCACTCCTAGGCCTAATGCATGATATGGCTTTGGAAATACAAAATGCAATCATGTAAACATGCAAAAAGAGATGTTAATGAACATAAATGCACAACAATAAGACACAAAACATACAAGAATTAAACATATGCATGAGTTGTGAGTGTGTGCAACTATCTCTTCTAAGCAAGTAAGCACTTAGAAATTACCTTTGGTGCTTATCAATGATGAGGTCTTCAAAGGACATTGAACTTGAATCTCAATACTAAGTTACCCTTACAAAGAATCCCCAAATGTGGTTTGACCACGAAATAAGCCAATCAACAAATGGGAACCTTACAATCTCCCATTTTGGCTATTTCGTGACAAAACCACCACTCACATTGATTCCTCACAAAAAAAATAGAAACTACGGGTAAAATAATGATATTCTACAATACAAAGAGATATCTTAAATACTATAACTTGAAGTCTTCAATCTCTTGTAGAATAATCAATCCCTGAAAATAAAGTTTCTATACTTTCCAATACAAGTAAACAGTGAGATTAATCAAGTGAGGACAAAAAACACAAGCATTTGCATTTTAAAAGTTTAGGCACAACATTATGCAATGTATATGTATGCAATGCTCCCCCTCAACGGGTTACTCCCCCTCAATGAATGTTCTCCCCAACATGCACAATAGCTACTACAAATTGCAACTCCCCTTACCACATTCTACTCCCCCTTTTTGTCATGATATAGGCAAAGGAGTAGTCCCAACCGAGTCACTCTTAGCAAAGAGAGATAGTAGCATGCAAGATATTTGCATAATTATATAAGTCACTTTATGCATCCCAATTAATTGAAGAGAAACAAGGAGATTTATTTGAAGAAAAATGTGTGAATCAAACATGCTTTGCATACAAGACATGTAGCATTCAAGTCCAAAATACAATGGTATTTGGCAAAGCAAATGACAAAGGTTTCTAATAAGAATTCAAACCAATTTCACCATTGTCATGAGAAAAGCAAGGATATAGAGATTTCATTGATTTTAATTTAAGAGCAACTATATCCAACTTTATAAGTGAAACATGGCATAAGCGACTTTGCACCCTATTTGATTTTTTCGGATAAGATATTTGTACGATAGTAGCCATGTTCAACCAATAAAGAAAGAAAGACATTTGGATTTTTAAATCCTTTGAACGGATACAAGATCCTTTATTCATTTTGAGTCTCATAAGTCTTTTTCACACAAGTTTTGCATTTATATTGCAATCATCAATTCATGCTTTTTCATTTGAGCATGTTATAAAAGAATCATCATGTCATGGAGATAACTATAGGTCATTCAAATCATACTTCCTATTGTAAGGTTCCCATTTGTTGATTGGCTCATTTCGTGGACAAACCACATGTTGGGGTTCTTTGTAAGGGTAGCCTAAGTATCGGTCTTATTGTTCGAAGCCCTTTGAAGACCTCGTGTTGATAAGCACCGAAGGTAAATTTCTTTGTGCTTACTTTTCTTTGAAGAGATTAGTTGCACACACTCACTTAACATTCATTGCATATGTGTGTATTCTCTTCACTTGTCACATTTCACACTTGCACTTATTTATTATATTTTGTTGTGTGTAATTGTGTTCTGTTGTCGTGTAATTCGTTTCCCGATAACTTTCGGAAACGTCCGCGCATGCACTAGATTGTGCTTGGTTTAGCGCGAGGACCGCCTATGGAGAATGCCCTTGGCTTCTCCTTGGTTTTCACCTTTCTAGGTGATCGGCGGTTATGATCGGCGGCCTGGCCGCCGAATGAAACCGCCGTTTCAGTCCAGATTGGTCTGAAGCATTTCTGCAGTTAAGATCGGCGGTCACGACCGCCGTTCGAAACCGCCGTTTCAAGACCTGATTGATTTATCTCTCAGTCTAATTCGGCGGTTGAATCGGCGGTCATGAAACCGCCGTTAGAAACCGCCGTTCATACCTGATTGTTTTTAATCTCTCTGTTTTGATTCGGCGGTTGGGATCGGCGGTCACGAAACCGCCGAATGAACCGCCGTTTATGCTCTGTTCTTCACGAGCTCAATTCGGCGGTCATGATCGGCGGCCTGGCCGCCGATTGAAACCGCCGATCGGCGCGTTTCTTTGAAACTTACTTAAACGACCACACTTTGATTTGGCCCCCTATATATATGCCATTTTGTCTTTAGGTCAATTAAGAGAATTCATACTTAGGATATTTTTAAAAGAGAAGAAAAATTCCAAGAACTCATTTTTTATTACTCAAACACTTGTTCATGATCATCAATCATCATCTAGCATCATCCTTGATCTTCTAGATGTCATCTTGCATGGATTCTTCATCATACTTTGCTTGGTAAGCTTTTCACTAATATCATACATATTTTGTGTTTCTCTTAGCTAGCAATCTCAATTAATTACTTGTATGTTATTTTATATACTTTGAATACAAGTTTGAGATTAGTATGATGTATGTTTGAGAAGTTTTTTTGTGATAGCTAATTAAGTTTTGTGCTTAATCTTGATTAGCTAAACTATTTGACATGTCATTTAGTTTTGATATCTAGGATTGTTCTAATTGCATATTAATCATCTTAGATAAGCATATAGGGTTTCCCTTGCTCTATGTTGCATTTAGATATTCATATATTCACTTAGGGTTGTATTCTCTTCATAGAGAAAGTAAGTCTTGTGTGTAGCATCCGGGATTAGGTTGCTTAGAACGCAAGCAAATTGGACTAGGTTCACTCATACCGGGATTAGGTAGGTGTGTGATTACTTCCGGGATTAGGTTGTAATCGTTTTACACATTTAGTAGATTCGAGGTTCGAGTGTGGCTTACTTACTAGCCCGTGGTTTTTCCCGTGAGGGTTTCCACGTAAAAATCAAGTCTTATTTAATTTCCGCATATTTTACTTGATTTATTGCTTTATCTATTTAGGGGCAATTTCGTAATTTTGACTATCACGAAAAATTGGGTAAAAAGCTTAAAATCTATTCACCCCCCCTCTAGATAGTTTTATACACACCGTGCTATAATTTGTTTCAATTGGTATCAGAGCGGGTTCCTAGACATACATAGGTGATCCTTGCTTTTTTGGTGTGTTTTGCATTTTGTGTGATTTTTGATCATTCATACATTTGCATTCATTTCATTCATTCATAAACACTATGAGTGGAAACGGTGGAAATGGTGGTGGCCACGAAGGTGCTTCGAGCACAAGGCCTCCACTTCTTACCGGTTTAAATTATTCCCAATGGAAAGGGAAGATGGAATCTTACATATGCCAAATTCATGACCGTGCATGGATGGCGGTGGAAGATGGATATGATCTACCCATGATGACTCCCGATGGTGGAGGAGAAGAAGTTTTGAAGCCCAAGGCGTAATGGAACGCGCAAGAGTTTGAGGCTTCCAAGTGGAATAGGAAGGCTATGCATGCCATCATGTGTGTAATGGATGAGAATCAATACAAGCTTATTCAGAATACTCAGATTGCAAAAGTGGCATGGGACATCCTTCAAGTTGCACATGAGGGAACCGAGGTGGTGAAGGAGTCCAAGCTTCAAGTCCTCCAAACTCAATTTGAGCTACTTAGGATGGGAGAGGATGAATGCTTCAATGACTTCGAAATCAAATTGATGGACATCGTAAATCAAAGCCATCAACTTGGAGACCCGTATTTGGATAGGAGAGTCAAGCAAAATATTATGAGATCTCTCCCCGATAGGTTTGAATCAAAGGTGACGGCCATAGAAGAAAATAGTGGCTACATGGATATGAAGCCAAGTGAGGTGATTGGACGTCTCCTTGCATATGAGTCTAGGAAGGCTCCTAGCACCACTACTCCTCCTAAGAAGTCTAAAGGAATAGCTTTGAAGGCATCTAAGGATGCAAAGGAGGCAAAGCATGACTCGGATGAAGACCTTGCCTTATTCGTGAAAAGGTTTAATAAGGTTATGGGGTTCAAGAAGAAGAAGGGATTTGGGTCAAGAGGACAAGACTTGAAGAAAAAAAGTTCCTTCAAGAAGTTTGAGCCTAGACAAGAGATGACCGAAAGGAAAGGGGTCCGATGCTTTGAATGTGGTGGGATTGGTCACTTTGCCCCCGAATGTGCTAATCACAATGAAAAGAAGAAGAGCAAAGTGATGGCCGCCACTTGGAGTGGGAGTAGTGATGACTCTAATGAGGAAGATGAGTCTTCAAGTGAAGAAGAGCTCATGGCTAACTTCCTAGCTTTTGCCTTATCTCACAAGAGCAAAAGTGCTAGTGAGAGAGAGGAAATGAGTCAAGAGGAAATTGACTCTAGTGAAGTAGAAAGTGACTCCTCTTCTAAGTCCATAAAGAAATTTGTGGAGCAAAAGGTGCTTGCTAAATACCATGCCGAGTTCAATGATTTAGCAATTAAAAGCACAAGAAAGATTGAGAGGTTGAGAGAAAAGAACCTTGAACTTTCGGCTCACAATGACCACTTAAGTGAACAAGTGGAAAGATTGAAGAGGAGAGAGGATAAGTTAATTGAGGAGTTAGACTTATCCAAGAGAAGTGAAGAAGGCTTGAAGAGGGAACTTGTAGAAGTTAAAGGGTCATTGGCTAGGATAGATTCTAGCACTAAGAAGCTTGACCATATGCTTGGTGTTAGAAAGAGTCCATGTGACAAGAGGGGTCTTGGGTATGAAGATGACAAGAAGATCTCTACCTCTAACAAGACCGTGTTTGTCAAGAGCTTGAAGAAAGAAGAAACTTCATTTGTGCAAGCTCCTAGGAAGAAATTAGAGGTAGGACAATGCTCTAATGCACAAGTGAAGATGGGGCCAAGAAGGCAACCTCAAGCTCAACCCCCTAGGGTCCCTCAAGCCAACATTCCTCAACAATTGGCTCACAAAGGAAAGAGACCAATCATGCAACCTCAAGCTTGGAAGCAACCTAGACCGGTTCAACAACGAAGATGGATTGAACCCACTTATCCACAAAAACATGGACGAGCTCCCATACGTGCACAAAGACAAGGTATGATTCCTTTTTTCATCCCTATTTGTCACTTTTGTGGTTGTGATGGTCATATTAGACCAAATTACTTTCAATATATTAAAATGTGTAGAACACGAAGCATGATTGAAAAGAGAAAGAATAGAGCCAAGATGCATGTTCCTAGGAATGATAATTTTACTTTGCATGATCCTAGGACTTCTAGAGCCCATGTACCAAAGACCACTAAGAAAGCTAAAATTGTTGCTAAGTGGATTAGAAAGAATGAAAATGTTTGCCATGTTGCACAAATAGCCTTGAAGGCAAATTCTTCTAATTTTTGGTATTTGGATAGTGGGTGCTCTAGGCACATGACAGGAAACAAGAGTTTCTTCGAGACTCTTGTTATGGAGGAAGGTGGAAATGTCACTTTTGGTGATGGATCCAAAAGAAATGTTGTAGGGAAAAGAACCATTTCTGTTCCCGGATTACCCTCCTTATCCAATGCTTTATTTGTTGATGGCTTGAAAGCCAATTTAATAAGCATTTCACATCTTAGTGATGAAGGATATTCCGTATTGTTTTCTAAAGATTATTGCTCTATCCTAAAACCCGATGGACAAACCTTGTTGAAGGGCATGAGATCTAGCGACAATTGTTATTGTCTTGAAGCTAGTATTGTATCTAATCATGTGTCCATGGATGAGAAAATTGAGTTGTGGCATGAAAGACTTGGCCACATGAACTTTAGGGATCTACGGACCCTTGGAAAGTTCAATTGTGTGCGTGGCCTCCCTAAGCTTGGGAAGAAAGCCAATGGTGTTTGTGGACCTTGCCAACAAGGAAAGCAAACTAAAAGCATGCACAAAAAGGGTAAGTATCTCACCACCAAGGAGCCTCTTGAGCTTCTCCACATGGACCTCATGGGTCCTACGCAAACCGAAAGTTTGGGTGGAAAGAGATACATTTTTGTATGTGTTGATAATTTCTCTAGGTTCACATGGACATATTTTCTTAGAGAAAAATCCGAAACTTTTGATAAGTTTAAAATGCTTTGTAATAAAATACAAAATGAAATGAATTCTAATATTAAAAGCATAAAACGGATTAGAAGTGACCATGGGAGGGAATTTGAGAATGCCTCATTTGAAAGCTATTACAATAGCTTAGGCATCTCCCATGAGTTTTCGGCTTCTATGACACCTCAACAAAATTGAGTTGTTGAGAGGAAAAATAAGAACCTTCAAGAGATGGCCCGTGTGATGTTGCTTAGCAACAATGTCCCTAGGAACCTATGGGTCGAAGCCATCAATACGGCTTGCTATATAGGAAATAGAGTTTTCCTAAGGCCCGGTACTAGAAATACCTCCTATGAGTTATGGAAAGGCAAGAGGCCAAATGTTAGCTACTTCCACACTTTTGGAAGCAAATGCTACATTTTGAATGACCGTGATCAACTTGGCAAATTCGATGCTAAGAGTGATGAGGGTATTTTTATTGGCTATGCCTTGAATAGTAGAGCCTATAGAGTTTTCAATTTAAAGACTCTAAGTGTTATGGAATCATCCAATGTCGTATTTGATGATACTAGGCTCAAGTCAAATGATCATGAGGAGGAGGTTATTTTTAGTGATGACTCTCCTTTGGAGAGGGTTGTGGTGACTCCCAATGTTAGGACATCTAATGAAAATGATGAAGTCACACAACCCACTACTAGAGTCCCTCTCTTAGACTCTAATGAACCCACTCCATGGGTTAGAAGACTCCATAACAAAGAGGATGTTATTGGAGATGTTAATGAGGGTGTTAGGACTAGACGTCAACTTGCTAATCTTATTAGCTACACATGCTACACCTCTCAAATTGAACCCAAAAAGGTTGAAGAAGCCTTAAATGATGAATTTTGGGTTCTTGCCATGCAAGAAGAGCTAAACCAATTCGAAAGGAATGAGGTTTGAACTCTAGTTCCTAGGCCTAAGACCACTAATGTCATATGCACTAAATGGATATTTAGGAACAAATCCGATGAGGATGGCAACATAGTGCGGAACAAGGCTAGACTTGTAGCACAAGGGTACTCTCAAATTGAGGGTATCGACTTTGAGGAGACATTTGCTCCCGTTGCCCGTTTAGAGTCTATTAGGCTTCTCTTGTCCATTTCTTGTGTGCACAAGTTCAAATTGCACCAAATGGATGTCAAGAGTGCCTTCCTCAATGGCTTCTTGCAAGAGGAAGTGTTTGTTGAACAACCCAAGGGGTTTGTGGATGCTCACCACCCCAACCATGTCTATCGCCTCAAGAAGGCACTATATGAGTTGAAACAAGCACCGAGGGCTTGGTATGAGCGCCTCACTCAATTTCTTATTGACAATAACTACACAAGAGGTAGTGTTGACAAGACACTATTCATCAAGAGAGACAATGATGAGCTTTTCATAGCTCAAATATATGTCGATGACATAGTGTTTGGCTCTACCAACAACACCAAGGTCCAACAATTTGTTGATGTTATGTCTCATGAATTTGAGATAAGTCTTGTTGGTGAGCTTAATTACTTCCTAGGTTTGCAAATTAGGCAACTAGATAATGGGATTTTCATAACCCAAGCCAAATATGCCAAAAACCTTGTGAAGAAGTTTGGTCTTGAAAAAGCCAAACATTGTGACACTCCTATGAGCACCACTTTGAAGCTAAGCAAGGATGCTAGCGGTAAAAGTGTGGACCAAACCTTATATCGTGGCATGATTGGGAGCTTGCTCTATTTGACCGCAAGTAGGCCCGATATATCATTTAGTGTAGGAGTTTGTGCTAGGTACCAATCCGATCCCAAAGAGTCCCATCTCTCTTCGGTTAAGAGAGTCATTCGCTTTGTGAATGGGACTTCCAACTATGGGATTTGGTACTCATTTGACACTAATCCTAGTCTTGTAGGATATAGTGATGCGGATTGGGCAGGAAATTGTGATGATAGGAAGAGCACATCGGGCGGTTGCTTCTTTCTAGGCAACAACTTGGTGTCTTGGTTTTGCAAGAAGCAAAACTCGATTTCCTTGTCCACGGCGGAAGCCGAGTACATAGCCGCGGGGAGTGGATGCACTCAACTTATATGGATGAAGCAAATGCTAGTAGATTACGGATTCAACCAAGGTACTCTCACTCTCTTTTGTGATAACATGAGTGCCATTAATATTTCCAAGAATCCGGTGCAACATTCTAGAACTAAGCATATTGACATCCACCATCACTTCATTAGAGAGCTTGTTGAAAATAAATGCATAGTACTTGAACATGTAGGTACTAATGATCAACTTGCGGACCTATTTACTAAACCCTTAGATGCTACTCGATTTAAAACTCTTAGTAGATCTATTGGGATATGTCTTGTGGAGTGATGTTCTATGATTGACCCCATATGGGGAAAACTCAAGCAAAGAGAGCTAGTTTGCATTCTTGTCACTTGCAAAAAATTTGAAATATCTTATGCCTCTTCTTTTAATTGCTTGAGTAAGCTTGGTAACATATGTATATATGTTTTCAATTCAATAAGTGTGAACCTTGCTTGTTTACAATCCATGTCATATTTATGTTCAAACATGCATTTTTGGACTAGGAGATGTATATAGGAAGTATGATTTGAATGACCTATGATTATCTCCATGACATGATGATTCTTTAATAACATGCTAATGTCAAATGAAAAAGCATGAAATTCATATAACATGCTCACATGAAAAGCATGAATTGATGATTGTATATTCTTAAAAATGCAAAACTTGTGTGAAAGCTTATGAGACTCAAAATGAATAAAGGATCTTGTATCCGTTCAAAGGAATTTATATTCCAAATGTCTCTCTTTCTTTATTGGTTGAACATGGCTACTATCATACGGATATCTTATCCGGAAAAATCAAAAAGGGTGCAAAGTTGCTCATGCCATGTTTCGCTTATAAAGTTGGATATAGTTGCTCTTATATTGAAATCAATGTATTCTATATCCTTGCTTTACTCTTGACATTGGTGAAATTGGTTTGAATTCCTATTAGAAACCTTTGTCATTTGCTTTGCCAAATACCATTGTATTTTGGACTTGAATGCTACATGTCTTGTATGCAAAGCATGTTTGATTCACACATTTTCTCTCAAATAAATCTCCTTGTTTCTCTCCGATTAAATTGAGATGCATAAAGTGACTTATATTAATTATGCAAATCTTGCATGCTACTATCTCTCGTTACTATGAGTGACCCGGTTGGGGACTACTCCTTTGCCTATATCATGACAAAAAGAGGGAGTAGTAAATGGTAAGGGGAGATGCAAATTGGTGTTGCAATTGTGCACATTGGGGAGATAACACATTGAGGGGGAGTAACCCTTTGAGGGGGAGCATTGCAGTTTTCATACATTGCATATTTTTGTAATGTTGTGCCTAAATTCTAAAAATGCAAATGCTTGTTTTGATATCACTTGATTAATCTCACATTTCACTTGTATTGGAAAACATAGAAATCTTATTTACAGGGCTTGATTATTCTATAAAAGATTGAAGACTTGAAGTTTTATTTTCTTATCTCTTTGTGTTGTAGAATATCATAGTTGTCCCGTAGTTTCTATTTCTTTGTGAGCAATCAATGTGAGTGGTGGTTTTGTCACGAAATAGCCAAAAGGGGAGATTGTAAGGTTCCCATTTGTTGATTGGCTCATTTCGTGGACAAACCACATGTTGGGGTTCTTTGTAAGGGTAGTCTAAGTATCGGTCTTATTGTTCGAAGCCCTTTGAAGACCTCGTGTTGATAAGCACCGAAGGTAAATTTCTTTGTGCTTACTTTTCTTTGAAGAGATTAGTTGCACACACACACTTAACATTCATTGCATATGTGTGCATTCTCTTTGTAAGGATTCCCGTTTTGTTGATTGGCTTATTTCGTGGTCAAACCACATGTTGGGGTTTTGTATGTAAGGGTAGTCTAGTGTTTAGTGTTGAAGATCAAAGGCCCTTCCATGACCTCAAGATACAAGCACGCCAAAGGTATAATCTCTTGTGCTTGTTTTTCTTTGAAGAGATTTAGTAGCACACACACACTTAGCATTCTTGCTATGATTGCATACTTGCTTATTTTTATGTGCATCTCTTCACATGTCACTTTACACACTAACACTTTGGTTGATATATCTTGTTGTGTGTATATGTGCCTTATAATTCGTTTCCCGATATTGTTCGGAAACGTCCGCGCTTGCACTAATTAGTGCTTGGTTTCGCGCGAAGACCGCCTATGGAGAATGCCCTTGGCTTCTCCTTGGTTTTCACCATTGTTGGTGATCGGCGGTTATTATCGGCGGCCTGGCCGCCGAATGAAACCGCCGTTTCAGTCCAGATTGGTCTGAAGCTATTATGCGGTCAAGATCGGCGGTCACGACCGCCGTTCGAAACCGCCGTTCATACCTGATCGATTTTAATCTCTCGGGTTTGATTCGGCGGTTGGATCGGCGGTCACGAAACCGCCGAATGAAACCGCCGTTAATGCTCTGTTCTTCACGAGCTCAATTCGGCGGTCGTCATCGGCGGCCTGGCCGCCGATTGAAACCGCCGAACGGTGCGTTTCAGGGGCAGAATTGTCTTTTCACTTGCCCTGTTCTTGATGTCTATAAATATCACACTTTCTCATTATCTGAATCAGTTCTTTGACTCTTAAGAACCCTAATCTTCAAAGATAGATTTTGAGAGAAAATCAAATCAAGAACTCATCTTTAACCACTCAAATCAAACCCCTTTTGCATCAAATTTCATATTGCATCTCCTATGTCTATATAGAGTGCATCCATGTATGGGTTTGCATCATCACAACTTGCTTGGTAAGATTTTGATTAATTTCATCTTATTGTAGTATTTTAAATACCAAGCCATCTCTTTTAAATTACTTGTATGTTTTAGATCATATGCTAAATACAAGAAAAGAGATTATTTGTGATGAATTGATTGAGTGTTGTTTTTGATAGATATCTAGGTTTTTATAATCTATGATCATCTATGCTATTTGACATGTCATTTAGCAATTGATATCTAGGGTTGATTTAAATTGAATATATCATCATCCTAGATAAGCATTTAGAGTACCCTAGCTCTTATTGCATTTATTGAATATTCATATATATTCACATAGGGTTGTATTCTCTTCAAAGAGAAAGTAAGTCTTGTGTGTAGCATCCGGGATTAGGTTGCTTAGAACGCAAGCAAATTGGACTAGAGCCGCTGTAAAAGGCCCGCGTGGTAGATTAGAGGGTGCTCACGCCAAGAGTAGTGTATCAGGGGATATCACTAGGGATTGAACCAAGAGTGGCGATTGGTAGTGTCCATAGCCTGAGGTTATCTAGGGTGAGTGTCCGAGAATCACTTGAGGGTGTAACCGTCTTTTCATATAGTGGATTTCGAGGTCCGAGTGTGGCGCACTTAACAGCCCGTGGTTTTTCCCAGTGGTTGGGTTTTCCACGTATACATCAAGTGTCATTTACTATTTCCGCATCTTATTACACTTGTATGTTTTGTTGACTTGCTAGGGGCATTTTCGTAAAATTGACTTGTATGCGAAAATTGGGTAATAATTAGATAAAATCTATTCACCCCCCCTCTAGCTTTATATTGATAAACACACCTTGAGTATTTAATAACTTTCAATTGGTATCAGAGCGGGTTCCTAGACATACATAGGTGATCCTAGCTCATTTTGGTGTGTTTTTGCATTTTGTATGTTTGTTTGATTTCTTCATACATTTTGCATTCTTCTCATTTGCATTCATTCAACGCAAACACTATGAGTGATTTTGTGAGAGAAGAAATTGACTCCATTGAGGAGATGCCTCTCTTACTAGAGAGATTTAGGAGATTTGTGAATTTAACCACATCACCTCCTAAGAAGAAGTTGACCACCGCACCTCCTAAGAAGAAGAAGAAGAAAATTGCTTTGGAGACTTCGAAGCATGACAAGAAGGAGGGTATCTCAATTGAAGACATGGGACTCATTAACAAGCCAAACCAAGGAGTGTCTTCAAGAGAGGGGATTCAGTGCTACGAATGTGGAGGATTCGGGCATATCTCCCCGGAGTGTGGAAACTTGAAGGATAGAAAAAAAGGGAAGGCGAAGGCCACCTTATGGGATAAATATGAAGATGACGAAAATCCTTCAAGTGATGAAGAACTTGCCATCATCTACACGGAATTTGGAGCCAAGAGTGTAGAAGTTGAAGAAGATGGCAAGGTTGCTTTTCCTTGTGATCCCCAAGAAGAACAAGGTATAGAAGTAGTTGGTGTAGCTACTCATAGGGATTTGGCTCTTTCCCCATCAAGAGAAAAATTTGATGATCTTGATGAAGGAGATGACTTCATTGGTGAAATGGAGATTAGAGGAGATGACACAAATGTTGAATGTTTGTCATCTAACTCCACAAATGGAAATGTGGAGTGTATGGATCTTAATGACTACAAAGTCAAAGTTGAGAGCTCGATGATGAGGAACAAGGAAGAAATTAGAAGATTAAAAGAAGAGAATCTAGAGCTTTCAACACTAGTAAACCACTTGTGTGAAGAAGTGGTGAGATCCATGGCGGATGAAGATAAGCTAAAAGAAGACTTAGCATTATCTAAGAGGAGAGAAGAAGAGCTAGAAAGAGAGCTTGAAGAAGTTAAGGTCTTAATGGCTAAGATGACTTCAAGCACCAAGAAGCTTGACCACATGTTGGGAGTTGGAAGAAAGCCAAGTGACAAGAGAGGTCTTGGCTACATTGATGACACGGATGCCTCCTCCACAAGCAAGACATCCTGTGCCATGAACATGGACTTCAATATGTCCCCTCCTCCTCAACAACCTAGGAAGAAGAGTGACCTAGGAGAGTGTTCAAGAAGTGCCCAAGTGGTTGAGGCACCAAAAGGTCAAGCTCAAGCTCACACCCAAAGGGCTCCTCACACTATCTTCCCTCAAACTCAAAAACACAATGGGAAGAGTTCAATCATGCAAGCTCAGACAAGCAAGCAACCTCGTCTTGGTTTTCAACAAAAGAGGAGGAGAGCCTAGAAGATGACACTAGTGGAGATGACTCCTTATCTAACTCTACAAATGGAAATGTAGAGAATATGGATATGCATAACTTTATAGTCAATGTTGAAAGCTCCATGAAGAAGAAAGATAGATTTCTAAGGATTTTAGAGGAAGAAAATCTAGAGCTTACAACATACAATGACCTCCTAAAGAAGCAAGTGGAGAAAATGGATCTTAAGGACAACTTTGAAAGTTCTGAAAGCTCTAAGTTAAAGAATGAAAAAGAGATTCAAAGGTTAAAGGAAGAACTACTTAGGCTTTCAACACAAGTTGATCACTTGAATGATGAAGTGATAAGATCCATGGTGGAAGAAGACAAGCTAAAAGATGAGCTAGCTTTGTCTAAGAGGAATGAAGAGGGTTTGAAGAGAGAGCTTGTTGAAGCCAAAGAGTCATTGACTAGAATGACCACAAGCACCAAGAAACTTGACAACATACTTGGTGTAGGAAAAAGCCCTTGTGACAAAAGAGGTCTTGGATTCGAAGTGAGCAAGGATTGCTCTATTCCTAAGAAGACCGTCTTTGTGAAGAGTTTGGGTAAGATAGAAGCGTCACCGGTGCAAACTCCTAGGAAGAAGTTAGAACTAGGACAATGTTCGAAAATGCACAAGTGAAGGTGGTGAAAACGAGACAACCCCAAGCTCAACGGATTAGAGCCTCTCGAGTCATCTCTCCTCAACAAATGACTCACTATGAAAAGAGGCAAAACATGCTACCTAATCCAAGGAGGCAACCCATTCCGGTTCAACCAAATAGAAGACATGAACCGACTCAACACCAAAGGAGACATCAAATGCATGATGAGTCTCCAATGACTTCACAAGAACATGGTATGAATTCTTACTTTGTACCAACTTGTCATTATTGTGGTGTTTATGGGCATATTAGGCCTAAGTGCTTTAAGTACATTAACCATTGTAGGATTGATAGCATGATAAAGAAAAAGAGGCTAAGAAGAGCCCATTTGCATGAGCCTAGGAAATCTTTTGTCAATAATCCTAGGTTAGTGAATGACATGCAACCTTTGACCACTAAGAAGAAAAATGTTATATCTATGTGGATAAGGAAAAATGAACCCGCTTGCTATGAGACTAACAAGTCTCAAATAGGTTCAACCAAGTCAAATGGACTTGGTAGGTCCATAGGACCTCATGCCCTTCATTAATGAAGGATGATACTAACCCCATATGGGGAACTCAAGCAAAGAGAGCTATTTTTGCATTCTTGTCACTTGCAAAAAATTTGAAAAATCTTATGCTTCTTGGTTGATTGCTTGAGTAAGCTTGGTTGCACATATGTATATATGTTTTCAATTCAATAAGTGTGAACCTTGCTTGTTTACAATCCATGTCATATTTATGTTCAAACATGCATTTTGGACTAGGAGATGTATGTAGGAAGTATGATTTGAATGACCTATGATTATCTCCATGACATGATGATTCTTAAATAACATGCTAATGTCTTATGAAAAGCATGAAATTCATGTACATGCTCAAATGAAAAAGCATGAATTGATAATTGCGTTATTAAATGCAAAAAACTTGTGTGAAAAAGCTAATGAGACTCAAATGAAAAAGGATCTAGTATCCATTCAAGGATTTTACAATCCAAATGTCTCTCTTTCTTTATTGGTTGAACATGTCTACTATCATACGGGTTTCATTCCCGGAAAAATCAAATAGGGTGCAAAGTTGCTCATGACATGTTTAGCTTATAAAGTTGGATATAGTTGTTCTTAAATTGAAATCAATGAAATTTCTATATCCTTGCTTCTCTCATGACAATGGTGAAATTGGTTTGAATTCCTATTAGAAACCTTTGTCATTTGCTTTGCCAAATACCATGATATTTTGGACTTAAATGCTACATGTCTTGTATGCAAAGCAATTTTTTGATTCACACATTTTATTTAAATAAATCTCCTTGTTTCTCTCCAATAAATTGAGATTGCATAAAGTGACTTATATTGATTATGCATATACTAGAATGCTACTATCTCTCTTTGCCTTGAGTGACCCGGTTGGGGACTACTCCCTTGTCTATATCATGACAAAAAGGGGGAGTATGGTGTGGTAAGGGGAGTTGCAAATTGTAGTAGCAATTGTGCATGTTGGGGAGAATACTAATTGAGGGGGAGTAACCCTTTGAGGGGGAGCATTTGCACATTCATACATTGCATGATGTTGTACTCAAATTCTTAAATGCAAATGCTTGTTTATGTCCTCACTTGATTCATCTCACTTTTACTTGAATTGGAAAGTATAGAAACCTTGTTTCAGGGATTGATTGTTCTACTTGAGATTGAAGACTTCAAGACCATTTATCTTATCTCTTTGTAAAGTAGAAAATCATTGTAGACCCGTAGTTTCTATTAAGTTGTGAGGAATCAATGTGAGTGGTGGTTTTGTCACGAAATAGCCAAAGGGGGAGATTGTAAGGATTCCCGTTTTGTTGATTGGCTTATTTCGTGGTCAAACCACATGTTGGGGTTTTGTATGTAAGGGTAGTCTAGTGTTTAGTGTTGAAGATCAAAGGCCCTTCCATGACCTCAAGATACAAGCACGCCAAAGGTATAATCTCTTGTGCTTGTTTTTCTTTGAAGAGATTTAGTAGCACACACACACTTAGCATTCTTGCTATGATTGCATACTTGCTTATTTTTATGTGCATCTCTTCACATGTCACTTTACACACTAACACTTTGGTTGATATATCTTGTTGTGTGTATATGTGCCTTATAATTCGTTTCCCGATATTGTTCGGAAACGTCCGCGCTTGCACTAATTAGTGCTTGGTTTCGCGCGAAGACCGCCTATGGAGAATGCCCTTGGCTTCTCCTTGGTTTTCACCATTGTTGGTGATCGGCGGTTATTATCGGCGGCCTGGCCGCCGAATGAAACCGCCGTTTCAGTCCAGATTGGTCTGAAGCTATTATGCGGTCAAGATCGGCGGTCACGACCGCCGTTCGAAACCGCCGTTCATACCTGATCGATTTTAATCTCTCGGGTTTGATTCGGCGGTTGGATCGGCGGTCACGAAACCGCCGAATGAAACCGCCGTTAATGCTCTGTTCTTCACGAGCTCAATTCGGCGGTCGTCATCGGCGGCCTGGCCGCCGATTGAAACCGCCGAACGGTGCGTTTCAGGGGCAGAATTGTCTTTTCACTTGCCCTGTTCTTGATGTCTATAAATATCACACTTTCTCATTATCTGAATCAGTTCTTTGACTCTTAAGAACCCTAATCTTCAAAGATAGATTTTGAGAGAAAATCAAATCAAGAACTCATCTTTAACCACTCAAATCAAACCCCTTTTGCATCAAATTTCATATTGCATCTCCTATGTCTATATAGAGTGCATCCATGTATGGGTTTGCATCATCACAACTTGCTTGGTAAGATTTTGATTAATTTCATCTTATTGTAGTATTTTAAATACCAAGCCATCTCTTTTAAATTACTTGTATGTTTTAGATCATATGCTAAATACAAGAAAAGAGATTATTTGTGATGAATTGATTGAGTGTTGTTTTTGATAGATATCTAGGTTTTTATAATCTATGATCATCTATGCTATTTGACATGTCATTTAGCAATTGATATCTAGGGTTGATTTAAATTGAATATATCATCATCCTAGATAAGCATTTAGAGTACCCTAGCTCTTATTGCATTTATTGAATATTCATATATATTCACATAGGGTTGTATTCTCTTCAAAGAGAAAGTAAGTCTTGTGTGTAGCATCCGGGATTAGGTTGCTTAGAACGCAAGCAAATTGGACTAGAGCCGCTGTAAAAGGCCCGCGTGGTAGATTAGAGGGTGCTCACGCCAAGAGTAATGTATCAGGGGATATCACTAGGGATAGAACCAAGAGTGGCGATTGGTAGTGTCCATAGCCTGAGGTTATCTAGGGTGAGTGTCCGAGAATCACTTGAGGGTGTAACCGTCTTTTCATATAGTGGATTTCGAGGTCCGAGTGTGGCGCACTTAACAGCCCGTGGTTTTTCCCAGTGGTTGGGTTTTCCACGTATACATCAAGTGTCATTTACTATTTCCGCATCTTATTACACTTGTATGTTTTGTTGACTTGCTAGGGGCATTTTCGTAAAATTGACTTGTATGCGAAAATTGGGTAACAATTAGATAAAATCTATTCACCCCCCCTCTAGCTTTATATTGATAAACACACCTCGAGTATTTAATGAACTTTCACTCTTCACTTGTCACATTTCACACTTGCACTTATTTATCATATTTTGTTGTGTGTAATTGTGTCATGTTGTCGTGTAATTCGTTTCCCGATAACTTTCGGAAACGTCCGCGCATGCACTAGAATATGCTTGGTTTAGCGCGAGGACCGCCTATGGAGAATGCCCTTGGCTTCTCCTTGGTTTTCACCTTTCTAGGTGATCGGCAGTTATGATCAGCGGCCTGGCCGCCGAATGAAACCGCCGTTTCAGTCCAGATTGGTCTGAAGCATTTCTGCGGTGACCGCCGTTCGAAACCGCCGATTCAAGACCTGATTGATTTATCTCTCAGTCTAATTCGGCGGTTTAATCGGCAGTCATGAAACCGCCGTTCATACCTGATTGTTTTTAATCTCTCTGTTTTGTTTCGACGGTTGGGATCGGCGGTCACGGAACCGCCGAATGAACCGCCGTTTATGCTCTGTTCTTCACGAGCTCAATTCGGCGATCATGATCGGCGGCCTGGCCGCCGATTGAAACCGCCGATCGGCGCGTTTCTTTGAAACTTACTTAAACGACCACACTTTGATTTGGCCCCCTATATATATGCCATTTTGTCTTTAGGTCAATTAAGAGAGTTCATATTCAGAATTCATACTTAGGATATTTTTCAAAGAGAAGAAAAATTCCAAGAACTCATTTTTTATTACTCAAACACTTTTTCATGATCATCGATCATCAATCATCATCTAGCATCATCCTTGATCTTCTAGATGTCATCTTGCATGGATTCTTCATCATACTTTGCTTGGTAAGCTTTTCACTAATATCTTACATATTTTGTGTTTCTCTTAGCTAGCAATCTCAATTAATTACTTGTATGTTATTTTATATACTTTGAATACAAGTTTGAGATTAGTATGATGTATGTTTGAGAAGTTTTTTTGTGATAGCTAATTAAGTTTTGTGCTTAATCTTGATTAGCTAAACTATTTGACATGTCATTTAGTTTTGATATCTAGGATTGTTCTAATTGCATATTAATCATCTTAGATAAGCATATAGGGTTTCCCTTGCTCTATGTTGCATTTGGATATTCATATATTCACTTAGGGTTGTATTCTCTTCATAGAGAAAGTAAGTCTTGTGTGTAGCATCCGGGATTAGGTTGCTTAGAACGCAAGCAAATTGGACTAGGTTCACTCATACCGGGATTAGGTAGGTGTGTGATTACTTCCGGGATTAGGTTGTAATTGTTTTACACATTTAGTGGATTCGAGGTTCGAGTGTGGCTTACTTACTAGCCCGTGGTTTTTCCCGTGAGGGTTTCCACGTAAAAATCAAGTGTTATTTAATTTCCGCATATTTTACTTGATTTATTGCTTTATCTATTTAGGGGTAATTTCGTAATTTTGACTATCACGAAAAATTGGGTAAAAAGCTTAAAATCTATTCACCCCCACCCCCCCTCCCCTCTAGATAGTTTTATACACACCGTGCTATAATTTGCTTCATCTATGTAGATCTCCAAGTCCAATACTCGGTGTGTTTAATATTAATCTAGAGGGGGGTGAATAGATTTTATCAATTATTACCCAATTTTCGCATTAAGTCAAATTCACAAAAATACCCCTAACTAGTCAATAAAAACAACAAGTGTAATATGGTGCGGAAATATAAATAACACTTGAAGTATACGTGGAAACCCTCAACAGGGAAAAACCATGGGCTGGTAAGTGCGCCACACTCGAATCTCGAATCCACTAATTGTGATAGCGTATACAACCTAATCCAGGTTTGACGGCCTAATCCCAACCAATATCCCGCTACCACTACCCGCAGGCCTTTAAAAGCGGACCTAGTCCAATTGCTTGATGTGACCACCTAATCCCGGTGTACGACCTAATCCCGGTCTATCACACAAGATTTACTTCTTCGAAGAGATCAACACCCTATGTGAATATGCAAAGATATCCAAATATGCAAGTAATGCTAGGGAACACTAAATGCTTATCTAGGATTATATGATGTCAATAAAATCAATCCTAGATATGAAAATATAGCTATATGACATGGCATACAACTTTAGCTATGTTAAGGATAACCAATCCTAAATACAATAGCTATCACAAATAACCCATGAACATTCAAAAGATTAACTAGTTGATTAAAATACAATCTATCAACCTAGTTATCAATAAATCACACAAGAATGTTTATGGCATAGCTTTTAGGCAATAATGACCTAATCAATTAAGCTATCAAAAATAATCTCAATCATATAATGAGATTAATTAGCTAGATATAAAATAGGCATGAAAATCTCAATCATGTATGTAGAAATTACTCAAAGAACATACAAGTGATAAAAGAGATAAATTGATAAGTAAAAACACTAAGATTAGATGAAATTAGTGTTTAACAAATCATACCATGTGTGTTGAAGAAGACCCATGCATTAGCACATACTAGATGAACCTAGATGATGCCTAGATGATGATTTGTGCATGTGGGATTGGGTTTAGAGAGATAAAGATGCAATCTTTAAGCTTTTTCTCTCAAGTCTCTCTTTCTCTCTCAAGAATATGGAGCCTCTCTCTCTAGCGTTTGATTTTGTGGCTCTACCCTCAAAAAGATGAGAAAGATATGTATTTATAATGCCCAAGTGAAACTATGTCGTTTTAGAAGAAATGGAAAAATTATGGGCATTTTCGCGGTACACGAGTCAGTGCAGCGGCTCAAGATTCGAGCACTTCAAAACATGACCAAACGACATCAATACCTTTTGTATGATATATCGTTGGAAAGGTATGGATGTCTACTTTCTACTCGTTTTTACAGAATGATATTTCGATGTCTATAGAAAACGATATGATCAATTAAGTGACCAAAGGTCAGAAACGGACAACAACAGAGTTGCCCTGTTTTGGTTGTAACTTTGGAGATTTTAAAACCAATCCAAACGGTCATGAAATATTATGAATAATATACCGTTGGAAAGGTATGAGTGTCTAGTTTGTACAGAAATTTTCAAAACTCATTTTTAAGCTTTGTATAAAAGGTTATGGTTATAAGACCATGCAAAAGTCAATTTTGAAAATCATTTAAATCATTAAAATCCAATCTCTTGAAACTAGACATTTTACTCCAAGCAACCCAACCAAATCTAACACTTATCCAAGAGAAGAATGAGACCTCCTCAAGTGGTCAATCATCGCGCTAAGACATGCACACCATCGTGCAAGCGCAGACGTTTCCGATTACACAAACGGAAACGAATTACACCACGCTTAAGACTAACATGAAGTGCAAGTGTGGGAAGTGAATGCATCATAATGCCTAACATGTCATGGCATTGGCATTGAACAAGATGCACTCAATAAAACATGCATGAAGAGATATTCAAGAATATGAATGCACACATATAAAAACACACAACATATAAGAATAACATTTATGCATGAGTTATGTATGTGTGCAACTAGATCTCTTCAAAGCATGTAAGCACTAGAAATTTACCTTTGGTGCTTATCAAGATGAGGTCTTGAAAGGGTCTTGAGCTTGAATACCAATACTAAAGCTACCCTTACAATGAACCCCACATGTGGTTTGTCCACGAAACAAGTCAATCAAAATATGAGACCTAACAATCTCCCCCTTTGGCTATTTCGTGACAAAACCACCACTCACTTTAATCCTCACAAAATAAAAGCTAAGGGTCAACAATAATTTATTCTAAATTACAAGAGAGAAGCCTAATCAAACTAGATCTTCATGCAATCCATCTCTTGTAGAATAAATCATCCCTGCACAATAAGAACTACACTTTCTAGACAAGTGTTTGTGAGATTAATCATGTGAGATAAAACAAGCATTTGCAATTAAGAATTTAAGCACAACATCATATAATATATGTGTAATGCAAATGCTCCCCCTCAACGGGTTACTCTCCCTCAAAGTAAAAACTCCCCAATCATGCAAATGCTACAATAATTTAGCAATTAGCATTCTCCTCTTAACTACATACTACTCCCCCTTTTTGTCATGAGATGGGCAAAGGAGTAGTCCCCAAGCGGGTCACTTGTAGCAAAGAGAGATAGTAGCATACATGTCATTTGCGTAATCATATAATGCACTTTATGCAACTCAATTAATTGGAGAGAACAGGGATTTTTATTTTCATTAAAAAATGTGTGATTAATATGCTTTGCATACAAGACATGTTGCATTCAAATCCAAAAGCAGTGGTATTTGGCAAAGCAAATGACAAAGGTTTCTGTTAACCAAAAATTGTCACCGGGGTGAAAATTTCAAATAACAGTTTATTGGGGGCCCGAATCGGGTTAGATCTGGGCTAGTGGGATACCTAGTAGCTCGATATACCGTTGGTTCCTAAAAATTGACTAAGTGTGGTGTATAGTAGTAGGATAAGAAGGATTCTAGTAAGTTATAAGATGAACACTCAACTTATTTTATTCAGAATTACACGTAATAAGTTTTACAATCAATTGATAGAACCTCAATGATCACAATAACAAGGAAATAAAATGGCTTCAAGGGCAATAGTGATGAAGCTTTTCGTGCCTATCGATAAGTGGAAAAAGTAAGGTAGGGTTGCGATCCCTTTTTTCTGTAAACATGTGATGAATATATAGGCCCGTTTCTTGCTGAGTACTCCTAGAACTTCAGTCTAGGGTTTTAACAATTTACGGGTCTTTCCTTGGTGATCCACGGATTCGTCGGGGAATTGATCCATAAAATCAAGTGACTTCCTTTTGAGCTGAAAGAGTTGACTCCACCTTTAAATGGGACTCTTGAGTGGCAGGAGTGAGCGTAATACCCTGCCTTGAACGATAGCATTTGATGCTTATCTTCCTTCTTGTTTTGTTGTTCGGGATACCCGCTTCTCACTTTAGGCGGGGTCGGACTGCTGGGATCTTGGTGCTAATTTGCAAGAGTCTGCCACGCATTTTATGGGTCGGGATACATTAGGTATCCCGCCTTCCTCTCGTTCTTCCTACATGATGTTAGAGAGTGCCGGGTATCGGACTACCGGGATGCCGGGGTAGGCAGGTGTTAGGATCTTGTGGCCTAGGTGTCTCTAGGGCCTTCGGGTACTTTCAGGTTTTTAAGGGTTTTAGCCCTGATCGGGGTAGGTAGAAATCTCTACCCTGACCTTTTTGTGAGAAGGCGGGGTGTCTGGATACCTTTTCCCTGGTGGCTTTTATCCCGACTTAATTCTTGAGGCCGGTAGAAAATTCTTCTTTGGTCCTCGCCATTTTTGGAGGTTAACAGAAGTCCCCCCTGACTTGAACGCCGACATCTTGCTGGGGTTAGAGTTAGGATCTCTAACCTGCTTGAAGTATTTTCCATCTTGTCTATTTGTCTAGTCTCGTCTGGCTAGCTTCCATAATCGAGGGGAGGATCTTTCTTGGATTTGATAGCATTTAATGCCCGACCCACGTGCTAGATGACGTATGCCTTCAGATTTCAAACGGGCCACTTTTGGCGCGATTTCCCTTGAAACCATCATGATTCGTTTCCGACTTCGTCTCTTCCTCTACCTCGATAACTATCCACCTTTGCCTATAAATATACCATTCCTTCTTCCTTCACACGCTCACGCTTATTTAAACCTTTCAGAGCTTCCATTTCTTCTTCTTTCTCAAACCTTCCTTCTTCAAGAATCTTCTTTGCCTTCCTTCTTTTACTCGAATGGCCTCACTGTCAAAAATCCCAGTTTCTACGCCGGCCCTTCCTACTTCAGATTTTTCGACAGTCTCAGCAAATCCTCAACCTACTTCCTTAAATCCTCCTGACAGTATTGACGAAATGCTCAACACAGAGCAAGCGGGGTCGGGAGAGAGTTCCCCGATGTCCAAAGAGATAAAGCAAGGTCGGGATGAGGGCGATGTCGCCGACAACAGTACTCAGCTTAAACTCCGCCGCTTTGCTAAGGATTATGGAACCTGGTCGGGTTCTGGCACTAGACCTGAAGCCCCGACTCAAATAGCCGACGAGGAGGACGAGGGCGTTGAAATCGAGGCGGATGATGGAAATATCCTGGCTATCGACCTAGCAGGGGTTCAAACAGGCCCATTGTCTTCCTTCCATGACGGCCGGATTATCCCGGACTTCATTTGCACATCCGACACCCTCATTCGGTTGAGGAGGACTTTCAAGATACCTGACCATATTTCCCTGTCCCTTCCTCATCGGGGTTATGATGTGTACACCCCTTCTGCAGGCCGCATACTAATTCATGTGGCCGCCTTCGAGTGCCGGGTCTGGCTCCCTCTTCACCCCTCACTCTGTAGATTGCTGGTAGCCTTAGAGTTGGCCCCTCTCTAAATTTCTCCTGGGTTCTAGAAGAATTTGACGAGGTTCTTGGTGCTCTGGAAGGAGCAATGTGAGAGAGATAACTTACAAAGGGAAACGGGCTTCGACAAGATCCGCTACATTTACCAGGTGGCCAACTTGTCACCCTAGGGTCAATTTTACTTGAGACCTAACAATAAAATGAAGTTTATCGTACCCGGGGCGAACGTGAAATACAATCAATCCTGGAAGGATTAATGGATAGTAGTCGAGGGGGATTGGGGGTATTCGGTGCATATCGGAGGGATCGAGTACCCGGTTCCTACCCAATTCTTCTCCAAAGAAAAATGGAGTCTAGGGGATCTGTCTTTTGAATCCAGGGGGATACTGACGGGGATCCTGAAGCGGAATTATATGAACATGCATTACCCTTTATGCGATCCTTTTGAGGGAGCTCGACTAGAAAGATATCTGAGGATATTTATTGCTGAACCAGGTAAATGACTGAGCTTTGTTACTCCTCTCTCACTCATCATTTTTTTTTTAAAAACATTTCTTTCCTTTTGCAGTTTCATCATCTCCCCTCCTGACATCCTCTCCTACTACCTCAAGACCAATAATCCCGGCTTCCCGCGCGCCACGCTCCCCAATTCCTTCTCCCCCCGGTTCTGGGTTGGTATCGGGGACTCACCCCCCGACACCATCTTCTCCTCCTACTTTGGCAGGGTCGCCACTTCATTCTATAGACTCTTCTCTGATGAAGACCGTTGCGCGTCCCTTTCTTAACGAGATGTTAACGAGAGCTGCCAAAGCCAAGACCTCTCCAGTCCCTAAGACGAAGCTGACTGCTAGGGCTACTACTCCTAAGCCTACAGTCGTGGCTGCCTCTCCTCCTTCTTTAGCTCCCTCAGCTGGGCATCCTGCCAGGGCGGGGAAGGAAAAAACTATTCGGGTGGAGAAAGACAAGTCGGCCACCCCTAAAGCTCCCTCTACTGATCCTCTTTTTGGGTCTGGGTCTGGGTCTGGGTCGCGGGACTTGGGCCAGGAAGAAATCGTGTCCAAATTCATAACGGCCTGTCCTGGGGGAGGCCTACATCAAATGTCCTCCATGCCAACAGATATCCTGGCCACCAAAGGGGCTGCCTTGCTTGCCGAGGTACGCACTTCTAACTTTTCTCGCTTGTTAAATATAACTTATGTTATCCTGAAAATCCGTTGGGGTTTTCCCGGGATAACCTGGACCGCAGTGTACGGGGTGCACCACAGCTGGCCCGGACCGGGTAGGGTGAAGCCCTCTTGGTCCGGGTACCACGGACTGATACTATGCAGTAGGACCAGTCCTACACGATGAAACAAAGGTTGAGGTAGCATGCTGGTGTGGGAGGTGTGACTGACACATCTTTGGAGGGGTAACAAGGTGGGCTTCATATTACTTAACAGCAGAGTACAACATACATCTGTCTACATACACCATCCGGCTATTACAAAGGGTTTACTAGCGGGATGGGGATACAACATGCAAGAGTCCAAGCTAGGCGGGGAGGTCACTCGATAGGTTGCATACGGGAGCTTTATCTAGACGAGACAGCAGCCAAGTAGCACACCCATATGAGCTTTTACTGAGCGGGGTAGTAGCCAAGTAGAACATACACATAGGAGCTTTGGCCAGGTGGGGTAGTAGCCAAGTAGGACACACACATAGGAGCTTTAACTAAGCGGGGTAGTATTCAAGTAGGACACACACATGGGAGCTTTGACTAAGCGGGGTAGTAGCCAAGTAGACCACACGCATATAGGAGCTTTGACTAAGTGGGGTAGTATTCAAGTAGGACACACACATGGGAGCTTTGACTAGGCAGGGTAGTAGCCAAGTAGAACACACACATATAGGAGCTTTGACTAGGCTAAGTGGGAGATTTTTGTTTTCAAGGGCCAACCCCCTCCTCTGTGGGATGTAGGGGCATTTATAGTGTCTCTGGTAGGGAGGTAGGTGGAGGTCCTCTGTTTAGGCGGGAACCCCCGGTTAAATCCCCACCGTTCCCTCATATCCATAATGGCGGTCACAAGGAATCAAGGATCAGGATTGCGCCCCGTTGGCTTAGCCTTGGCGGGAGCATCCGTTTTAGTAGGTGGGGGCCCTAGTTCCTAGGGCGTAATTGGTGGGGCTGATACCAGCCACTGGTCTAGGGCAGGATCGGGGTTACCACGCGCCTTTGAGGGTTCTGATCGCTCCACCTAGGCCTCAGGTCCAAATCAGAGCCTCTGTAGGGCTGAGGTGGTGAAAATGTGGCGTTTCCACGAGTTTTGATTGGTTGTAAGGGGCCTTCGTGGCGGGGGGAAGTCGTTGTCAAGGTTCTGGCTTGGCGGGGGACAGTGTCAGCGCCTGTCCCGCTGCACCCTGTCAGGCGTTCCCTTCCACCATTTCCTTCTTCGTGCTGGCTGCATTTCTGTAAGTATTTTACTGAGGAAACCAGCATCCTCTTGCATGTAAGGGATAGTTGACCTTCAATTAGGGCTGAGATGGAACGTTATCCAGCCGTTGATGTAGTGCGGCTAGTAGGCGATCTCGACCGTCGGTTGCTGTCTTTTCTCAATCATGCTTACTGCTTTCTTATTAATGAGGCGACATTGGTGCCTTGCGGGTGTTCTCAGCACCCTTTTCACCCTATGTGAGCTAAAAGCAGGGGTTGGCGTCAGCCCTTACGGAACAGGACACGCTAGCGAGCTCCCAGGGGTTCTTCTAGAGAGGACTGCTCGAGTCGTAGGAGGGTGCTGTGGGGGATGAGGTAGTGACCTCTGTGGCGAGTATGGTTACTAGAGCAGAACCGTCGCTGGAAGACGCGGTTCTTCTTCTTGGATGACGAAGCGGGAGCCGGGTCCCAGATGGGTCGTGGCTTTGGAGGTGGGCTCCCGCCTGGGTCAGGTACCCCTTCTTCGTAAGGGCTCTCATGGGAGGAAGCCGGTTCTGGGTCGCGCAATGCTTAATCCTAGCGTGCCCGTGAGAAGGCGCAGTTACAAGAGGGCCGGGTCCTTGTTCAATTGTTCTTAACAAGCGGGCTGGACTAATCAGGAGTGCCATCGTGGTACGCAACGAAGTTGAAACAAATTATAGCACGGTGTGTATAAAGCTATCTAGAGGGGGGGTGAATAGATTTTACGCTTTTTACCCAATTTTTCGTGTTAGTCAAAATTACGAAAATGCCCTCAAGATAATATAACCAAGCAATTGTAATATGGTGCGGAAATTAAAACAACACTTGGTTTTTACGTGGAAACCCTCACGGGAAAAACCACGGGCTATGTAAGTAAGCCACACTCGAACCTCGAATCCACTAAATGTGCAAACGATTACAACCTAATCCCGGAAGTAATCACACACCTACCTAATCCCGGTATGAGTGAACCTAGTCCTATTTGCTTGCGATCTAAGCAACCTAATCCCGGTTGCTACACACAAGACTTACTTTCTCTAGAAGAGAATACAACCCTAAGTGAATATATGTGAATATCCAAAATGCAACATAGAGCAAGGGAAACCCTATATGCTTATCTAAGATGATTAATATGCAATTAGAACAATCCTAGATATCAAAACTAAATGACATGTCAATTAGTTTAGCTAATGAATATTAAGCACAAAACCTAATATGCTAGCACAATACAAATTCTCAAACATACATCATACTCATCTCAATATTGTATCCAAAGCATACAAAATAACAAACAAGTAATTAATTGAGATTGCTAGATAAGAGAAACACAAAACATGTAAGATATTAGTGAAAAGCTTACCAAGCAAAGTATGATGAAGATTCCATGCAAGATGACATCTAGAAGATCAAAGATGATGCTAGATGATGATTGATGATCATGAAAAAGTGTTTGAGTAATCAAAAATTGAGTTCTTGGAATTTTTCTTCTCTTTGAAAAATATCCTAAGTATGAATTCTGAATATGAACTCTCTTAATTGACCTAAAGACAAAATGACATATATATAGGGGGCCAAAACAAAGTGTGGTTGTTTAAGTAAGTTTCAAAGAAACGCGCCGATTGGTGGTTTCATTCGGCGGCCAGGCCGCCGATCATGACCGCCGAATTGAGCTCGTGAAGAACAGAGCATAAACGGCGGTTCATTCGGCGGTTTCGTGACCGCCGATCCCAACCGCCGAATCAAAACAGAGAGATTAAAAACAATCAGGTATGAACGGCGGTTTCGAACGGTGGTTTCATGACCGCCGATTCAACCGCCGAATTAGACTGAGAGATAAATCAATCAGGTCTTGAATCGGCGGTTTCGAACGGCGGTCGTGACCGCCGATCTTAACCGCAGAAATGCTTCAGACCAATCTGGACTGAAACGGCGGTTTCATTCGGCGGCCAGGCCGCCGATAATAACCGCCGATCACCTAGAAAGGTGAAAACCAAGGAGAAGCCAAGGGCATTCTCCATAGGCGGTCCTTGCGCTAAACCAAGCACATTCTAGTGCATGCGCGGACGTTTCCGAAAGTTATCGGGAAACGAATTACACGACAACATGACACAATTACACACAACAAAATATAATAAATAAGTGCAAGTGTGAAATGTGACAAATGAAGAGAATGCACACATATGCAATGAATGTTAAGTGTGTGTGTGTGCAACTAATCTCTTCAAAGAAAAGTAAGCACATAGAAATTTACCTTCGGTGCTTATCAACACGAGGTCTTCAAAGGGCTTCGAACAATAAGACCGATACTTAGGCTACCCTTACAAAGAACCCCAACATGTGGTTGTCCACGAAATGAGCCAATCAACAAATGGGAACCTTACAATCTCCCCCTTTGGCTATTTCGTGACAAAACCACCACTCACATTGATTCCTCACAAAGAAATAGAAACTACGGGACAACTATGATATTCTACAACATAAAGAGATAAGAAAATAAAACTTCAAGTCTTCAATCTTTTGTAGAATTATCACGCCATGTAAATAAGATTTCTATGTTTTCCAATACAAGTGAAATGTGAGATTAATCAAGTGATATCAAAAACAAGCATTTGCATTTTTAGAATTTAGGCACAACATTACAAAAATATGCAATGTATGATAAATGCAATGCTCCCCCTCAAAGGGTTACTCCCCCTCAATGTGTTATCTCCCCAATGTGCACAATTGCAACACCAATTTGCATCTCCCCTTACCATATACTACTCCCCCTTTTTGTCATGATATAGGCAAAGGAGTAGTCCCCAACCGGGTCACTCATAGTAACGAGAGATAGTAGCATGCAAGATATGCATAATTAATATAAGTCACTTTATGCATCTCAATTTAATCGGAGAGAAACAAGGAGATTTTTTGGAGAGAAAATGTGTGAATCAAACATGCTTTGCATACAAGACATGTAGCATTCAAGTCCAAAATACAATGGTATTTGGCAAAGCAAATGACAAAGGTTTCTAATAGGAATTCAAACCAATTTCACCAATGTCATGAGTAAAGCAAGGATATAGAATACATTGATTTTAATATAAGAGCAACTATATCCAACTTTATAAGCGAAACATGGCATGAGCAACTTTGCACCCTTTTTGATTTTTCCGGATAAGATATCCGTATGATAGTAGCCATGTTCAACCAATAAAGAAAGAGAGACATTTGGAATATAAATTCCTTTGAACGGATACAAGATCCTTTATTCATTTTGAGTCTCATAAGCTTTCACACAAGTTTTGCATTTTTAAGAATATGCAATCATCAATTCATGCTTTTCATGTGAGCATGTTATATGAATTTCATGCTTTTTCATTTTACATTAGCATGTTATTAAAGAATCATCATGTCATGGAGATAATCATAGGTCATTCAAATCATACTTCCTATATACATCTCCTAGTCCAAAAAGCATGTTTGAACATAAATATGACATGGATTGTAAACAAGCAAGGTTCACACTTATTGAATTGAAAACATATATACATATGTGCAACCAAGCTTACTCAAGCAATTAAAAGAAGAGGCATAAGATATTTCAAATTTTTTGCAAGTGACAAGAATGCAAACTAGCTCTCTTTGCTTGAGTTTTCCCCATATGGGGTCAATCATAGAACATCACTCCACAAGACATATCCCAATAGATCTACTAAGAGTTTTAAATCGAGTAGCATCTAAGGGTTTAGTAAATAGGTCCGCAAGTTGATCATTAGTACCTACATGTTCAAGTACTATGCATTTATTTTCAACAAGCTCTCTAATGAAGTGATGGCGGATGTCAATATGCTTAGTTCTAGAATGTTGCACCGGATTCTTGGAAATATTAATGACACTCATGTTATCACAAAAGAGAGTGAGTGTACCTTGGTTGAATCCGTAGTCTACTAGCATTTGCTTCATCCATAGGAGTTGTGTGCATCCACTCCCCGCGGCTATGTACTCGGCCTCGGCCGTGGACAAGGAAATCGAGTTTTGCTTCTTGCAAAACCAAGACACCAACTTGTTGCCTAGGAAGAAGCAACCGTCCGATGTGCTTTTCCTATTATCACAATTTCCTGCCCAATCCGCATCACTAAAGCCTACAAGACTAGCATTAGTATCAAAAGAGTACCAAATCCCATAGTTGGATGTCTCATTCACATAGCGAATGATTCTCTTTACGGAAGAGAGATGGGACTCCTTGGGATCCACTTGGTACCTAGCACACACACCCACACTAAAAGAGATATCGGGCCTACTTGCGGTTAAATAGAGCAAGCTCCCTATCATGCCACGATATAAGGTTTGGTCCACACTTTTACCGCTAGCATCCTTGCTTAGCTTCAAAGTGGTGCTCATAGGAGTGTCACAATGTTTGGCTTTTTCAAGACCAAACTTCTTCACAAGGTTTTTGGCATATTTGGCTTGGGTTATGAAGATCCCATTATCAAGTTGCCTAATTTGCAAACCTAGGAAGTAATTAAGCTCACCAACAAGACTCATCTCAAATTCATGAGACATAACATCAACAAATTGTTGGACCTTGGTGTTGTTGGTGGAGCCAAACACTATGTCATCGACATATATTTGAGCTATGAAAAGCTCATCATTGTCTCTCTTGATGAATAGTGTCTTATCAACACTACCTCTTGTGTAGTTATTGTCAATAAGAAATTGAGTGAGGCGCTCATACCAAGCCCTCGGTGCTTGTTTCAACCCATATAGTGCCTTCTTGAGGCGATAGACATGGTTGGGGTGGTGAGCATCCACAAACCCCTTGGGTTGTTCAACAAACACTTCCTCTTGCAAGAAGCCATTGAGGAAGGCACTCTTGACATCCATTTGGTGCAATTTGAACTTGTGCACACAAGAAATGGACAAGAGAAGCCTAATAGACTCTAAACGGGCAACGGGAGCAAATGTCTCCTCAAAGTCGATACCCTCAATTTGAGAGTACCCTTGTGCTACAAGTCTAGCCTTGTTCCGCACTATGTTGCCATCCTCATCGGATTTGTTCCTAAATATCCATTTAGTGCCTATGACATTAGTGGTCTTAGGCTTAGGAACTAGAGTCCAAACCTCATTCCTTTCGAATTGGTTTAGCTCTTCTTGCATGGCAAGAACCCAAAATTCATCATTTAAGGCTTCTTCAACCTTTTTGGGTTCAATTTGAGAGGTGTAGCAAGTATAGCTAATAAGATTAGCAAGTTGACGTCTAGTCCTAACACCTTCATTTACCTCTCCAATGATATCTTCTTTATCATGGAGTTTCCTAACCCATGGAGCGGGTTCTTTAGAGGTCAAGAGAGGAACTCTAGCAATAGGTTGTGTGTCATCATTGTTGACATTAGATGTCCCAACATTAGGAGACACCACAACCTTCTCCAAAGGAGAACCATCACTAAAATTAACCTCCTCCTCATGATCATTAGACTTGAGCCTAGTATCATCAAATACGACATTGGATGATTCCATAACACTTAGAGTCTTTAAATTGAAAACTCTATAGGCTCTACTATTCAAGGCATAGCCAATAAAGATACCCTCATCACTCTTAGCATCGAATTTGCTAAGTTGATCACGGTCATTCAAAATGTAGCATTTGCTTCTAAAAGTGTGGAAGTAGCTAACATTTGGCCTCTTGCCTTTCCATAACTCATAGGAAGTGTTTCTAGTACCGGGCCTTAGGAAGACTCTATTTCCTATATAGCAAGCCGTATTGACGGCTTCGGCCCATAGGTTCCTAGGGACATTGTTGCTAAGCAACATCACACGGGCCGTCTCTTGAAGGACCCTATTTTTCCTCTCAACAACTCCATTTTGTTGAGGTGTCCTAGGAGCCGAAAACTCATGGGAGATGCCTAAGCTATTGCAATAGCTTTCAAATGAGGCATTCTCAAATTCCCTCCCATGGTCACTTCTAATCCGTTTTATGCTTTTAATATTAGAATTCATTTCATTTTGTATTTTATTACAAAGCATTTTAAACTTATCAAAAGTTTCGGATTTTTCTCTAAGAAAGTATGTCCATGTGAACCTAGAGAAATCATCAACACATACAAAAATGTATCTCTTTCCAGCCAAACTTTCGGTTTGCATAGGACCCATGAGGTCCATGTGGAGAAGCTCAAGAGGCTCCTTGGTGGTGAGATACTTACCCTTTTTGTGCATGCTTTTAGTTTGCTTTCCTTGTTGGCAAGGTCCACAAACACCATTGGCTTTCTTCCCAAGCTTAGGGAGGCCACGCACACACTCGAACTTTCCAAGGGTCCGTAGATCCCTAAAGTTCATGTGGCCAAGTCTTTCATGCCACAACTCAATTTGCTCATCCATGGACACATGATTAGATACAATACTAGCTTCAAGACAATAACAATTGTCGCTAGATCTCATGCCCTTCAACAAGGTTTGTCCATCGGGTTTTAGGATTGAGCAAAAATCTTTAGAAAACAAGACGGAATATCCTTCATCACTAAGATGTGAGATGCTTATTAAATTGGCTTTCAAGCCATCAACAAATAAAGCATTGGATAAGGAGGGTAATCCGGGAACGGAAATGGTTCCTTTCCCTTTAACATTTCTTTTGGATCCATCACAAAAGTGACATTTCCACCTTCCTCCATAACAAGAGTCTCGAAGAAACTCTTGTTTTCCGTCATGTGCCTAGAGCACCCACTATCCAAGTACCAAAAATTAGAAGAATTTGCCTTCAAGGCTATTTGTGCAACATGGCAAACATTTTCATTCTTTCTAATCCACTTAGCAACAACTTTTAGCTTTCCTAGTGGTCTTTGGTACATGTGCTCTACTATTTCTAGGATCATGCAAATCAATATTTTCATTCCTAGAAACATGCATCTTGGCTCTATTCTTTCTCTTTTCAATCATGCTTTGTTTTCTACACATTTTAATATATTGAAAGCAATTTGGTCTAATATGACCATCACAACCACAAAAGTGACAAATAGGGATGAAATAAGGAATCATACCTTGCCTTTGTGCACGTATGGGAGCTTGTCCATGTCTTTGTGGATAAGTGGGTTCAATCCATCTTCGTTGTTGAACCGGTCTAGGTTGCTTCCAAGCTTGAGGTTGCATGATTGGTCTCTTTCCTTTGTGAGCCAATATTGGAGGAGTGTTGGCTTGAGGGACCCTAGGGGGTTGAGCTTGAGATTTCCTTCTTGGCCCCATTTTCACTTGAGCATTAGAACATTGTCCTACTTCTAACTTCTTCCTAGGAGGTTGCACAAATGAAGTTTCTTCGTTCTTCAAGCTCTTGACAAACACGGTCTTGTTAGAGGTTGAGATTTTCTTGCCATCATCATACCCAAGACCTCTCTTGTCACTTGGACTCTTTCCAACACCAAGTAAATGATCAAGCTTCTTGGTGCTAGAATCTATCCTAACCAAGGACCCTTTAACTTCTACAAGTTCCCTCTTCAAGCCTTCTTCACTTCTCTTGGATAAGTCTAACTCCTCAATTAACTTATCCTCTCTCCTCTTCAATCTTTCCACTTGTTCACTTAAGTGGTCATTGTGAGCCGAAAGTTCAAGGTTTTCTTCTCTCAACCTCTCAATCTTTCTTGTGCTTTTAAGTGCTAAATCATTGAACTCGGCATGGTATTTAGCAAGCACCTTTTGCTCCACAAATTTCTTTTTGGAACTAGAAGAAGAGTCACTTTCTACTTCACTTGAGTCATTTTCCTCTTGACTCATTTCCTCTTTCTCACTACCACTTTTGCTCTTATGTGAGGAGGCAAAAGCTAGGAGGTTAGCCATGAGCTCTTCTTCACTTGAAGACTCATCTTCCTCATTGGAGTCATCACTACTCCTACTCCAAGTGGCGGCCATCACTTTGCTCTTCTTCTTTTCATTGTGATTAGCACATTCGGGGGCAAAGTGACCAATCCCATCACATTCAAAGCATCGGACCCCTTTCCTTTCGGTCCTCTCTTGTCTAGGCTCAAACTTCTTGAAGGAACTCTTTTTCTTCAAATCTTGTCCTCTTGACCCAAATCCCTTCTTCTTCTTGAACCTCATAACCTTGTTGAACCTTTTCACAAATAAGGCAAGGTCTTCATCCGATTCATGCTTTGCCTCCTTTGCATCCTTAGATGCTTTCAAAGCTATTCCTTTAGACTTCTTAGGAGGAATAGTGGTGCTAGGAGCCTTCCTAGACTCATATGCAAGGAGACGCCCAATCACCTCACTTGGCTTCATATCCATGTAGCCACTATTTTCTTCTATGGCCGTCACCTTGGATTCAAACCTATCGGGGAGAGATCTCATAATTTTTTGCTTGACTCTCCTATCCGAATACGGGTCTCCGAGTTGATGTCTTTGATTTACAATGTCCATCAATTTGATTTCGAAGTCATTGAAGCATTTATCCTCTCCCATCCTAAGTAGCTCAAACTGAGTTTGGAGGACTTGAAGCTTGGACTCCTTCACCACCTCGGTTCCCTCATGTGCAACTTGAAGGATGTCCCATGCCACTTTGGCAATCTGAGTATTCTGAATAAGCTTGTACTGATTCTCATCCATAGCACACATAATGGCATACATAGCCTTCATATTCCACTTAGAAGCCTCAAACTCTTACGCGTTCCATTGCGCCTTAGGCTTCAAAACATCTTGTCCTCCACCCGCGGGAGTCATCATAGGGAGATCATATCCGTCTTCCACCGCCATCCATGCACGGTCATGAATTTGGCATATGTAGGATTCCATCTTCCCTTTCCATTGGGAATAGTTCAATCCGGTAAGAAGTGGAGGCCTTATGCTAGAAGCTCCTTCGTGGCCACCACCATTTCCACCGTTTCCACTCATAGTGTTTATGAATGAATAAAATGAATGCAAATGTATGAATGATCAAAAATCACACAAAATGCAAAACACACCAAAATAAGCAATGATCACCTATGTATGTCTAAGAACCCGCTCTGATACCAATTGAAACAAATTATAGCACGGTGTGTATAAAGCTATCTAGAGGGGGGGTGAATAGATTTTACGCTTTTTACCCAATTTTTCGTGTTAGTCAAAATTATGAAAATGCCCTCAAGATAATATAACCAAGCAATTGTAATATGGTGTGGAAATTAAAACAACACTTGGTTTTTACGTGGAAACCCTCACGGGAAAAACCACGGGCTATGTAAGTAAGCCACACTCGAACCTCGAATCCACTAAATGTGCAAACGATTACAACCTAATCCCGGAAGTAATCACACACCTACCTAATCCCGGTATGAGTGAACCTAGTCCTATTTGCTTGCGATCTAAGCAACCTAATCCCGGTTGCTACACACAAGACTTACTTTCTCTAGAAGAGAATACAACCCTAAGTGAATATATGTGAATATCCAAAATGCAACATAGAGCAAGGGAAACCCTATATGCTTATCTAAGATGATTAATATGCAATTAGAACAATCCTAGATATCAAAAACTAAATGACATGTCAGTTAGTTTAGCTAATCAATATTAAGCACAAAACCTAATATGCTAGCACAATACAAATTTTCAAACATAAATCATACTCATCTCAATATTGTATCCAAAGCATACAAAATAACAAACAAGTAATTAATTGAGATTGCTAGATAAGAGAAACACAAAACATGTAAGATATTAGTGAAAAGCTTACCAAGCAAAGTATGATGAAGATTCCATGCAAGATGACATCTAGAAGATCAAAGATGATGCTAGATGATGATTGATGATCATGAAAAAGTGTTTGAGTAATCAAAAATTGAGTTCTTGGAATTTGTCATCTCTTTGAAAAATATCCTAAGTATGAATTCTGAATATGAACTCTCTTAATTGACCTAAAGACAAAATGGCATATATATAGGGGGCCAAAACAAAGTGTGGTCGTTTAAGTAAGTTTCAAAGAAACGCGCCGATCGGCGGTTTCAATCGGCGGCCAGGCCGCCGATAATGACCGCCGAATTGAGCTCGTGAAGAACAGAGCATAAACGGTGGTTCATTCGGCGGTTTCGTGACCGCCGAACCAAAACAGAGAGATTAAAAACAATCAGGTATGAACGGCGGTTTCGAACGGCGGTTTCACGACCGCCGATTCAACCACCGAATTAGACTGAGAGATAAATCAATCAGGTTTCGAACGGCGGTTGTGACCGCCGATCTTAACCGCAGAAATGCTTCAGACCAATCTGGACTGAAACGGCGGTTTCATTCGGCGGCCAGGCCGCCGATCATAACCGCCGATCACCTAGATAGGTGAAAACCAAGGAGAAGCCAAGGGCATTCTCCATAGGCGGTCCTCGCGCTAAACCAAGCACATACTCGTGCATGCGCGGACGTTTCCCAAAGTTATCGGGGAAACAAATTACACAACAACATGACACAATTACACACAACAAAATATAATAAATAAGTGCAAGTGTGAAATGTGACAAATGAAGAGAATGCACACATGTGCAATGAATGTTAAGTGTGTGTGTGCAACTAATCTCTTCAAAGAAAAGTAAGCACATAGAAATTTACCTTCGGTGCTTATCAACACGAGGTCTTCAAAAGGGCTTCGAACAATAAGACCGATACTTAGGCTACCCTTACAAAGAACCCCAACATGTGGTTGTCCACGAAATGAGCCAATCAACAAATGGGAACCTTACAGAAGTGGTTTGGTCCCCTAGTGGGAGAAGCTCTTCCTTGAATTAATTGCCTAAATTTCTGGTTAACAACTTCTTTTCAGGTACTAATTCCCTTTTCTTATATAGGGTTTCAAATTTGCTTTGGCCATGGGGTAGCAAAGCACGGCCTTGAGGGAGGCCAATTTAGCACTTTAGGCCCAAGTGGAGGAAGCCAAAGACAACCTGGCCCGTGCTGAAGAAAATGTTGCTTCCTTGGTGCAGGCAGCTTATGAGTCTGAATCCTGAAGGCAGGATGTCGTGGTGGAGCTGGAGAGGATGACGCGCGCTTATGATGCCGAAACCCTCATTTCAACCCTACGCAAAGATGAGAGGGAAACCGTCAAGGCAGAGATAGCGGTCCTCCTAGATGAAAACCGGTTCCTGTGGGGTTCCATGTAGATTTTAGAATCCCGGATGGATTCTTCCTTCACGGATGGATACTTCACTGCCTCCTATAAGGTTGCCAAGGCCTTCCCTCCTCTTTTCGACTTGCTGACCCCTCTTGGCTGGGATCGGGATCACATTATGGCTAAGGCTACCACTCTTTCAGATGTTGATTCTGATCAAGGGGGCCCTTCGCAGGCCGCTACCACCCTGGATCCGCCTTCTAAGCTGTCTGGTTCCAATGACACAATCGAGGTGGGGCCTCAGGATCTTCCCTCTGCTCAAGAATATCTAGGGCAGGCCTCTGTTCAACACACAACGGTGGCGGGTTCCCTTGCTGCGACCAGCACACTTGAAGAAAGGCAGACAGGAGGGGAACAGATGGAGGGATCCCGGCAGGAAACACATGCAGGAGAAGGGGATGATATATGATTTTGCTTTTCTTTTTTTTTTTTTTTTTTTTTAAATCCAGATTCGTTTTGTAATTATTTGTAGCCCAGGAACGGGGGATTGGGCACCCTGATTTATTAAATGAATTCCTATCCCTTTTTTGGGATTGTCTCATTTTACTTTCCGTATATGCTTACTTGTAGAACCAATGTTTTGGTCAAGAATGGTACTTGTATGCTTGAATGCGTCCTAAGTACGGCTTATCCCGATTGCTGTAGAGTTTGGCTTCAACCTTGACTTGCTGGTAGACAGCAGGTTTCTACTTTGTTTTGCTTACTGGATGTACTCATTGGCCAATAGTCCCTCTTAGTGTCAACTGACTACTAAGTATCCTGATCTGACCATTGTCCATTTAACCTTGTTGAATTCTTCGTTAGGGATCCTGATGATGGACTTACCTCAGTTGCCTATCGGGGTGAAGTGTCTGGCGTCTAGGAATGAGGGCCTGGTTCCTAGCTGCTTTGTCCTGGGGAGTGATTAAAACCATTTTGATACCAGGACTTTATATGTGATATGGAGAAGTGGAGTTACCAGTATCTCGATTGGGTACCTCGATTTTTTTTTTTTTTTTTATCATTCTTGGCAGGCAATCAAGGTTACTTTAACACCAGGTCTTTTATGTGGAGATGTGGTAATATAACATATCGAGATGTCGAGTATCCTGATGGATTATCTTGGCTTCTTGGCGAATTATCCTGGTAGGCAGCTACGACACCAGGTTTATCCTGGAGGGGGGTATTGCCCGTCCGAGGCTTTAGGAGGTCCGTATGGGTTCTTCTGGTCTTGATAAGATAGATCCTGGCGGGCGACTACACCCCTTATGCATTTAAGCACCAGATCCTTCCTGGAGGAGGTTATACCCCGACCAAGGCAGCAGGAATGCCATATGGCTTTTCCTGGTCTTGAGGCAAAATGAGTGGCGAAGACTTGCTAGGCGAAATTAGGAGAACCAAAAACTGACTTTATTAAAATTCTCAAAAGCAAATACAAAGCAGAAAAAATCGGGGTATACATATCATAAATATACCAACCGAGATAACATTCCTCTTCAAATCTTAAGACAAAGACCTCCTAGGGTGACCATCCTTCCCGATTTGACCTTCCGGGTAACCAACTATATCTCCAAACTGTTCTGCGGGATACTTGTTAAACCATTCCCGCTTTTCCTCCATTGTGCCCTCCAACTATGCCATCCTGTGGCCCAGTTTATGAATAACGTGAGCATACTGTTGGCCAACGCAGTTGGGTTGGCTGACACTGCATAACAAGTGCGGGCTGCTTGCTGGTCTCCCCTGACCTCTCCCACCTCGGTCCCAACTGGAAATTTTAGGACATTGTGATAAAAGGATAGGACTCCCCTGATTCCTGATAGGAAAGGTCTTCCCAAGATTGCATTGTAGGCGGATGGGGTATCTACCACGATGAACTCCGTCATGATGTTCTGTTGAAGGGGGGCTTCTCCAATTATCACAGGCAAGATGTGCGTTCTTATTAGCATCACGGAGTCCCCTATAAATCCGTATAAAGGTGTAGTGCAACTGTTGTAACAGGGATTCTTAAGGTTGAGTTTCTCCAATGCTCCTTTGAACAAAATATCCACGCTGCTTCTGGTGTCTATAAGGACGCGGTGGACCCGGCAATTGGCAATCTGAATTGTGATCACCATTGGATCATCATAGGGTTGCACTGTGTTATAGGCATCATCCTCAGTGAAAATAATCTGAGCGGACTGTGGGTATTCCCGAGATCCTCGGGATACCCGGAACACATCTTGACCAGCAACGAGCTTTGGGATTTTTTGAGCATGATTCTTCCTTGAATTGTTGGAAGCCACAGCTAGGGTTGGGCCTCCACTTATGGTATGGATAACCTGGATTTGCTGCATTAAGTCCTTTCCCTCGTCTTTCCTTCTTTCTTCTGCATCCTGCATTCCCCTTTACACCTCATTTCCCTCCTTGATGCTGTCCCATACTTGTTGCAAGAATTCCACTAGAAGTCCCCCTCTCACCAACCCCTCAATCTGGTTGTGGAGGCTATAGCATTCGGATGTGTTGTGCCCGACATCCTCATGAAAGTCACAATATTTGTAACGATTTCTTTGATCAGTTGGGACTTTTATTGGATCGGGCTTCTTAAGTAAGCCCTTGTCACGGATAGCCAGGTATATAGTTTCTCGAGAGGCATTGAGAGGAGAGTAGTGGTTGTACCAGTCTTCCTTTGTTGATAAGCGGGCTACTTCTCTGAGTGGGGGAGTTGCTCAGGGTGGAGTCCTTCTAGCTGGGTATCTTTCCCGGTGTTGAGGAGGCAACGGCCTATACGTTGATCGATTCGGGGGAGGGTTCTGGATTCTCTTTGTAGGTGCCGATTTAGGAGACTCCTTCTTAGACCGCTTAGATGACCGGGCTTCATCATGTTCAACCTTAATTCGAACCTGCTCATCTATGTCCACCTGCTCCAGCGCCCTATCATAGGCCTCCTGGTAGGTCTCAGACGGGTGTTTGGCAAACGATCGGAATAACCTGTCGGCCCATAAGTTCCTTCTAAAATTGGAGAGGGTCTCCTTCTCGGCAAACACTCCCATCTGGATCACTTCCTTGTGGAACTTCTCTAAGTAGGACCTCAGCGTTTCACCCCGTTCCTGGATTATGTACTACAGCAGGACGGGATCCTTGGGGCGAACTTTGATCCCCTGAAATTGAGCACAAAAATTAGTAGTGAGTTTTGTAAAAGAATCTACACTTCCTGGAGGCAACTTTCTAACCAAGTCTTTACACAATCGGTCAGAGTAGAAGGGAACATCCTGCACATAGCTAATCGGGTAGCGTTCTGGATTTCCATATGGTGGACAAAGCTCTCCATATGACTCACAGGATCCTCCGATCCAGAATATTTCTCGGTGGGCATCTTAAATTTGGGGGGTAGCTCGGCTTCCCAAATCCTTCTGGAAAAAGGCGCGTTCATCTCCCCCAGGGGGTTCTTTCGGGTACCCCGTTGTTTCCCTTTTTTCAATTCCTCGAGCTCTTTTGCCATTTTGGCCATCTGATCCTCAAGGCGTTTAGATCCGTTGTGTCTGGACCAGGCTACCGAGTCTTTATTGTCCGAAGTTTCTAATTCCACAGTTGGTTCCTTAGGCTCCTGCCCCGAGGCCATGTACCTCGTTGGTCCCTCTTGGGTCCAGTACTGCCACCTGCATCGGGATAAGGATCTCTTTTTTTCTGCTGTCGGCCTAGTAGTTGGCTAGGATCTTCTAGGCGGGATGTCGATAGCCGATTTCACCAGTCGATGTCTAAGATCTGAGGTTTTCGGGTTGATCTTGCACTGGTAAAGGCGGCCCGAGTCTATCAAAGACCGGTACCCGGGTACTTGGTCCAGCCCCTTCTGCAATTCTAGGTGCTTCAAAGGGTATTCCTTGAGCGATCATCCGAAGACGGACGCTTTCTACATGGGCAGCAGCATAATGCTCTATGGCCTCCCGAGTTGCTTCTGGGACCGCGAGGTCCTATGGTGCTGATCCGGGATTAGGTGGTGGAACTGGTGCCGGGATCTGGCTTCTGGTTCCCTTCCTTTTCTCTTGATTTCTCTAGGTGGAAGCGAGGGAATAGGGCCCTGAGTTTGCGGGCCGCCCCTAGGAGGATCGGAGCCTCATCTTCTACTCTCTTCTGGGTTGAACTTAAAAGTTTGTTAAGGGTGGGGAGTTCTTTCCCACAGACGATGCCAAAGTGTTAACCAAAAATTGTCACCGGGGTTAAAATTTTCAATTAATAGTTTATGGGGGACCCAGATCGGGATAGATCTAGGCTAGCGGGATACTTGGTAGCTCGATATCCCGCTGGTTCCTACAAATCGATTAAGTGTGGTGTATAGTAGTAGGATAAGAACGATTCTGATAAGTTATAGGATGAACACTTAACTTATTTTATTCAGAATTACATGTAATGAGTTTTACAATCAATTGATAGAACCTCAATGATCACAATAACATGGAAATAAAAATGGCTTCGAGGGCAATGGTGATGGAGCTTTTCGTGCCTGTCGATAAGTGGAAAAAGTAAGGTAGGGTTGCGATCCCCTTTTTCTGTAAACATATGATGAATATATAGGCCCATTTCTTGGTGAGCACTCCTAGAACTTTGGTCTAGGGTTTTAATAATTTACGGGTCTTTCCTTGGCGATCAACGGATTCGTCGGGGAATTGATCCCTAAAATCAAGTGACTCCCTTTTCCGCTGAAAAAGTTGTGATGAGAATCAATAAGCATCACCAAAGGATCAATTGCATGTTCCGGTTGGGCAAATTACAAGGGGCCAAGAGGATCAAAGAAGCAATTAATGATGGGCTGATTCTGAGTTGCTGAAGTTCAAGTTCGGCCCAAATCCGAGCTGAACTTTGTGGGCCTCTACAGAGAGCATCTGAAGTCGGATCGTCTATTATAATATGTTTTCGGAAAGCCCAAGACGAGCCCTACAGATGTTATGAAGACTCTGGCATCCGTAAAAGATCACAACAGGCCCAAAATCGGCAATCTAGTTTGTTGCGCGAAGACTTGATGCTGAGGAGTCCGAATTTCAGTTTTCCTTATTGGTTTCTAATGAATAATGAATTGATTTGTTTCCAACTATTAAGGGCTGATTTGTTTCCAAAGTATAGCCTTCCAAATAGGGAGCAAGTCAATTAGTTGATTGTTTTAGTTTATTTTCTTTCCTGATTGTAAGGCATTAATTGCCCATTTATTTTCCTGATTGTAAGGCATTAATTGCCAAATATTTATTTCCTTTTTAGGTTTTAGGGTTTCAGTTTATAAGGGATGAATGGATGTAATATGAGATTAGACTTTGAATAAAATATTATTTGTGAGAACTTTTTCTCTTGGTTCTTCTTTGAACTATGAACTTATCAAGGTTATACCTTGTAGCGTTCAAATCTTGACTTATCACTCACCTTCTTTCTTGTTCTTGAGTGTGGCGTCTACAACCTTCTTGATACCGTTGGTTCTTATCTCCATATAGATAATGGGTCACGGTCCTTTATTTTCTTTGTTTTTATAAACTTGAATTAGAAAACGATCCTTCGTTACCATATATTGGTTCCGGGTCTCACTACTCTTGGTGAGGTTCATATCAAGTTGAGTCCACCATTAAATGGGACTCTTGAGTGGCGGGAATAAGCGTAGTATCCTGTCTTGAACGACGACGTTTGATGTTTATCTTCCTTCTTGCTTTATTGCTTGGGATTCCCGCTTCTCGCTTTAGGCGGGGTCGAAGTGCTGGGATCTTGGTGCTAATTTGCCGAGAGTCTGCCACGAATTTTACGGGTCAGGATACATTAGGTATCCCACCTTCCTCTCATTCTTCCTACATGATGTTAGAAAGTGCCGAGTATCGGACTACCGGGATGCCGGGGTACCGGGATACCCGGGGTAGGCAGGTGTTAGGATCTTGTGGCCGAGGTGCCTACGGGTACTTTCGGGTTTTTAAGGGTTTTAGCCCTGATCGGGGTAGGTAGAAATCTCTACCCTAGCCTTTTTGTGAGAAGGCGGGGTGTCTGGATACCTTTTCCCTGGTGGCTTTTATCCCAACTTAATTCTTGAGGCCGGTAGAAAATTCTTCTTTGATCCCTGCAATTTTTGGAGGTTAACAGTTTCCTTTAAGAATTCAAACCAATTTCACCATTTGTCATGAATAAAAGCAAGGATATAGATTATTCAAAGAATTCAATTTAATGAGCAACTATATCCAACCTTACAAGCAAAACATGGCATGAGCGACTTTTTGCACCCTATTCGATTTTTCCGGGTAAGATACCCGTATGATAGTAGCCATGTTCCATAAGTAAGAAAAGAGAGACATTTTGATTTTCATTTGAGTCTCATTTGCTTTTCACACATTATTTTTGCATTTAAGAAAATGCAATCAACAAATCATGCTTTTCATTTTTAAGCATGTCATTTAACAATCATCATGTCATGGAGATCATTTTAGGTCATTCAAAGAGTACTTCCTATGAATATCTCCTAGTCCAAAAATGCATGTTTGAACATAAATATGACATGGATTGCAATACAAGCATTGGTTCACACTTATTGAAGTAAAAACTTGTAAGCACATGTGCAACCAAGCTACTCAAACAATCAAAAAAGATGCATAAAATTTTTCAAATTATTGCATGAAACAACTATGCAAATGCTCTCTTTGCTTGAGTTCTCCATATGGGGTCAAATACCACACCTCTTCAATGAAGGGCAAGTGGTCATAAAGATCTACCAAGTCCATTAGACCTAGTTGAACCTATGTGAGACATGTTTGTCTTGTAGCAAGCGGGTTCGTCTTTTCTAATCCACTTAGGTGTCTCAATTACATTCCTAGTGGTCATAGGTTCTAGAGTTCTAGATGGCAAAGGATCATGCATCTTAGCTCTAGCCTTTTTCTTTTCAATCATGCATTTAAGTCTACACATTTTAATGTAATACAAGCAACTTGGTCTAACATGACCATCAATACCACAAAAATGACAAGAGGAGATAAAGTTAGGAATCATACCATTCCTTTGAGTATGCATAGGTGCTTTCCCTTGTCGTTGTGGTTGTCTTGGTTCTTGAATATGATCTATCCACCTTTGTTGATGACCAAGACAATGTTGCTTGCTCGGTTGAGCTTACATGATTGAACTCTTCCCTTGATGGATTTGAGGTTGAGGGAAGTTAGCCTTCTTGGTTGGTTAGACCAAGATTGAGGAAGGCTTGGGCTTGGAGCTCATAATGATAAGATTGAGCAACACCCTTTCATCTTCTTCTCCTCTCTTACCTTAGAGGGATATCTTCTCATAGGAGTCAATTTCTTCTCTCTCAAATTCACTCATAGTGTATGAGTCAAATGAATGCAAATGAGAAGAATGCACAATGTATGAAATCAATCAAATACATACAAAATGCATAACACACCAAAATGAGCAGAGGATCACCTAAGTATATCTAGGAACCCGCTCTGATACCAATTGAAACAAATATTGCACGGTGTGTATAAAACTATCTAGAGGGGGTGAATAGATTTTAACAAATTTACCCAATTTTCGTGTATGGTCAAGATTACGAAAATGCCCCTAATAGTCAATAAAATATAGCAAGTGTAATATGGTGCGGAAATATAAACAACACTTGATATTTAAGTGGAAACCATCACGGGAAAAACCACGGGCTGTTGAATGAGCCACACCCGAACCTCGAATCCACTAAATATGATAAAATTACAACCTAATCCCGGAAGTAATCACACACCTACCTAATCCCGGTATGAGTGAACCTAGTTCAAATGCTTGCAATCTAAGCAACCTAATCCCGGAAGCTACACACAAGACTTTGATTCTCAATGAAGAGATTAACACCCTAAGTGAATATATGAATATCCAAAATGCAACATAGAGCAAGGGAACCCTATATGCTTATCTAAGATGATGATTTTGCAATTAAAGCAATCCTAGATATTAAAAACTAAATGACATGTCAAATAGCTTAGCTAATCAAGATTAAGCAAAAACCTAATTAGCTATCACAATACAACTCTCAAACATTCAATACACTAATCTCAATCTTGTATCCAAAATATATATGAATAACATACAAGTAATAAATGAGATTGCTTGTTAAGAAAGACACAAAATATGTAAGATATTAGTTAAAAGCTTACCAAGCAAAGTGTAATGAAGAATCCAGCAAAATGACATCTAGATGATCAAGGATGATGCTAGATGATGATTGATGATCATGAAAAGAAGTTTGAGTAATCAAAGATGAGTTCTTGGTATTTTTCTTTCTTTTGAAAAATATCCTAAGTATGGAATTTGAAAATGAACTCTCTTAATTGACCTAAAGTCAAAGTGGCATATATATAGGGTGTTAAGATGAAATGTGGTCGTTTTGAAAAGTGACACCAATTTTGCCTTGGGCGCTATACAGGGCGATGTACGTAGAACGCCTTGTACATCGCCTACCTAGGAAAATGAAGAATGTTCTTCATTGGTGCTGTTCAAACAGCGCTTCTGTACAGCGCCTGATCTCTGTTCTTCTCGGGTCAGAGATAGGCGCTATACATACAGCGCCTGTACAACGCCTCTCCAAAATGCTGTTAGGATTATGCTCAATAGCAAGAGTGTAATGTTGTAATTAACAATCTTTTTCATATTAATAAAGTGATTTCTGGTTTAACAAATCGTATAGCATTTATAGTTTAATATTATAATTGTTAAAGTAAATAATCATAAGGTCTAAAGACTATGAGAAAAGAAGAATTGTTCGTACATCTGGATATGTATGTGGTAGACACAATTCTTTAGTTAGTCTTGAATAATGTTCACAACTTAAGTTAAAGGTTGGGCACCTTTGTCTTGTTAAAGTTGTAGAATTCTTTTGCTAGCATTTGAGTGGGATCAAATGAGATATGATGAGTCTAAAATCATCGGAGTGCCTTCGAGCAAAAGAATCTAGTGCATTGGGTGCATTGAACTGGATCACAATGAAAAGCTTTATCTAGAACCGTCAATAGATAATAGTCTTTTCATTATCAGGACAATCGGAGAGTCTATCTTAATCCTGAGATAAATGATGGACTTATGGTTGCAAGTGATATCATTTGAGTTATCAATGAGTACGATTATATAGCATAGTCTATCCTCGATAGTTTGGTGATATTCATTTGTTAATCGATAGAGGACTTCATTTATAGATATGGACATCGTGGCTCCATTTATTAAATGAGAGTATAATATCATCATATGGATGTTTTGAGGTAATTGGATATTAAATCTCAACGTTGAGTTTTCGATAGTGTCTATTGAAAACATGGCTTCTGGAAAAGTCAAAATATCCAAGTTCAAAACGTGGTCATATGAGTAAATATGGTAACTTAGAGAGTTATAGGCGGTCTATGAACTCTTGGCGATTATTGATATTAATCACGAGGATACACTATCTCCAACATGATTGTCTAGGGTATGAATGAGGAACATCTTCCTTTTCTATCTTTATTTAAGAGTTCAATTTTAGCTCTTTAGTGGAATGGGTTAAAATTAATGGATCGGACCTAAGTGAATCATTTGTTAATTGTGATTAGGTTATGTCTATTGAAGCTTAAATTTAGATGGCCCGCCAAGATCCCCAATCCACACGGACTTGCATGGATCACTTGATATATTCTACCGGACCAATTTAAGGGTCCATCTAGAATTGCATTTAATATATTAAGAATATAATTTGCACATTATTTAAGTAATGGGCTGCTCAATTATATTAATATATTAATAAAAGACATGTGGGCTTGTTTCTTTTAGTAAGAATGGTTCTGGTTCACATGTGGGCTTTTTATTTAAAGTCCAATGGATTAAATGAAATAAGAAAATAATATTAGGCCCAATTTTATTCAAGTGGGGCAGCAAGGTTAATATTTTAACCTAAGATATTATTTTGTTTTCATTGTTTTAATTAAATAAGAATTAATTAATTTATTAATTAATTGTTTAATTAAGAAACAAATCTTTTATGATTAGGAAATATGATTCCTAGTCTTATACTATTGTTGGTAGTATACTAAAAGTAAAAGACTTATTTGGTAAGAAAATAAATAATTAATTTTATTTATTTAATCAAATAAGAAGTCTTTTATTTTAGTCAATAAAAAGAATAAAATATCTATGAGTTGGATTAGGGTTTGAAGTCTATTCTTTTATGGAAATTAGGGTGCAACACAAACTCCTTTTAGGAGTGTGATTTGCGGCAACCCTAGTAGAAAAAGAGAGCAAGTTTTCGGCAACCCTAATAGGAAAAGAGAAGAAAATTTAGGCCACCTATATATACATATGTATAGAATTCGGCCACCCGATGCTTTGTGCTTGAGAGACAATTTTTCTTCTTCTTCTTAATTCATAGAGAGCATTAATATTATTCGACTAAAAACATAAAAGAGTGAATAAATTATTCTTTGATGGTACACTATTTGCTTGTTCATCAATAAGCTTGTGTGTACAGCATCGATTTAGGTTCACGCGAGTTTCGATCATTAGATTGAGAACTCAAAAGTGACCGGAATAATTTTAGTCTTCTTTTGATTGTTTTTGTGACTAACAAAGAAAAGAAAAGTTTATTTGTCCTGTAAGGATTCCCGTTGTTTTTAATTGGCTTATTTCGTGATCAAACCATATGTGGGGGTTCTTTGTAAGGGTAGCCTAAGTATCGGTCTTCTTGTTTGAAGCCCTTTGAAGACCTCGTGTTGATAAGCACCGAAGGTAAATTTCTATGTGCTTACTTTTCTTTGAAGAGATTAGTTGCACACACACACTAAACATTCATTGCATATGTGTGCATTCTCTTCGTTTGTCACAATTCACACTTGCACTTATTTATTATATTTTGTTGTGTGTTATTGTGTCTTGTTGTTGTGTTAATTCGTTTCCCGATAACTTTCGGAAACGTCCGCGCATGCACGAGAATGTGCTTGGTTTAGCGCGAGGACCGCCTATGGAGAATGCCCTTGGCTTCTCCTTGGTTTTCACCTATCTAGGTGATCGGCGGTTATTATCGGCGGCCTGGCCGCCGAATGAAACCGCCGTTTCAGTCCAGATTGGTCTGAAGCATTTCTGCGGTTAAGATCGGCGGTCACGACCGCCGTTCGAAACCGCCGATTCAAGACCTGATTGATTTATCTCTCAGTCTAATTCGGCGGTTGAAACGGCGGGCATGAAACCGCCGTTCGAAACCGCCGTTCATACCTGGTTGATTTTGATCTCTCTGTTCTGTTTCGGCGGTTGGAATCGGCGGTCACGAAACCGCCGAATTAACCGCCGTTTATGCTCTGTTCTTCACGAGCTCAATTCGGCGGTCATTAACGGCGGCCTGGCCGCCGATTGAAACCGCCGATTGGCGCGTTTCTTTGAAACTTACTTAAACGACCACACTTTGATTTGGCCCCCTATATATATGCCACTTTGACTTTAGGTCAATTAAGAGAGTTCATATTCAGAATTCATACTTAGGATATTTTTCAAAGAGAAGAAAAATTCCAAGAACTCCATTCTTGATTCTCAAACACTTTTTCATGATCATCAATCATCATCTAGCATCATCTTAGATCATCTAGATGTCATCTAGCATGGAATCTTCATCATACTTTGCTTGGTAAGCTTTTCACTAATATCTTACATGTTTTGTGTTTCTCTTATCTAGCAATCTCAATTAATTACTTGTTTGTTATTTTGTATGCTTTAGATACAATATTGAGATGAGTATGATGTATGTTTGAGATTTTATATTGTGCTTGCATATTAGGTTTTGTGCTTAATATTGATTAGCTAAACTAATTGACATGTCATTTAGTTTTGATATCTAGGATTATACTTAATTGCATATTAATCATCTTAGATAAGCATATAGGGTTTCCCTTGCTCTATGTTGCATTTTGGATATTCACATATATTCACTTAGGGTTGTATTCTCTTCAAAGAGAAAGTAAGTCTTGTGTGTAGCATCCGGGATTAGGTTGCTTAGAACGCAAGCAAATTGGACTAGGTTCACTCATACCGGGATTAGGTAGGTGTGTGATTACTTCCAGGATTAGGTTGTAATCGTTTGCACATTTAGTGGATTCGAGGTTCGAGTGTGGCTTACTTACATAGCCCGTGGTTTTTCCCGTGAGGGTTTCCACGTAAAAACCAAGTGTTGTTTTAATTTCCGCACCATATTACAATTGCTTGGTTATATTATCTTGAGGGCATTTTCGTAATTTTGATTAACACGAAAAATTGGGTAAAAAGCGTAAAATCTATTCACCCCCCCTCTAGATAGCTTTATACACACCGTGCTATAATTTGTTTCATGTCCATTCACAGGTTTGCAATTCAAAGAAAAGGGAGACCACGCTCCTAGGTGATCCACGTTCGTGCTAGGATTGAAGATCTTGCGGATTACCATCGACGTAAGTCAATCGGATCACGCGACAAAAGGTATTATTCTTTTGTTAGATAATATATGTGTTTAATTGATTAAAGGTTTTAAGGTTCATAAAAGGAAAAAATTTTAAAAGTTACTAAATCAATTTTTAGTCTCGCTTCCGCTGCGTGTACTACGGTATTTTTCCCTACAAATGCATCAAACCTGATGCATTAAAAAGGGCATTTTTCCACCAGGTCAAGTGGGCGCTGTACGAACAGTGCTTTGTAGAGCGCTTTGAACAGGACCCTTGCAAACAATGCACTCCTAGGCCTAATGCATGACAAGGCTTTGGAAATACAAAATGCAATCATGTAAACATGCAAGAAGAGATGTTAATGAACATAAATTCACAACAATAAGACACACAACATACAAGGATTAAACATATGCATGAGTTGTGAGTGTGTGCAATTATCTCTTCAAAGCAAGTAAGTACTTAGAAATTACCTTTGGTGCTTATCAATGATGAGGTCTTCAAAGGACATTGAACTTGAATCTCAATACTAAGTTACCCTTACAAAGAATCCCCAACATGTGGTTTGACCACTAAATAAGTCAATCAACAAATGGGAACCTTACACTCTATTTTTTGCAACTATGTTGTTTTACTTGCTTAAAATGCACCTTGGTAGAATCTGGTCACGTTTATTAATAAACCAAACAAAACTTACTTGAGATGCTGCTAGTACTTAGCTTCAAGCTTGTTCACCTGGACATAAGGGAACCCAAACTTGAATGATCTCTGAAGATATCTTTGGACGACAGTCCCCTTGTAGGATTCAACATAAGTTTTGCGAGGAATATTTATCAAATAAATTTTAACCAAGTATGGAATGACCATAGCTAGGGCAAGTCGATCCCAGTAGAAGGCTAAAGTTGCTTAGATACTTTGATCATGACACTGAAAGTCTAGATACTTGATAATCCCTACATAAGGAATCTTGATCCTGAACCAACCCTGATTGGCAACCTAGCAGATTTCTATCATGGAAAATTTTCATATGTATGCATGGCGGGGTAAGGTATCAGGTATCCTGATAAGGTAACATGATCCTTTGGCTATCTGTCCTGGTAGGCAACTGAGGTCACTTTACCACTAGGTCTTCATGTGTAGATATGGCGAATTAAGGTATCAGGTATCATGACAAGGTATCCTGATCCTTTGGCGATCTGTCCTGGTAGGCAACTAGGGCCATTTTAGCACCAGGTTTCTTAGAGATGGGTATTCCCTGTCTGAGGCTTCAGGAGGTCTGTATAGGTGATGAGGCTGTTTGATACTTAACAAAATGATGTTTTATGTTCTTTTGAAAACCGTATTTTAACCACTTAAAAATCCTTTAAGATAATATTTCTTAACAAGTGGTAAGCAAGATTCATTCCATAGGAAGATGGAGACTGTATTGGATCGATTGACTAATCTTAAACAATAAAATAAATCACTGAAATTGGATAGTTGTTTGGGTTTTACAACCCACAAAATTGCAATAAAATAAACATACAAAAATGATATGAAAAATAGAAGACTCAACAATCTTGATAGGAGAGATGATGAAAACAATTAATAGAAGCTAGGGAATAGATTGAGTTACTCATGAATTTGGGTAATGCTTTCAAGCCTCAATAATGACCAATCTCATAAATGCTAATCATTTGTTTTCTAAAGTGTGTTTAGGTCATTACTATGAACACTTAACATCTTCCCACATCAATGCCTAACCGATTAAGGAAAGGGTGTCAAGGTGGGATTAGTTAGGTACAAATTAAGGTTTGGATCAATGGGGTTGATATACCCACCACTAATCCATCCTATTCACTAAGTTCTTCAACCAATCAAGGGTGTCAATCCAAGATTGGTTTCACAACAAATTATCCCACACAATATTATGATCTACTAGTGATATACAATGCAAATCACAATAAGCATAAGATCCAAATATAAAGTGAAAAGGAAACAAGTAGAGATTCTGTTATCCTAAAAAATCCGTCGGGATTTTCCCGGGACAACCTGGACCACGACGTACGGGTGCACCGCGGCTGGTCCGGACCGGGTAGGGGGTCGCTCCTCACCTCCCAGGGTCGATACCGGAGGGGGCCCTTGATCCGGTTGCCAAGGACTGGTACAATGCAATAGGACCGGTCCTGCTAGGGGGATTGAGGTTGAGATAGTATATTTAGGCCATATGGGGAGTGTGACCGGGGTAGCTTGCTACAGTAAATGAGAAGGTTTTTTTTATTTAACGGTGGGGTACATTACAAACCACTTCGCCCACTACGGCGAGCTATTACAACCAAGGGAAAGAGCGTGACTGCCAAGTACATTATCTTGTATGGGAGTTAGAACTAAGAATAACTCGTCGCTAGGTGATATGACGTAATTGAGCTTGAATTAGGCGGGGAATGTAGGGAAAAATAGGGTCAACGCAGCGGAAGCGAGACTAAAAACAAGTTTAGTATATTTTAAAAATTTTCCTTTGATGAACCTTAACCCTTTAAATTAATTAAACATATATATATACTAATAAAAGTAGAATACCTTTTGTCGCGTGATCCGATTGACTTGTGTCGATGGTAATCCGCAAGATCTTCAATCCTAGCACGAACGTGAATCACCTAGGAGCGTGGTCTCCCTTTTCTTTGAATTGTGTACCTGAGGATGGATAAACAAAATCTCTTTTACTATTCGTTAGTCACAAAACATCCAAAAGACTACAAAGATTATTTCAATCACTTTTGAGTTCTCAATCTAATGATTGAAATTCTCGTGAACCTTATTCGAAGTTGTACACAAAAGCCTATTAATGTATAAGCAATCAGTGTACTATCAAAATAGAATAATCTCTTCTCTCTTGTGTCTTGGCCGAAAAAATCAAACACTTGTCTATGAGAATATTTCAAGCTAGAAGAAGAAGAAGTTGATCAAGTGAATCAATTGAGAGCTTCGGGTGGCCGAACCCTATAATGTGTATTATATAGGGTGGCCGAATTCTTCTTCTCTTTCTACTAGGGTTGGCCAAATTCTTTTCTTGATTTTGATTAGGGTTGGCCGAAATCTCTACAAAAGAGAATTTGTGCTTTACCCTAATTACTATCAACTTTAGAATCCTAGCCCTAATTCAACTCATAAGTGTTTAATTCTTTATTGACTAAATAAAGGACTTCCTAATTTGATTAGATAAATAAAACTTATTATTTATCTTCTTACCAAATAAGTCTTTTACTTTAGTATACTACTACCAATAGTATTTAATCAAGGAAACATATTTCCTGATCAGAAAAAGATTTTGATTCTCAATTAAATGATTAACTAATAAATTAATTAATCTCCATTTAATCAAATAATAAAATAAAATAATATTTTAGACTATAAGACTAGTCTTGCTGCCCACATCATATATATATGGGCTTAATATTATTTTCTTATTTTATTTAATCCATTAGACTTTAATTAAAAAGCCCACATGTGAACCAGACCCATTCTTACTAAAAGAAACAAGCCCACATGCCTTTCATTAATATATTAATATAATTGATCAGCCCATTAAATAAATAATGTGCAAATTATATTCTTAATATATTAAATACAATTCTAGATGGACCCATAAATTGGTCCGGTAGAATATATCAAGTGATCCATGCAAGTCAGTGTGGATTGGGGATCTTGGCGGGCTATCTAAATTTAAGCTTCAATAGAAATAACCTAATCATAATCAACAAATGATTCACTTAGGTCCGATCCATTAATTTTAACTCATTCCACTAAAGAGCTAAAATTGAACTCTTAAATAAAGATAGAATAAGAAGATGTTCCTTATTCATACCCTAGACAATCATATTGGAGATAGTGTATCCTTGTGATTAATATCAGTAATCGCCAAGAGTTCATAGACCGCCTATAACTCTCCAAGTTACCATATTTACTCATATGACCACGTTTTGAACTTGGATATTTTGACTTGTCCAGAAGCCATGTTTTCAATAGTCGCTATCGAAAACTCAATGTTGAGATTTAATATCCAATTACCTCAAAACATCCATATGATGATATTATACTCTCATTAAATAAATGGAGCCACGATGTCCATATCTATAAATGAAGTCCTCTATCGATTAACAAATGAATATCACTAAACTATCGAGGATAGACTATGCTATATAATCGTACTCATTGATAACTCAAATGATATCACTTGTAGCCATAAGTCCATCATTTATCTCAGGATTAAGATAGACTCTCCGATTGTCCTATTAATGAAAAGACTATTATCTATTGACGGTTCTAGATAAAGCTTTTCATTGTGATCCAGTTCAATGCACCCAGTGCACTAGATTCTTTTACTCGAAGACCCTCCGATGATTTCAGACTCATCAAAACTCATTTGATCCCACTTAAATGCTAGCAAAAGAATTCTACAACTTTAACAAGGTAAAGGTGCCCAACCTTTAACTTAAGTTGTGAACATTATTCAAGACTAACTAAAGAATTGTGTCTTCCTCATACATATCCAGATGTACGAACAATTCTTCTTTTCTCATAGTCTTTAGACCTTATGATTATTTACTTTGACAATTATAATATTAAACTATAAATGCTATAAGATTTGTTAAACCAGAAATCACTTTATTAATATGAAAAGATTATCAATTACAATATTATACTCTTGCTATTGAGCATAATCCTAACAGAGAAGTAGCCAAGTAGATCACTCATAGGAGCTTGGGTTAGGCAAGGTAATAGCCAAGTAGGATGGTCTCAAAGGAGCTTGATTTAGGTGGGGTAGTAGCCAAGTAGATCACACATAGGAGCTTGATTTGGGCGTGGTAGTAACCAAGTAGAAGTCTCGGTTTTTAGGTGCCAACCTCTCATTCTTGGAATGTAGGGGTATCTATAGTGTCTCTGGTAGGGGCTAGGTGGGAGTAGCTCATTTAGGTGGGAATCCCTTATTCCATCTCCACCGTTCCCTCCTACCAGCAATCGCGACAGTACATAATTAAGGGTTAGGATCGTGCCACCAGGCTCTTTCTTTGCTGGGGGCTTGGTTTTGGTAGGTGGGAGCCCTAGTCCTCAAGGCAAAATTGGCGGGGCTGATCCTAGCCTCTACTTTTGAGCAGGGCCGTGGTGTCCACATGCCTTGGAGGGCATTGATCGTTCCACCTAGGCCTTAGGTCCATATAGGCATTTCTGTAGGGCTGATATGGCGAACAGGTGGTGTTTTCAAAGGTTTTGATTGGTCGGATGGGGTCATTACAGTAGTGGGTGGTCGTTATCAAAATCTGGTCTGGCGGGGGACAGTGTCAGCGCCTGTCCCACTGCACACTGTCAGGCACCCCCCTCCACCATTTCCTTCTTCGTGCTTGCTGGTTTCCTGTGTATATTTTGCTGGGGAATCACATAATCCCCTTTCATGTATGAGATAGTTGACCTCTAACTAGGGCTAAGATGGAGGGAGGTTCAACCGTTGATGCAATATGGCCAGCAGACGATCCCGACCATAGGTTGCTTATCTTTCCCCACTTGTGCTTGCTGCCTCACATTAATGGGCTAGGGCTGAAGCTTTGTAGGTTGTTTCCAGTCCCTTCTTTATCCCATGTGAGCTGGGGTGAGGGCTAGTGTCAGCCCTTGAAAAGGTTGTGGCTTGTTGGTTACTATAACCGACGTCAGCCCTTTGGAGCAGGGGGTTGTTAGAACGTTCCAAGGAATTCTTCTCTAGTGGGTTATTCCAGTTGTAGGAGTGGGAGTGGGTTATGCATGACTAGGTAGGTGCTACTTAGGATGGTTCTTATCCGGGTTGCTGGTTGGAAGCTGGTCCTCTATCAGACCAGGTCCTTCCTCTTACTAGGAGCTCTAGGGGAGCCGGGTCCTCGAAAGACCACGTCTGGGAGGTGGAATTCTTGTTGGACCAAGTCCCCTTTCTCAATAGGCGTTCCTGGGGGAGTCTGGTTCCTTGATGAGCCATGCTCAAACCCGGCGTGCCAGGGGGGAGGCGTGGTACATGATGGAACGGGCCTTCCTTCTCATTAGGCGCTTTAGAGTGATCGGGGATGTTTCCGCGGTGGGTGCTAGGGAGTGATGAGGCTCTTTAATGGGAAAAACTCTTCCTTGAATTAATTGCCTATTTTCCCGGTTAACAGATTTAATTACAAATAGCTAAGCAAATACCCATAACCACAAGTTCCTCAAATCTATCCCCTAGATTAGGGGTTTAGTTACACATAGTTACAATCAAATGAATAGGAAGTAATAGTTAAGGAAATCACCCTTAGGCCTCCTTCTTTACAGCTTGCTCATTCCTTTCCCTTGATGCTCTTAGTGTTAAGAGTGGTAGAAAAGGATGTGTCTAGATAGGTGGGTGTCTAATGGTAAGTGACAAAGGTATGGAAATGGAGAGAATGGAAAGAGAGGAATGGTTGAGTGTAGTAATCAGGACATTTGTGGATGATAGTTCAAGTTTAGAGAATGAAGAAAGTTGAAGAGTGAAAAATGGATGAAAAACTAGGGTTATAATTAGTAAAAATTCGTGCTCTCTAAGAATGGTGTATATCTTCAAGTTTGGAAGAAGAAGAATATATATAGGAGCCCTGGACATGTACTGATAACCGCTGGAAAATCTGATGTGGCAAGGTGTCGCCACTTCCATTGTCGCCATTTGTCATGGCGACACAAGTGGTGACAGGCGGTTATGCCTTCTGAGATTCATATTGAAACAAATATTGCACGGTGTGTATAAAACTATCTAGAGGGGGGGTGAATAGATTTTAACAATTTTACCCAATTTTCTTGTATGGTCAAGATTATGAAAATGCCCCCAATAGTCAATAAAATATAACAAGTGTAATATGGTGCGGAAATATAAACAACACTTGATATTTACGTGGAAACCCTCACGGGAAAAACCACGGGCTGTTGAGTGAGCCACACCCGAACTTCGAATCCACTAAATGTGATAAAATTACAACCTAATCCCGGAAGTAATCACACACCTACCTAATCCCGGTATAAGTGAACCTAGTTCGAATGCTTGCGATCTAAGCAACCTAATCCCAGAAGCTACACATAAGACTTTGATTCTCAATAAAGAGATTAACACCCTAAGTGAATATATGAATATCCAAAATGCAATATAGAGCAAGGGAACCCTATATGTTTATCTAAGAAGATGATTTTGCAATTAAAGCAATCCTAGATATTAAAAACTAAATGACATGTCAAATAGCTTAGCTAATCAATATTAAACAAAAACCTAATTAGCTATTACAATACAACTCTCAAACATTCAATACACTAATCTCAATCTTGTATCCATAATATATATGAATAACATACAAGTAATAAATGAGATTGCTTGTTAAGAAAGACACAAAATATGTAAGATATTAGTGAAAAGCTTACCAAGCAAAGTGTGATGAAGAATTCATGCAAAAAGACATATAGATGATTAAGGATGACGCTAGATGATGATTGATGATCATGAAAAGGTGTTTGAGTAATCAAAGATGAGTTCTTGGTATTTTTATTTCTTTTGAAAAATATCCTAAGTATGGAATTTGAAAATGAACTCTCTTAATTGACCTAAAGTCAAAGTGGCATATATATAGGGTGTCAAGATGATGTGTGGTCGTTTTGAAACGTTACACCACTTTTGCCTTGGGCGCTGTATAGGGCGTTGTACGTAGAGCGCCTTGTACAGCGCCTACCTAGGAAATGAAGAACATTCTTCAAAGGCGTTGTTCATAGAGAGCCTTTGTACAGCGCCTGAACAACGTCTTAAAACTATTCTTCTCGGGTTTAAGATAGGCGTTGTACGTACAACGCTTTTGTACAGCGCCTGTACAGTACCTCTTCAAAATGCATCAGACCTGATGCATTAAAAAGGGCATTTTTCCACCAGGTCAAGTGGGCGCTGTTCGAACAGCGCTTTGTAGAGCGCTTTGAACAACGCCTTAGCAAACAATGCACTCCTAGGCCTAATGCGTGACAAGGCTTTGGAAATACAAAATACAATCATGTAAACATGCAAGAAGAGATGATAATGAACATTAATGCACAACAATAAGACACACAACATACAAGGATTAAACATATGCATGAGTTGTGAGTGTGTGTAACTATCTGTTCAAGACAAGTAAGCACTTAGAATTTTACCTTCGGTGCTAATCAAGATAAGGTCTTCAAAAGGCTTTAAACAATAACACCAACACCTAAGCTACCCTTACAAAGAACCCCAACATGTGGTTTGTCCACGAAATGAGCCAATCAACAAATGGGAACCTTACAATCTCCCATTTTGGCTATTTCGTGACAAAACCACCACTCACATTGATTCCTCACACACAAAAAATAGAAACTACGGGACAACAATGATTATCTACAATACAAAGAGATATTTTAAATACTACAACTTGAAGTCTTCAATCTCTTGTAGAATAATCAATCCCTGAAATTAAGATTTCTATACTTTCCAGTACAAGTGAAATGTGAGATTAATCAAGTGAGAACAAAAACAAGCATTTACATTTTTAAAAGTTTAGGCACAATATTATGCAATGTATGTGTATGCAATGCTCCCCCTCAACGGGTTACTCCCCCTCAATGAATGTTCTCCCCAACATGCACAATAGCTACTACAAATTTCAACTCCCCTTACCACATTCTACTCCCCCTTTTTGTCATGATATAGGCAAAGGAGTAGTCCCCAACCGGGTCACTCAAAGCAACGAGAGATAGTAGCATGCAAGACATTTGCATAATCAATATAAGTCACTTTATGCATCTCAATTAATTGAAGAGAAACAAGGAGATTTATTTGAAGAAAATGTGTGAATCAAACATGCTTTGCATACAAGACATGTAGCATTCAAGTCTAAAATACAATGGTATTTGGCAAAGCAAATGACAAAGGTTTCTAATAAGAATTCAAACCAATTTTACCATTGTCATGAGAAAAGCAAGGATATAGAGTTTTCATTGATTTTAATTTATGAGCAAGTATATCCAACTTTATAAGCGAAACATGGCATGAGCGACTTTGCACCCTATTTGATTTTTCCGGATAAGATATCCGTATGATAGTAGCCATGTTCAACCAATAAAGAAAGAGAGACATTTGGATTTTTTAGATCCTTTGAATGGATACAAGATCCTTTATTCATTTTGAGTCTCATAAGTCTTTTTCACACAAGTTTTGCATTTATATTGCAATCATCAATTCATGCTTTTTCATTTGACATTAGCATGTTATACAAGAATCATCATGTCATGGAGATAACTATAGGTCACTCAAATCATACTTCCTATGTAAATCTCCTAGTCTAAAAATGCATGTTTGGACATAAATATGACATGGATTGTAAACAAGCAAGGTTCACACTTATTGAATTGAAAACATATATACATATGTGCAGCCAAGCTTACTCAAGCAATTAAAAGAAGAAGCATAAGATATTTCAAATTTTTGCAAGTGACAAGAATGCAAAATAGCTCTTTTTGCTTGAGTTCCCCATATGGGGTCAATCACAAATCACATCACTCCATAAGACATATCCCAATAGATCTACTAAGTGTTTTAAATCAAGTAGCATCTAAGGGTTTAGTAAATAAGTCCGCAAGTTGATCATTAGTACCTACACGGTCAAGTACTATGCATTTATTTTTAACAAGCTCTCTAATGAAATGATGGCGGATGTCAATATGCTTAGTTCTAGAATGTTGTACCGGATTCTTGGAAATATTTATAGCACTCATATTATCACAAAAGAGAGTGAGTGTACCTTGGTTGAATCCGTAGTCTACTAGCATTTGCTTCATCCATAGGAGTTGTGTGCATCCACTCCCTGCGGCTATGTACTCTGCCTCGGCCGGTTTTGCTTCTTGCAAAACCAAGACACCAAGTTGTTGCCTAGAAAGAAGCAACCGCCCGATGTGCTCTTCTTATCATTGCAATTTCCTGCCCAATCCGCATCACTAAAGCCTACAAGACTAGCATTAGTGTCAAACGAGTACCAAATCCCATAGTTGGAAGTCCCATTCACATAGTGAATGATTCTCTTGACGGAAGAGAGATGGGACTCCTTAGAATCCGCTTGGTACCTAGCACACACACCTATACTAAAAGATATATCGGGCCTACTTGCGGTCAAATAGAGCAACCTACCTATCATGCCCCGATATAGAGTTTGTTCCACACTTTTTCCAATTGCATCCTTGCTAAGCTTCAAAGTGGTACTCATGGGTGTATCACAATGTTTGGCATTCTCTAGACCAAACTTTTTCACTAGGTTTTAGGCATATTTGGCTTGGGTAATGAAGATCCCATCATCTAATTGCCTAATTTGCAAACCTGGGAAGTAACTTAGCTCACCAACAAGACTCATCTCAAATTCATGAGACATAACATCAACAAATTGTTGGACCTTGGTGTTGTTGGTGGAGCCAAACATTATATCATCAACATAGATTTGAGCTATAAAGAGCTCATCCTTGTCTTTCTTGATGAATAGAGTCTTGTCAACACTACCCCTTATGTAGTTATTGTTAATAAGAAATTGAGTGAGGCGCTCATACCAAGCCATCGGTGCTTGTTTCAACCCATATAGAGCCTTCTTGAGGCGATAGACATGATTGGGGTGGTGTGCATCCACAAACCCCTTGGGTTGTTCAACAAACACTTCCTCTTGCAAGACATTTAGGAAGGCACTCTTGACGTCCATTCAGTGCAATTTGAACTTGTGCACACAAGAAATGGACAAGAGAAGCCTAATGGACTCTAAACGGGCAACGGGAGCAAAAGTCTCCTCAAAGTCGATACCTTCAATTTGAGAGTACCCTTGTGCTACAAGTCTAGCTTTGTTCTGCACTATGTTGCCATCCTCATCGAATTTGTTCCTATAAATCCACTTAGTGCCTATAACATGTGTGCTTTTAGACCTAGGAACTAGAGTCCAAACCTCATTCCTTTTGAATTGGTTTAGCTCTTCTTGCATGGCAAGAACCCAAAATTCATCATTTAAGGCTTCATCAACCTTTTTGGGTTCAATTTGAGAGGTGTAGCATGTAAAGCTAATGAGATTAGCAATTTGACGCCTAGTCCTTACACCCTCATTCACATCTCCAATAACATCCTCTTTGTTATGGAGTCTTCTAACCCATGGAGCGGGTTCATTAGAGTCCAAGGGAGGAACTCTATTAAGAGGTTGTGTGTCCTCATTATTACCATCGGACGTCCTAACATTAGGAGTCTCCATAACCCTCTCCAAAAGAGAGTTATCATCGAAAACATCCTCCTCCTCATGGTCATTAGACTTGAGCCTTATTCATCAATGACAACATTGGATGATTCCATGACGGTTCGAGTCTTCAAGTTGAAAACTCTATAGGCTCTACTATTCAAGGCATAGCCAATAAAGATGCCCTATCACTCTTAGCATTAAATTTTCTAAGTTGATCATGGTCATTTAAAATGTAGCATTTGTTTCCAAATGTGTGGAAATAGCTAACATTTGGCTTCCTACCCTTCCATAACTCATAGGAGGTATTTCTAGATCCGGGCCTTAGGAAAACTCTATTCCCTATATAGCAAGCCGTATTGACAGCTTCGGCCCATAGGTTCCTAGAGACATTGTTGCTAAGCAACATCACTCGGGCCATCTCTTGAAGGACCCTATTTTTCCTCTCAACAACTCTATTTTGTTGAGGTGTCCTAGGAGCCGAGAACTCATGGAAGATGCCTAACCTATTGCAATAGCTTTCAAAAGAGGCATTCTCAAATTCCCTCCCATGGTCACTTCTAATCCGTTTAATGCTTTTAATGTTAGAATTCACTTCATTTTGTATTTTAGTGCAAAGCATTTTAAACTTATCAAAAGTTTTAGATTTTTCTCTAAGAAAATATGTCAATGTGAACCTAGAGAAATCATCTACACAAACAAAAATGTATCTCTTTCCACCTAAACTCTCGGTTTGCATTGGACCCATAAGATCCATGTAGAGAAGCTCTAGGGGCTCCTTGGTGGAGAGATACTTGCCCTTTTTGTGCATGCTTTTGGTTTGTTTTCCTTGTTGGCAAGGTCCACAAACACCATTAACTTTCTTCCCAAGCTTAGGGAGGCCACGCACACAATTGAACTTTCCAAGGGTTCTTAAATTCCTAAAGTTCATGTGGCCAAGTCTCTCAGGCCACAACTTTATTTGCTCATCCATGGACACATTGTTTGAGACTATTCTAGCTTCAAGACAATAGCAATTGTCGCTAGATCTCATACCTTTCAACAAGGTTTGTCCATCAGGCTTTAGGATAGAGTAATCATCTTTAACAAGACGGAATATCCTTCATCACTAAGATGTGAAATGCTTATCAAATTGGCTTTCAAGCCATCAACAAATAAAGCATTGGATAAGGAGGGTTGATGCAGTAAAATCTGTGTTCAATTGACTAAGAAAGTTCGTTCACTGGGATCGGTGATTCTATAGGTAAAAGCCAATTAATCTAGTAAGGATTTACTCTAAATGCGAAAAGACTAAATTGCATAATGCTTTACTTTGGAAGTTTGTTGAAATCTAATATTAACCTAAATTATGAGAATCTAAACTAAAAGACTAAAATCAAATTAAATCAAAGATCACACAAGGGATGAATATATGGAGAGAAGTACTATGGAATCGATACACCTTTCTTAGACACTCAATGCTCACACTTAGTCTCGTTAAACACTTCAATCTAGTTTACGGGCTTGTTTTCAAGATAATTCAATTAGGTTCAAAGATCCTTTCCAATACTCGCACACGGTCATGCAACGAATACGGAATAATGATCTAGGGTTCTTCCTATTACTCACACACGGTCATGTAATGAGCAATTGTCAAAACCCATATTTTACACAAAACTCTAAGCCAAATTAACATAGCACGGTCATGCATACATCAATTTTCTTGTTTATTAAGCTTTTGATTCATATTTAAATGGAATGGTCATCCACATCTAAACCCTAATCTCATGGATAAACTAAGCCACAAACTCAAATCACTTGCGGTCACAACATAATCAGAGAGAGTAGAATAGAGCAATTAATTCAATAAACAAAACTAAAATTCAATTGATTAACAAAAGATAGACTAATTGTTCACATAGATTTATCCAAAATCGGTTACATCAATCCCCTAGTTAGAGGTTTAGTTACACATCAATGGAGAGAACAAAAACATAGAAGAGATGTAGATAAAACCCATGTGTGTGGTGGTCGGAGTGATGGGGGATGGCCCCCTTCTGTGGCTTGGAACCTCCCTTGGCTGTCTCCTTGAATTGAAAAGAATATGAAATATTTATAGGTGACTTTTCCTTGTGAACCCCCAATTCTTCTTAGGTTTAGAAAATACACCAAGTGCGAAAGTAGAATGAAACAAGGAATGAGAATCCTTTCCTAACTTGGATTTCCTATCTTGATGATTGACTCCTAATTTGAGTTTAGGAAGTTTCCCAAACATGTCTTGATCTTCTGAAATTATTAGGATTTGATTTGGGAAGTTTTGGAACAGTTCTTGACCAATTCGGAGTTGAAATCCGCCAAAAATACGTAATTCCGCTCCTTGGGTCGCTCCGGAGGCATGTTGCCTCGGTAGCTGCACGTCAAGCTGAAATTCTTCTGCTCTGGGTCACTGCCTAGGCCGCTCCCTAGGCAAGTTGCACGGGGGGCGGTCTGGGTCGCGGTAATTCTTTTCAGCTCTGACCTTCGGTTACTAAATCAGTCATAACCTCTTCTAGGAATATTGGAATTGCGATCTGAAAAGTGTGCTGGAAACTAAACTTCCGGGGCTTTTAATCCATAGGTGGTAGGACACACAATTCAATCGGAGCTGAGAGATATGGGCCCCGCAACCTAGAGGTTCTGCACTGGCCGAAAATCATCTTTTCATTGTTTCTTCCAATTTGCTCCTTTTCTCCATCTTTTGACTTCTTTTCTTCCAAAATAAGATTCAACACCACTTTTATGGAATGTTAGCTACACAAGCTCAACAAACACATTAAACCAGCTAATTCACTGGAGAACAAAGCATAAATAATAGGAAATCGGGGCCTAAAACATGTATAGAAATGAACCGATCAAGGGTAGTCCGGGAACGGAAATGGTTCCTTTCCCTACAACTCTCTTTTTGGATCCATCACCAAAGGTGACACATCCTCCTTCCTCCATGACAAGAGTCTCGAAGAAACTCTTGTTTCCCGTCATGTGCCTAGAGCACCCACTATCTAAATACCAAAATTAAAAGAATTTGCCTTCAAGGCTATTTGAGAAACATGGCAAACATTTTCATTCTTTCTAATCCACCTAGAAACAATATTTGCTTTCTTAGTGGTCTTTGGTACATGGGCTCTAGATATCCTAGAATCATGCATATCAATATTATCATTCCTAGGAACATGCATCATGGCTCTTTTCTTTTTCTTCTCAATCATGCTTCTAGTTTTGCACATTTTAATATAACGAAAGCATCTAATATGACCATCAAAACCACAAAAATGACATGTAGGAATAAAATAAAGAATCATACCTTGTCCTTGTCTTTGTGGTTAAGTGGGTTCAATCCATCTTCGTTGTTGAACCGGTCTAGCTTGCTTCCTAGCTTGAGGTTGCATGATTGGTCTCTTTCCTTTGTGAACCAATTGTTGAGGAATGTTGGCTTGAGGGACCCTAAAGGGTTGAGCTTGAGGTTGCCTTCTTGGCACCAACTTCACTTGTGCATTTTTTGAACATTGTCTTAGTTCTAACTTCTTCCTAGGAGTTTGCACCAATGAAGCTTCTTCGTTCACCAAACTCTAGACAAACATGGTCTTGTTAGAGGTTGAGATCTTCTTACCATCTTAATACCCAAGACCCCTCTTGTCACATGGACTCTTTCCAACACCAAGTATATGGTCAAGCTTCTTGATGCTAGAATCCATCCTAGCTAATGATTCTAAAGCTTCATCAAGCTCCCTCTTCAAACCTTCTTCATTCCTCTTAGATAAGACTAACTCCTTTCTTAGCTTATCTTCATTTGATGTGGATTTCACTACTTCTTCACTTAATTGGTCTATATGAGATGAGAGCTCTAGGTTTTCTTCCTTCAATCTCATGATCTCTCTCTTGTTCTTTAACCTAGAATTCTGAAACTTAACCATGTAGTCTCTAAGATCCATCCTATCTACTTTTCCAGTAGTGGAGTGAGATGAATAGCCATCATCACTTGAGTCAATTTCCTCTTGACTCTCATTCTCTTCTTTACTAGAACATTTGCTCTTGTGAGAGGAGGCAAAGGCTATGAAGTTAGCCATGAGCTCTTCATCATCCGAAGACTCATCTCCCTCATTAGAGTCATCACTTCCACTCCATGTAGCGGCCATCACTTTCCCCTTTTTCTTGATAATGTGATTAGCACATTCGGGGGCAAAATGGCCTATGCCACCACACTCATAACAACGGACCCCTTTCCTTTCGATTTTCTCTTACCTAGGCTCAAACTTCTTGAATGGAGGTTTTTTCTTGAAGTCTTGACCCTTGGATCCGAAACCTTTCTTCTCGGACTTGTAGAATTTCTTGAACCTTCTCATCAATAGAGCCATTTCTTCGTCTGAGTCATCATTCTCCTCCTTCTCTACTTTGGAGGCTTTCAAAGCAATTCCCTTTTGCTTTTTAGGAGGTGTGGAGGTAGGACTCTTCCTAGACTCATAAGCTAGAAGCCTCCATATCACCTCACTCGGCTTCATATCCTTATATGTGCTATTTTCCTCTAAAGCCGTTACCTTTGATTCAAACCTATTGGGGAGAGATCTCATAATCTTTTGCTTGATTCTTCTATCTGAGTAAGGGTCACCAAGTTGATGACTTTGGTTGACTATGTCCATCAACTTGATCTCGAAGTCGTTGAAGCACTCATTCTCCTTTATCTTAAGCATCTCGAATTGAGTTTGGAGGACTTGAAGCTAGAGTCCTTCACCACTTCGGTTCCCTCATGTGCAATCTCTAGGATGTCCCATGCCTCCTTAGCTATCCTAGTATTTTGAATCAATTTATATTGATTTTCGTCCATTGCACATAGGATGGCATGCATCGCCTTCCTATTCCATTTTGATGCCTCAAACTCTTGCGCGTTCCATTGCGCCTTAGGCTTGAGCACATCCTCTCCTCCACCCGTAGGAGTCATCATGGGTGATGTGCAGCCGTCTTCAACCGCCATCCAAGCTCGGTCATGGATTTGACATATGTACGACTTCATCTTGCCTTTCCAAGAGGCATAATTCAACCCGGTAAGAAGCGGAGGCCTTGTGCTAAAAGCACCCTCGTTGCCACCACCATTTCCACCGTTTCCACTCATAGTGTTTATGAATGAATGCAAATGAATGCAAATGAATGCAAATGTATGGATGATCAAAAAATCACACAAAATGCAAAACACACAAAAATAAGCAAGGATCACCTAAGTATGTCTAGGAACCCGCTATGATACCAATTGAAACAAATATTGCACAGCGTGTATAAAACCATCTAGAGGGGGGGGGGTGAATAGATTTTAACAATTTTACCCAATTTTCGTGTATGGTCAAAATTACGAAAATGCCCATAATAGTCAATAAAATATAGCAAGTGTAATGTGGTACGGAAATATAAACAACACTTGATATTTACGTGGAAACCCTCACGGGAAAAACCACGGGCTGTTGAGTGAGCCACACCCGAACCTCGAATCCACTAAATGTGATAAAATTACAACCTAATCCCGGAAGTAATCACACACCTATCTAATCCCGGTATAAGTGAACCTAGTTTGAATGCTTGCAATCTAAGCAACCTAATCCCGGAAGCTACACATAAGACTTTGATTCTCAATGAAGAGATTAACACCCTAAGTGAATATATGAATATCCAAAATGCAACATAGAGCAAGGGAACCCTATATGCTTTTCTAAGATGATGATTTTGCAATTAAAGCAATCCTAGATATTAAAAACTAAATGACATGTCAAATAGCTTAGCTAATCAAGATTAAGCAAAAACCTAATTAGCTATCACAATACAACTCTCAAACATTCAATACACTAATCTCAATCTTGTATCCAAAATATATATGAATAACATACAAGTAATAAATGAGATTGCTTGTTAAGAAAGACACAAAATATGTAAGATATTAGTTAAAAGCTTACCAAGCAAAGTGTGATGAAGAATCCATGCAAAATGACATCTAGATGATCAAGGATGATGCTAGATGATGATTGATGATCATGAAAAGGTGTTTGAGGAATCAAAGATGAGTTCTTGGTATTTTACTTTCTTTTGAAAAATATACTAAGTATGGAATCTAAAAATAAACTCTCTTAATTGACCTAAAGTCAAAGTGGCATATATATAGGGTGTCAAGATGAAGTGTGGTCGTTTTGAAAAGTGACACCAATTTTGCCTTGGGCGCTATACATAGAGCGCCTTGTACAGCGCCTACCTGGGAAATAAAGAACATTCTTCATTGGTGCTATTCGTATAGCGCCTTTGTACAGTGCCTGAACAACGCCTTAAAACTGTTCTTCTCGGGTCTGAGATAGGCCTCTTCAATATGCATCAGACCTGATGCATTAAAAAGGGCATTTTTCCACCAGGTCAAGTGGGTGCTGTTCGAACAGCGCTTTTTAGAGTGCTTTGAACAGCGCCTTTGCAAACAATGCACTCCTAGGCCTAATGTATGACACGGCTTTGGAAATGCAAAATGCAATCATGTAAACATGCAAAAAGAGATGTTAATGAACATTAATGCACAGCAATAAGACATACAACATACAAGAATTAACCATATGCATGAGTTGTGAGTGTGTGCAACTATCTCTTCAAGACAAGTAAGCACTTAGAATTTTACCTTAGGTGCTTATCAAGATGAGGTCTTCAAAGGGGTTTGAACAATAACACCAACACCTAAGCTACCCTTACAAAGAACCCCAACATGTGGTTTGTCCATGAAATGATCCAATCAACAAATGGGAACCTTACATGTATGTCGCCATAATCTTCATCTTTTTCGCCATATTGCAACTGGTGATAATGAGGAAACTTGTATGTGTCGCCACTTCTTCTTGTATGTCGTCATGGCGACACAAAGTGGCGACAACCTCTGATGCTTTCAAAGACCTTCTGTCGCCATGGCAACACTTGTGGCGCCAGTAAGTGGCGACACTTGACTTCCTTCTGTGTCGCCATATGTCAAGTGGCGACATCAAGTGGTGACGACACTTGATTGAATTAGCCTGGAATAAAACCTTCTGTCGCCATGGCGACAATGCCCTGTTTTGCCAACTTGTGCACCTTTTGAACCAATCTTCACATCTTCTTCACAAAAGCTCTTGTAAGGTTCCCATTTGTTGATTGGCTCATTTCGTGGACAAACCACATGTTGGGGTTCTTTGTAAGGGTAGCCTAAGTATCGGTCTTATTGTTCGAAGCCCTTTGAAGACCTCGTGTTGATAAGCACCGAAGGTAAATTTCTATGTGCTTACTTTTCTTTGAAGAGATTAGTTGCACACACACACTTAACATTCATTGCATATGTGTGCATTCTCTTCACTTGTCACATTTCACAGTTGCACTTATTTATTATATTTTGTTATGTGTAATTGTGTCATGTTGTCGTGTAATTCGTTTCCCGATAACTTTCAGAAACGTCCGCGCATGCACTAGAATGTGCTTGGTTTTAGCGTGAGGACCGCCTATGGAGAATGCCCTTGGCTTCTCTTTGGTTTTCACCTTTCTAGGTGATCGGCGGTTATGATCGGCGGCCTGGCCGCCGAATGAAATCGCCGTTTCAGTCCAGATTGGTCTGAAGCATTTCTGCGGTTAAGATCGGCGGTCTCGACCGCCGTTCGAAACCGCCGATTCAAGACCTGATTGATTTATCTCTCGGTCTAATTCGGCGGTTGAATCGGCGGTCACGAAACCGCCGTTCGAAACCGCCGTTCATACCTGATTGATTTTAATCTCTCTGGTTTGATTCGGCGGTTGGGATCGGCGGTCACGTAACCACCGAAGTAACCGCCGTTTATGCTCTGTTCTTCACGAGCTCAATTCGGCGATCATTATCGGCGGCCTGGCCGCCGATTGAAACCGCCGATCGGCGCGTTTCTTTGAAACTTACTTAAACGACCACACTTTGATTTGGCCCCCTATATATATGCCATTTTGTCTTTAGGTCAATCAAGGGAGTTCATATTCAGAATTCATACTTAGGATATGTTTTAAAGAGAAGAAAAATTCCAAGAACTCATTTTTTATTACTCAAACACTTTTTCATGATCATCAATCATCATCTAGCATCATCCTTGATCTTCTAGATGTCATCTTGCATGGATTCTTCATCATACTTTGCTTGGCAAGCTTTTCACTAATATCTAACATATTTTGTGTTTCTCTTAGCTAGCAATCTCAATTAATTACTTGTATGTTATTTTATATACTTTGAATACAAGTTTGAGATTAGTATGATGTATGTTTGAGAAGTTGTTTTGTGATAGCTAATTAAGTTTTGTGCTTAATCTTGATTAGCTAAACTATTTGACATGTCATTTAGTTTTGATATCTAGGATTGTTCTAATTGCATATTAATCATCTTAGATAAGCATATAGGGTTTCCCTTGCTCTATGTTGCATTTGGATATTCATATATTCACTTAGGGTTGTATTCTCTTCATAGAGAAAGTAAGTCTTGTGTGTAGCATCCGGGATTAGGTTGCTTAGAACGCAAGCAAATTGGACTAGGTTCACTCATATCGGGATTAGGTAGGTGTGTGATTACTTCCGGGATTAGGTTGTAATCGTTTTACACATTTAGTGGATTCGAGGTTCGAGTGTGGCTTACTTACTAGCCCGTTGTTTTGCCCGTGAGGGTTTCCACGTAAAAATAAAGTGTTATTTAATTTCCGCATTTTATACTTGATTTATTGCTTTATCTATTTAGGGGTAATTTCATAATTTTGACTAACACGAAAAATTGGGTAAAAAGCTTAAAATCTATTTACCCCCCCCCCCCCTCTAGATAGTTTTATACACACCGTACTATAATTTGTTTCAATTGGTATCAGAGCGGGTTCCTAGACATACATAGGTGATCCTTGCTTTTTTGGTGTGTTTTGCATTTTGTGTGATTTTTGATCATTCATACATTTGCATTCATTTCATTCATTCATAAACACTATGAGTGGAAATGGTGGAAATGGTGGTGGCCACGAAGGTGCTTCTAGCACAAGGCCTCCACTTCTTACCGGTTTAAATTATTCCCAATAGAAAAGGAAGATGGAATCCTACATATGCCAAATTCATGACCGTGCATGGATGGCGGTGGAAGACGGATATGATCTACCCATGATGACTCCCGGTGGTGGAGGAGAAGAAGTCTTGAAGCCTAAGGCGTAATGGAACGCGCAAGAGTTTGAGGCTTCCAAGTGGAATAGGAAGGCTATGCATGCCATCATGTGTGCAATGGATGAGAATCAATACAAGCTTATTCAGAATACTCAGATTGCAAAAGTGGCATGAGACATCCTTCAAGTTGCACATGAGGGAACCGAGGTGGTGAAGGAGTCCAAGCTTCAAGTCCTCCAAACTCAATTTGAGCTACTTAGGATGGGAGAGGATGAATGCTTTAATGACTTCGAAATCAAATTGATGGACATCGTAAATCGAAGCCATCAACTCGGAGACCCGTATTCGGATAAGAGAGTCAAGCAAAGAATTATGAGATCTCTCCCCGATAGGTTTGAATCAAAGGTGACGGCCATAGAAGAAAATAGTGGCTACATGGATATGAAGCCAAGTGAGGTGATTGGACGTCTCCTTGCATATGAGTCTAGGAAGGCTCCTAGCACCACTACTCCTCCTAAGAAGTCTAAAGGAATAGCTTTGAAGGCATCTAAGGATGCAAAGGAGGCAAAGCATGACTCGGATGAAGACCTTGCCTTATTCGTGAAAAGGTTTAATAAGGTTATGGGGTTCAAGAAGAAGAAGGGATTTGGGTCAAGAGGACAAGACTTGAAGAAAAAAGGTTCCTTCAAGAAGTTTGAGCCTAGACAAGAGAGGACCGAAAGGAAAGGGGTCCGATGCTTTGAATATGGTGGGATTGGTCACTTTGCCCCCGAATGTGCTAATCACAATGAAAAGAAGAAGAGCAAAGTGATGGCCGCCACTTGGAGTGGGAGTAGTGATGACTCCAATGAGGAAGATGAGTCTTCAAGTGAAGAAGAGCTCATGGCTAACTTCCTAGCTTTTGCCTCATCTCACAAGAGCAAAAGTGCTAGTGAGAGAGAGGAAATGAGTCAAGAGGAAATTGACTCTAGTGAAGTAGAAAGTGACTCCTCTTCTAAGTCCATAAAGAAATTTGTGGAGCAAAAGGTGCTTGCTAAATACCATGCCGAGTTCAATGATTTAGCAATTAAAAGCACAAGAAAGATTGAGAGGTTGAGAGAAGAGAACCTTGAACTTTCGGCTCACAATGACCACTTAAGTGAACAAGTGGAAAGATTAAAGAGGAGAGAGGATAAGTTAATTGAGGAGTTAGACTTATCCAAGAGAAGTGAAGAAGGCTTGAAGAGGGAACTTGTAGAAGTTAAAGGGTCATTGGCTAGGATAGATTCTAGCACCAAGAAGCTTGACCATATGCTTGGTGTTGGAAAGAGTCCATGTGACAAGAGGGGTCTTGGGTATGAAGATGACAAGAAGATCTCTACCTCTAACAAGACCGTGTTTGTCAAGAGCTTGAAGAAAGAAGAAACTTCATTTGTGCAAGCTCCTAGGAAGAAATTAGAAGTAGGACAATGCTCTAATGCACAAGTGAAGATGGGGCCAAGAAGGCAACCTCAAGCTCAACCCCCTAGGGTCCCTCAAGCCAACATTCCTCAACAATTGGCTCACAAAAGAAAGAGACCAATCATGCAACCTTAAGCTTGGAAGCAACCTAGACTGGTTCAACAACGAAGATGGATTGAACCCACTTATCCACAAAGACATGGACGAGCTCCCATACGTGCACAAAGACAAGGTATGATTCCTTTTTTCATCCCTATTTGTCACTTTTGTGGTTGTGATGGTCATATTAGACCAAATTGCTTTCAATATATTAAAATGTGTAGAACACGAAGCATGATTGAAAAGAGAAAGAATGGAGCCAAGATGCATGTTCCTAGGAATGATAATTTTATTTTGCTTGATCCTAGGACATCTAGAGCCCATGTACCAAAGACCACTAAGAAAGCTAAAATTGTTGCTAAGTGGATTAGAAAGAATGAAAATGTTTGCCATGTTGCTCAAATAGCCTTGAAGGCAAATTCTTCTAATTTTTGGTATTTGGATAGTGGGTGCTCTAGGCACATGACGGGAAACAAGAGTTTCTTCGAGACTCTTGTTATGGAGGAAGGTGGAAATGTCACTTTTGGTGATGGATCCAAAAGAAATGTTGTAGGGAAAGGAACCATTTCCGTTCCCGGATTACCCTCCTTATCCAATGCTTTATTTGTTGATGGCTTGAAAGCCAATTTAATAAGCATTTCACATCTTAGTGATGAAGGATATTCCGTCTTGTTTTCTAAAGATTATTGCTCTATCCTAAAACCCGATGGACAAACCTTGTTGAAGGGCATGAGATCTAGCGACAATTGTTATTGTCTTGAAGCTAGTATTGTATCTAATCATGTGTCCATGGATGAGCAAATTGAGTTGTGGCATGAAAGACTTGGCCACATGAACTTTAGGGATCTACGGACCCTTGGAAAGTTCAATTGTGTGCGTGGCCTCCCTAAGCTTGGGAAGAAAGCCAATGGTGTTTGTGGACCTTGCCAACAAGGAAAGCAAACTAAAAGCATGCACAAAAAGGGTAAGTATCTCACCACCAAGGAGCCTCTTGAGCTTCTCCACATGGACCTCATGGGTCCTATGCAAACCGAAAGTTTGGGTGGAAAGAGATACATTTTGTATGTGTTGATGATTTCTCTAGGTTCACATGGACATATTTTCTTAGAGAAAAATCCGAAACTTTTGATAAGTTTAAAATGCTTTGTAATAAAATACAAAATGAAATGAATTCTAATATTAAAAGCATAAAACGGATTAGAAGTGACCATGGGAGGGAATTTGAGAATGCTACTTTTGAAACCTTTTGTAATGGTTTAGGCATCTCCCATGAGTTTTCAGCTCCTAGGACACCTCAACAAAATGGAGTTGTTGAGAGGAAGAATAGGGTCCTTCAAGAGATGGCCCGTGTGATGTTGCTTAGCAACAATGTCCCTAGGAACCTATGGGCCGAAGCCGTCAATACGGCTTGCTATATAGGGAATCGTGTTTTCCTAAGGCCCGGTACTAGAAATACCTCCTATGAGTTATGGAAAGGCAAGAGGCCAAATGTTAGCTACTTCCACACTTTTGGAAGCAAATGCTACATTTTGAATGACCGTGATCAACTTGGCAAATTCGATGCTAAGAGTGATGAGGGTATTTTTATTGGCTATGCCTTGAATAGTAGAGCCTATAGAGTTTTCAATTTAAAGACTCTAAGTGTTATGGAATCATCCAATGTCGTATTTGATGATACTAGGCTCAAGTCAAATGATCATGAGGAGGAGGTTATTTTTAGTGATGTTTCTCCTCTGGAGAAGGTTGTGGTGTCTCCTAATGATGGGACATCTAATGTCAACAATGATGACACACAACCTATTAATAGAGTTCCTCTCTTGGACTCTAAAGAACCCGCTCCATGGGTTAGGAAACTCCATGATAAAGAAGATATCATTGGAGAGGTTAATGAGGGTGTTAGGACTAGACGTCAACTTGCTAATCTTATTAGCTACACATGCTACACCTCTCAAATTGAACCCAAAAAGGTTGAAGAAGCCTTAAATGATGAATTTTGGGTTCTTGCCATGCAAGAAGAGCTAAACTAATTCGAAAGGAATGAGGTTTGGACTCTAGTTCCTAGGGCTAAGACCACTAATGTCATAGGCACTAAATGGATATTTAGGAACAAATCCGATGAGGATGGCAACATAGTGTGGAACAAGGCTAGACTTGTAGTACAAGGGTACTCTCAAATTGAGGGTATCGACTTTGAAGAGACATTTGCTCCCGTTGCCCGTTTAGAGTCTATTAGGCTTCTCTTGTCCATTTCTTGTGTGCACAAGTTCAAATTGCACCAAATGGATGTCAAGAGTGCCTTCCTCAATGGCTTCTTGCAAGAGGAAGTGTTTGTTGAACAACCCAAGGGGTTTGTGGATGCTCACCACCCCAACCATGTCTATCGCCTCAAGAAGGCACTATATGGGTTGAAACAAGCACCGAGGGCTTGGTATGAGCGCCTCACTCAATTTCTTGTTGACAATAACGATACAAAAGGTAGTGTTGACAAGACACTATTCATCAAGAGAGACAATGATGAGCTTTTCATAGCTCAAATATATGTCGATGACATAGTGTTTGGCTCCACCAACAACACCAAGGTCCAACAATTTGTTGATGTTATGTCTCATGAATTTGAGATGAGTCTTGTTGGTGAGCTTAATTACTTCCTAGGTTAGTGCAAATTAGGCAACTAGATAATGGGATTTTCATAACCCAAGCCAAATATGCCAAAAACCTTGTGAAGAAGTTTGGTCTTGAAAAAGCCAAACATTGTGACACTCCTATGAGCACCACTTTGAAGCTAAGCAAGGATGCTAGCGGTAAAAGTGTGGACCAAACCTTATATCGTGGCATGATAGGGAGCTTGCTCTATTTGACCGCTAGTAGGCCCGATATATCATTTAGTGTAGGAGTTTGTGCTAGGTACCAATCCGATCCCAAGGAGTCCCATCTCTCTTCGGTTAAGAGAGTCATTCGCTTTGTGAATGGGACTTCCAACTATGGGATTTGGTACTCATTTGACACTAATCCTAGTCTTGTAGAATATAGTGATGCGGATTGGGCAGGAAATTGTGATGATAGGAAGAGCACATCGGGCGGTTGCTTCTTTCTAGGCAACAACTTGGTGTCTTGGTTTTGCAAGAAGCAAAACTCGATTTCCTTGTCCACGGCGGAAGCCGAGTACATAGCCGCGGGGAGTGGATGCACTCAACTTATATGGATGAAGCAAATGCTAGTAGATTACGAATTCAACCAAGGTACTCTCACTCTCTTTTGTGATAACATGAGTGCCATTAATATTTCCAAGAATCTGGTGCAACATTCTAGAACTAAGCATATTGACATCCGCCATCACTTCATTAGAGAGCTTGTTGAAAATAAATGCATAGTACTTGAACATGTAGGTACTAATGATCAACTTGCGGACCTATTTACTAAACCCTTAGATGCTACTCGATTTAAAATTCTTATTAGATCTATTGGGATATGTCTTGTGGAGTGATATTCTATGATTGACCCCATATGGGGAACTCAAACAAAGAGAGCTAGTTTGCATTCTTGTCACTTGCAAAAAATTTGAAATATCTTATGCCTCTTCTTTTAATTGCTTGAGTAAGCTTGGTTGCACATATGTATATATGTTTTCAATTCAATAAGTGTGAACCTTGCTTGTTTACAATCCATGTCATATTTATGTTCAAACATGCATTTTTGGACTAGGAGATGTATATAGGAAGTATGATTTGAATGACCTATGATTATCTCCATGACATGATGATTCTTTAATAACATGCTAATGTCAAATGAAAAAGCATGAAATTCATATAACATGCTCACATGAAAAGCATGAATTGATGATTGCATATTCTTAAAAATGCAAAACTTGTGTGAAAGCTTATGAGACTCAAAATGAATAAAGGATCTTGTATCCATTCAAAGGAATTTATATTCCAAATGTCTCTCTTTCTTTATTTGTTGAACATGGCTACTATCATACGGATATCTTATCCGAAAAAATCAAAAAGGGTGCAAAGTTGCTCATGCCATGTTTCGCTTATAAAGTTGGATATAGTTGCTCTTATATTGAAATCAATGTATTCTATATCCTTGCTTTACTCATGACATTGGTGAAATTGGTTTGAATTCCTATTAGAAACCTTTGTCATTTGCTTTGCCAAATACCATTGTATTTTGGACTTGAATGCTACATGTCTTGTATGCAAAGCATGTTTGATTCACACATTTTCTCTCAAATAAATCTCCTTGTTTCTCTCCGATTAATTGAGATGCATAAAGTGACTTATATTAATTATGCATATCTTGCATGCTACTATCTCTCGTTACTATGAGTGACCCGGTTGGGGACTACTCCTTTGCCTATATCATGACAAAAAGGGGGAGTAGTATATGGTAAGGGGAGATGCAAATTGGGTGTTGCAATTGTGCACATTGGGGAGATAACACATTGAGGGGGAGTAACCCTTTGAGGGGGAGCATTGCATTTATCATACATTGCATATATTTTGTAATGTTGTGCCTAAATTCTAAAAATGCAAATGCTTGTTTTGATATCACTTGATTAATCTCATATTTCACTTGTATTGGAAAACATAGAAATCTTATTTACAGGGCTTGATTATTCTACAAGAGATTGAAGACTTGAAGTTTTATTTTCTTATCTCTTTGTGTTGTAGAATATCATAGTTGTCCCGTAGTTTCTATTTCTTTGTGAGGAATCAATGTGAGTGGTGGTTTTGTCACGAAATAGCCAAAGGGGGAGATTGTAAGGTTCCCATTTGTTGATTGGCTCATTTCGTGGACAAACCACATGTTGGGGTTCTTTGTAAGGGTAGCCTAAGTATCAGTCTTATTGTTCGAAGCCCTTTGAAGACCTCGTATTGATAAGCACCGAAGGTAAATTTCTATGTGCTTACTTTTCTTTGAAGAGATTAGTTGCACACACACACTTAACATTCATTGCATATGTGTGCATTCTCTTCACTTGTCACATTTCACACTTGCACTTATTTATTATATTTTGTTGTGTGTAATTGTGTCATGTTGTCGTGTAATTCGTTTCCCGATAACTTTCGGAAACGTCCGCGCATGCACTTGAATGTGCTTGGTTTAGCGCGAGGACCGCCTATGGAGAATGCCCTTGGCTTCTCCTTGGTTTTCACCTTTCTAGTGATCGGCGGTTATGATTGGCGGCCTGGCCGCAAAATGAAACCGTCGTTTCAGTCCAGATTGGTCTGAAGCATTTCTGCTGTTAAGATCGGCGGTCACGACCGCCGTTCGAAACCGCCGATTCAAGACCTGATTGATTTATCTCTCGGTCTAATTCGGCGGTTGAATCGGTGGTCATGGAACCGCCGTTCATACCTGATTGATTTTAATCTCTCTGTTTTGATTCGGCGGTTGGGATCGGCGGTCACGAAACCGCCGAATGAACCGCCGTTTATGCTCTGTTCTTCACGAGCTCAATTCGGCGGTCATTATCGGCGGCCTGGCCGCCGATTGAAACCGCCGATCGGCGCGTTTCTTTGAAACTTACTTAAACGACCACACTTTGATTTGGCCCCCTATATATATGCCATTTTGTCTTTAGGTCAATCAAAAGAGTTCATATTCAGAATTCATACTTAGGATATTTTTTAAAGAGAAGAAAAATTCCAAGAACTCATTTTTTATTACTCAAACACTTTTTCATGATCATCAATCATCATCTAGCATCATCCTTGATCTTCTAGATGTCATCTTGCATGGATTCTTCATCATACTTTGCTTGGTAAGCTTTTCACTAATATCTTACATATTTTGTGTTTCTCTTAGCTAGCAATCTCAATTAATTACTTGTATGTTATTTTATATACTTTGAATACAAGTTTGAGATTAGTATGATGTATGTTTGAGAAGTTGTTTTGTGATAGCTAATTAAGTTTTGTGCTTAATCTTGATTAGCTAACCAATTTGACATGTCATTTAGTTTTGATATCTAAGATTGTTCTAATTACATATTAATCATCTTAGGTAAGCATATAGGGTTTCCCTTGCTCTATGTTGCATTTGGATATTCATATATTCACTTAGGGTTGTATTCTCTTCATAGAGAAAGTAAGTCTTGTGTGTAGCATCCGGGATTAGGTTGCTTAGAACGCAAGCAAATTGGACTAGGTTCACTCATACTGGGATTAGGTAGGTGTGTGATTACTTCCGGTATTAGGTTGTAATCGTTTTACACATTTAGTGGATTCGAGGTTCGAGTGTGGCTTACTTACTAGCCCGTGGTTTTTCCCGTGAGGGTTTCCACGTAAAAATCAAGTGTTATTTAATTTCCGCATTTATACTTGATTTATTGCTTTATCTATTTAGAGGTAATTTCGTAATTTTGACTAACACGAAAAATTGGGTAAAAAGCTTAAAATCTTTCACGCCCCCCCCCCCCCCCCCCCCCCCCCCCCCCCTCTAGATAGTTTTATACACACGTACTATAATTTGTTTCAGCTCTTGAGGACCTAAATAAACCTGAAATGCTCAATTTAACACTTGTAAGTTCCATAATCTTGATTGGCTTATTTCTTCACAAACCATATTTTGGGGGTTTTAAAATGTAAGGGTAGTTTAGGGATTCCTTGTTCGTGATCAAGCTTATTTGAATTTCAAGCCCTCAAGCACAAGAGCTTATTGAAGGTATAATCATTTGTATTGACTCTTAATTGAAGAGATTTAGAGTGCACACACACACAACTCATGCATTTTAGTATTTGCGTTTGTTTTGGTATGGTTAGTAAATCTTATTATACTTTATAGAAATATATTTTTGAGATTTTTCATATTTTTATGAGTCCAACTGTGTGTGGATTTTGTCTCTAGATTAGTTCCGAATGATTCGGAGTCTTATCTATGTGTTTGGATGATTTCCGAGATATTTGGGACATTCCGTGTTTTTATCGGAAATCGGAATTCAATTCCGAGCTTAGAGTGGAAAGTTATGTAATTTTTCATATTCATGATTGAGTCCGGATCTATATTCCGAAATTGGAATCGAATTCTAAGTTCCGATGTCATCTGGACTGAAGGTCGCTCAGAACGGAAGTCAGCTTGATGTGACATGAAAGCCACACCAAGAGAGAGACTTGGCGTGTGTAAGGCGTGCAGCCCACGGCCAAAACGCCTCTCTGCTCCCGTTTGCCGCACGTTCTCTCTCACGCACACACGTCACCTGATTTGCCTTTTTGTTTTGATTTTTTTCTAAGCTTAATTATTGAGTGCTTTATGTTGCATGTGAGCTTGTTTGTGTTGTGTGTGCATGATGCATGAGTGGAGTTGACTTGACAATTCATTAGACTCCTTGACTTTCTCTCACGTTGAGCTCACCTCACATGATTATTTTGTTTTTTGCTTACTCCTATCAATAGTTCCAAATGCGGTGCGTTTTGTGTGTCAAGATATAAATATATATGTGTATAAACGGTGCAATATTTTTTATATTTAATTAATTTATTATTATTTCAAATTTTATAACTGATGTTTTGAAGAGATACAATTCTTCAGTATTTCACTTTTATTAACAGTTGTTCTGAAGAGATACAACTCTTCATTATTTCTCTATAAAAAGAAAATTGTTTGTCATAAAAAGATAATTGGTTTCTTGAGAAACATCAGAACGTTCTTTTCTTTTTTTCTTCTCTGAAAAAAAAAATTCTCATTCTCTCAAACTTCTCTTCGATATCTCAATCAATTGAAAGAGTGAACAAAGTGGTTCGAGGGCCAATCTTCCTGCAATAGAAGAAACGCATAGTGGTCGTTGTATCTTGGAAGGGAATCGCCAGAATTAATACTGTGCAGAGGGGCGAATTTCCTTTACGGAAAGCGTTATTTAACGTGCTTCGACCAAGTACATTTTTCTCTTATCTCTAATTGATATTTATACATTGTTGTTATTGAAAATCTGAAATTGAGTGTGTTTTGATAAATCTGAATTTTTCGAGTTTATACTGTTTATATATTCTCCTGTGTTTCTAACAATCGTAAAGGAAATTTGTTAATAATTTTTTTTAGTATAAACGGATTTATCAAATTCAATCAGAATTAATATTTTTTTTTTTTATTTTACAAAACTATACGTGAAAGTGTTAATACCGGTTTGGTTTTTAAAAAAAAAAAAAAAAATACTGCACTGTTATAGAAATTTAAGAGCCTTTGAATTTCATTAAGTATTGTTTCATGTCGATATTGTAACGCTTCTGGTATAATATGTTTCTGCAAGTTTGTTTTAAAATATATTGCATGTGTTGAATGTTAAATCTGCTTGGTGTAATCATTTGTTTAAATTGTTTATTTGTTACAGTACAATGGATTTGAATATGAAAAGTGTAGATCCAATAATAATTGTGCCCCTGAAAGGTTTAGTGGCCAAAACTTCAAGCGGTGGCAAGCGCGTATGAAATTTTGGTTAACTACGTTGGGGTTATTTTCTGTTATTAATACTCCCTCTATTCCCGATTCTGAAGAGGAACCTGGTCGCACCCATGCTCTTAAAGTATAAAAGGAGCAAGACTATCTTTGCCATGGCAAAATATGTAGTCGGTTGGAGGATAATTTATTTGATATCTATTATCAAATTCCTTCTGCTCATGACCTATGGTATGGTTTAAAGAAGAAGTACAGCATAGAAGATGCTGGACTTGAGAAATACCATGTGGGTAAGTACTTGGATTTTAAAATGATTGAGGGAAAATCTATTATTGACCAAACCCATGAACTTCAACACTTAGTCCTTGAACTTAATCAAGCCGGTATTCCTATACATGAGAAATTTGCTGTGGCTACAATTATTGAAAAACTCCCTAATTCCTGGAAAAAATTTGGCCTTTACCTTAAACACAAGAGAGAAACAATTTCCCTTGATGACCTCCTTGTCTCACTTCAAATAGAAGAGAAAGCTCGTGAGAGAGACATTATTTTAGAACCATCATCCTCTGTTTTTCACAAACAACCTTGGGCCTAACCAAAAAATTAAGAAAGATAAGAGCAAAGTTGAGTGCTATGTGTGCCATAAAAATGGACATTATGCAAGAGAGTGCTACCAAAGAAAAGGAAAGAAGGGGAAATCAATTGAGGGACAAGTCAATATGATGATAGGCGGAGATTCCACTGCTTCAGGAGGAGGGTATGTATCTTACTTTCCTGAAGTGAATATGGTCTATCAATCAGATGAGTGGTGGATAGACTCTGGTGCTAATGTGCATGTTTGTGCTAATCGCTCTGCATTTGTGTCTTATCAGGAATCTGATGGCAGAGTAACTAAGGCGATGCCTCTGTTGCACAAGTGTGTGGGCAAGGACGAGTGGACTTGAAATTGACTTCGGGCAAGGTCCTCTCTCTGCATGGCGTGCTACATGTACCAAAGTTCAGGAAGAATTTAATTAGTGGATACCGTCTAGTCCAAGATGGATATAAAATTGTATTGGAATATAATAAAGTTGTAATATCTAAATTCGGTTCTTTTGTTGGATTAGGATACACTTGTAATGGCTTATTTAAATTATCTGTATTGAATGATTTATTATCTTTTAAAGATGTTAATTCTGTTGTTGCTTTAAATGTTGAATCTTCTAATATTTAGCATGCTAGATTAGGACATGTAAATGTTGGTACAGTAAAACGTATGATGAATGCTGATCTTATACCTTCATCTAATATAAATGTTAATTCAAAATGTCAAATTTGTGTAAGTTCTAAACAACCTAGGAAACCTTTCTATTCAGTTGAACGCGATTCTATTTTATTAGAATTAATTCATAGTGACTTGTGTGAATTTAATGGTGTACTTACACGAGGAGGTAAAAGATATTTTATATCATTTATTGACGACTTCTCAAAATATTGCTATGTGTATCTGGTAAAAACCAAGGATGAAGCTTTTGATAGGTTTATTGCATACAAAGCTGAGGTTGAAAATCAACAAGAGAAAAGAATTAAAATTCTTAGATCAGACCGTGGGGGTGAATATACCGCTACAAATATGTCTCAATTTTGTGAACAACATGGTATTATTCATGAAGTTACTGCACTTTTCTCTCCTCAGTCAAATGGGGTAGCAGATAGGAAAAATAGGACATTTAAGGACATGGTAAATTCCATGTTGTGCAGTTCAGGAGTACCTCATAACTTGTGGGGGGAGGCGCTGTTATCAGCATGTCACATTCTTAATTGAATTTTATTCAAAGAAAGTGACAAGACTCCCTATGAGCTTTGGAAAGATAGGAAGCCGAGCCTCAAACATTTCAAAGTATAGGGTTGCTTAGTTGTGGTAAGGGTACCGTTGAACAAAAAGCGGAAATTAGGACCCCAATCTGTTAATTGTGTATTTCTTGGTTATGCACATTATAGTGCAGCTTATAGATTCCTAGTTGTGAAGTCTCGAGTAAGTGATATTGTAGAAAATACCATTATGGAGTCTAGGGATGCAACTTTCTTTGAAGATGTATTTCCTTTCATTAATCAACCAAATGGATCTTTAAGTGATCCTACTGAAGTTCCTTCTTCAAGCAACACTATGCCAATAATTGCAGAATCGATGGAACCTAGGAGAAGCACAAGAACTAGAGTTAAGAAGAACTTTGGTGATGATTTTCTTGTTTATTTGGTTGAAGAAGATCCATTAACTTTTCAAGCTGCTATGACCTCTGTTGATGCTTCTTTTTGGGAGGAGGCCATCAATAGTGAGATAAAATCCATTACATCCAACAACACTTGGGTGTTAACTGATTTACCTCCTGGTATTAAAACTATAGGATGTAAATGGATTTTCAAGAAGAAACTTAGACCAGATGGTTTTATTGACAAATTTAAAGCTCGATTGGTGGCTAAGGGTGTATAAACAACGAGAAAGAATTGACTTCTTTGATACTTATTCCCCTGTCACTAGAATTGCAACTATCCGTGTGCTTATAGCAATTGCTGCTATCCATAATCTTGAGATCCATCAAATGGATGTCAAGACTGCCTTTTTAAATGGCAATCTTGAGGAGGAGATTTACATGGATCAACCAGAGGGATTTGTGATTCCTAGTCAAGAGCATAAGGTCTGTAAATTGGTTAAATCTCTATATGGACTTAAACAAGCTCCAAAACAGTGGCATGAAAAGTTTGATAATATTTTACTTTCTGATGGTTTTACTATTAATGATTCTGATAAATGTGTTTATAGTAAAGTAAAGGATGGTAATATTATTATTCTTTGTCTTTATGTAGATGATATTTTATTGTTTAGCAATTGTTTAGATGCCATTTTAAGTACTAAAATATTTTTATCTAGTCACTTTAAAATGACTGATCTTGGTAAAGCTAGTGTTGTTTTGGGTCTAAAATTAGAAAAGACTCTAAATGGATATTCTCTTTCTCAGTCTCATTATGTTGAGAAAATTCTTAAGAAATTTGAGAAATTCTATAGTAAACCTGTACATACTCCTTTTGATAGTAGTGCCAGACTGGTGAAAAATAATGGAGAGGTTGTCTCTCGATTAAAATACTCACAAATTATAGGAAGTCTGATGTATTTGGCAAATTGCTCCAGGCTTGATATTGCATATGCCGTAACTAAATTGAGCAGGTTTACTAGTTGCCCAGATGCACATCATTGGAATGCATTGGAGAGAGTTCTCAGGTACTTGAGAGGTACTATGAACTTAGGGCTTCATTATAATAATTATCCAGTTGTATTAGAGGGTTTCAGTGATGCAAACTGGATATCCGAGTCCAATGAGACAAAGGCCACAAGTGGTTACGTCTTTCTTTTAAGAGATACAGCTATATCTTGGAAGTCTGCGAAACAGACTTTATTATCTCGATCCACTATGGAAGCAGAGTTAATTGCTCTAGACTTGGCTAGAGCTGAAGCAGAGTGGATAAGAAATCTATTATCAGATATACCGTTGGGCGAAAAGCTTATTCCACCTGTATCTATGCACTGTGACAACCAATCTACCATTGCATTGGTTAAGAGTGCTATGTATAATGGAAAGAGACGACATATTCGTCTAAGACATAATTCCATTAGACATTTAATTACTCATGGAGTGATATCACTGGATTTTGTGAGATCAGCAAAGAACTTTGCTTATATTTTTACTAAAAGGCTAGCTAGAAAACAAATTGAAGAAACATCGAGGGGGATGGGATTGAAGCCCATTAAAAACTAGTTATCGTCAGTGGCTACCCAACCTATCTAACTGGAGATCCCAGAAAGTAGGTTCAATGTGGAAACGAGCCGATTGAGTAACTTACATGAGCACTAATTTTGATTACATTAAATTCCTCCCTATGGTGTTGTGCTTATGGGCTGTTTGTATTAGGAAGAGTTAAATTCTCTAAATGAATTCAAGGACTACGTGTTGGGGTATTGCCTATAGTATACCCTTGGAGAATTCACCTATGCGAGTATGGTGGTGGGGCCGCTACCTATGGGATAAGGGCTTAATTTCTAGAGTACTCGTGAAAACAGGATACTGCGCATGGTCGGAAGCGCAAACCTGTTTAGAACTTACTTGTAGTAGCTCGTACAATGCGTGAATTTAATTAATGTGTACACATTAAGGGTTCAAGTTCAAGACCTAGTTCACCTCGAACCTGTGTATGCAAAGCTTAAATTCTCTAGGTAAAGGTTTAAGTCCGCAAGACACCTATTACTGAAAACATAGTATAAGATTGATTTGAGATATCTAATGTTTTAAGTTTTCGATTACTTGTAAACCTTTTTATTAAAGTGGGGGATTGTTATAAATATTTATTTATTGTTTAATAAAAAGTTTACTTATATTTATATTTAATTAATTTATTAATTATTTCAAATTTTATAACTGATTGTTTTGAAGAGATACAACTCTTCAGTATTTCTCTTTTATTTAACAGTTGTTCTGAAGAGATACAACTCTTCATTATTTCTCTATAAAAAAGAAAATTGTTTGTCATAAAAAGATAATTGGTTTCTTGAGAAACATCAGAACGTTCTTTTCTTTCTTTCTCTGAAAAACAAAAATTCTCAATTCTCTCAAAACTTCTCTTCGATATCTCAATCAATTGAAAGAGTGAACAAAGTGGTTCGAGGGCCAATCTTCCTACAATAGAAGAAACGCCTAGTGGTCATTGTATCTTGGAAGGGAATCGCCAGAATTAATACTGTGCAGAGGGGGCGAATTTCCTTTACGAAAAGCGTTATTTAACGTGCTTTGACCAAGTACATTTTCTCTTATCTCTAATTGATATTTATACATTGTTGTTATTGAAAATCTGAAATTGAGTGTGTTTGATAAATCTGAATTTTTCGAGTTTATACTGTTTATATATTCTCCTGTGTTTCTAACATATATATATATATAATATCTAAAATCGTGCACCTCTCTTTTGTTTTGCAAAATCCTGATACATATAACATATATATATATATATTTTCTTCTCTACTCAGCCGTACACACACACATTTTTAAGTGAGCAAAAAATCATATTTTGTGAAAAAAATATTTTTAAGAGAGAGACTTCTAAGATCCCATCTTTACTCAAACCCTAGAGAGAGAAGCTCCCAAGAACTCATCTTTACTCAACCAAACCACTTCCCATAAGCATCTAGCATCTTCCTAGTATCATCCAAGCATGGGTTTTGTTGATTAATTTGACTAGGTAATCTCTACATGTTATACATCTCTTTGTTTCATATTTATGACATGTTTGCCTAGGATTAGCATTTAGTTGTTGATTAAATGCATGACTCTTTACTTAATGTTGTTTATAACATGATTGAGTCTTTGATTTTGGTTGAGATGAGTTGTTTGTTGATAGCTAGCATTTAGGACCATTTTGCCCTCTAGCTAAGTCTATATGATCTTCATTTAGATATTGATGTGTAAGACTCATTGATTGCATTTGTTAATTGCACTTATTGTCCTAGCCTTGTTCATTGAGAACTTGTGTTGATTGGCATTTTGATTGACTATTCCTTGATTGCATTTGTTAATTGCATATTCATTGTCATTGCCATGTTTATTGACAACTTGTGTTGAGTTGGCTTTGTTTGATGACTAGGTCTTAGACTTGGATGTTTTCATCTAGTCAAGTCTTTATGAGCATTCATATAGACATCATGATATCTAGGGTTGTCCACATTGACATCTTAAATTCCTAGATAAGCATTTAGTGTAGCCTAGCATTATTTGCATTTTGAATATCATTATATATTCACATAGGTTGTTGATCTCTTCGTAGAGAGTTAAGTCTTGTGACTACCAGTGTGTAGTGCTCAAACAATTGGTTGAGTGCCACTGTAAAAGGCCCACGGGGTAAATTAGGAGTTGCTCACGCCAAGAGTAGTGTATCAGGAGATATCACTAGGGATTGAACCAAGAGTGGTGAGTGGTAGTGTCCATAGCCTGAGGTTATCTAGGGTGAGAGTCTGAGAATCACTTGAGGGTGTAAATTCCTTTTCATTTAGTGGATTTCATTGACCATGTGTGGTGCACATATTAGCCCGTGGTTTTTCCCAGTTGGAGGGTTTCCACGTAAAAATCAAGTGTTCTATAATTTCCACTTTTTATACTTGATTTTATTGTTTGTGTGTTTTGGGTTAATTGTGATTAATTTTGACTAATTGAAAAAATTGGTAATAATCGATTAACAACCCATTCACCCCCCCTCTAGGTTGTTTAGACACACGCGAGTATGTATTTTCAATTGGTATCAGAGCGGGTTCCTAGACATACATAGGAGATCCTTGCCTTTTTCGCGTGTGTTGCATTTGTGTGCATTTTGATTGTTGCATTCATTTGCATTCATTTTACTCAAACACTATGAGTGGATTTGAGAGGCTAGATGGTGCATTACTCTCCGAACCACCATTGCTCACCAAGGATAACTATTTCTCTTGGAAAGATAGAATGGATTTCTTTTTAAGTGACATTGATGAGCATGTGTGGATGTTTGTGGAAGAAGGATACTCACCTCCCACAGAGAGACTAGAAAATGGGACGTGTGTGCATAAGCCCAAGCCAAGTGGTCAAATGACGAACTCGAGGCTTTAGAATGGAATTAAAAGGGCATCCGTGCCTTATCTTGTGCAGTGGATAAGATTCAAGCCAAACTCATCCGAACCACTCAAGATGTTTGAGAAGCTTGGGAGAATCTAAGAGTCACCCATAAAGGTACTGAAGAGGAGAAGAAGATTACACCTCATAATAAGAAGAAAAATATTGCTTTAAAGGCTTCGAAGCATGACAAGAAGGAGGATGACGTCGATGATGAAGACATAGCGTTAGTTGTTAAAAGATTCAAGAAGTTTTTGAGTCTCCAAAAGAAGGGTTATGGCTCAAAGGGTGATGACTTCAAGAAGAAGAAGACCAAGGTCAAGAATGACGAGCCAAACCTAGAAGTGTCTTCAATAGAGGGGATTAATTGCTTCGAATATGGAGGATTCGGCACGTCTCCCCGGAGTGTGAAAGCTTGAAGGATAGAAGGAAAGAAAAGGCGATGGCCACCTCATGGAGTGAAGATGAGAGTAAAGAAGGTCCTTCAAGTGATGAAGCACTTGCCATTAACTGCATGGCATTTGGAGCCATTCGTGTAGAATTTGAAGAAAATAGCCAAGTTGCCTTGACTTGTGACCTTGAAGAAGGAGTAGATGAAAAGGTAGTTAAAAGTGTGATTGATGTAGCTATGTAAAGGGAAGATGCTTGTATGACATCAAATGACCAAGGTAATGGTCTTGATAAGGAAAGTGACTCCGATAAGGAGATGACTCACATGGTGAAGAGATTTAGGAGAATCACGAAATCTCACGAGAAGAGTATGACCTCAAATGTGAAGGAGGAGAAGAGAATGAACTCCAAAGAATATGAGGTAAAGAAGAATGCGCCTCTCAAGAATGGTGAAGCTAGTCAAGACAAGCCTTCAAGAAATATCATTAAATGCTTTGAATGCGGAGGATTCGGTCATATAGCTCCCATGTGTTTTAACTTAAAGCACAAGAAAAGAGGAAAAGTCATGATAGAATGGAAAGGTGTCCAATGCTTCGAGTGTGGCGGACTTGATCACATAGCCTCTATGTGTGGTAACTTGAAGTGCGAGAAGAGAGGAGAAGCTAGCCTTGATGATATAACTCTTATAAGCACAAGTGGGAGAAGCCTTGATTGTGATGACACATGCTCTAAGAACTCTTGTGACAATATTGTGGATGACCAAGAGTTCATTGACTTTCTTCAAAAGTCTTTGAATGAAAAAGAAAATGATATCCTTGAGTTGAAAAAGGATAATCTTCAACTAAAAGCCAAAGTGACTCACTTGGATGATGAAGTGAGACGTGTAAAAGACATTGAAGGCAAGTTGAAGATGGAACTTGAAGAGGCAAGAAGATCACTTGCTAAGATGACTTCTAGTTCGGACATGGGTGACTCCTCGAAGGTAGACATAGTTGTTGTGTCAAAGTACGAGAAGGAGATTGAAGATTGCCATCAAAGGATGAAGGCAATGAAGGATGAACTTACTTGCAAGGAAAATTCCTTAAGAATTTTTAGGGATAAATTAAAGAGAATAGGCACCTACAAGATTTGAAGAAGGGTAAGATATTGCAACCTTAAGCTCAAGGCAAGTGGAAAGCTTCACCTCTTGGACATCCTAGGAGGAAGATTGATCTTGGAGAGTCATCCAAAAATGGCCAAATGAAGATGCCAACAAAAGGTAAAGCTCAATCTCAACATTCAAGAGCTCAACACCCAAGTTTTGCACAACTAAGAAGGCACATTCAACCAGCTCAACCACCTCAACAAGCTAGACCACAAAGGTGCCACCAATCGGCTCAAGCTCCAAAGAGAAGCAAACTGATGCACCATCAAAGACAACCTCATCAACATGTCAATGCATCGATGAGATCATAATGCAATGGTATAAATTCTTACTTTGTACCTACTTGTCATTTTTGTGGTATGATTGGTCACTTAAGACCAAATTGCTTTAAATACATTAAAAGGTGCAGGTTAGAGAGCATGAAAGAAAAACGGTTGAAAAAGAGGGCAAGTTTGCATGAACTTAGGGAACTTAGAAACATGTCTATGACCACTAGAATTGATAAAGTGGAACCTAGGTGGGTTAGAAAGAATGAACCTGCTTGCCATTGTGCCAATGTGATACTCGTAGATGCAACTAGGTCCAATGGACTTGGTAAGTCTATAGGGGCTCATGCCTCCCAATGACTTGGTTGGAATTGACCCTATAAGGGGAGCTCAAGCAAAGAGAGTAAACATGCATGAATTGTCATATGCAAAAAAATGATTAAATTTATACCCTTTTGATAATTGCTTGAGATTGTTGGTTGCACATATATGCTTATATGTTCCTTTTTCATAATAAGTGTGCACCATTTCTTTACTTGCAATCCATGTCATATTTATACTCAAACATGCATTTTTAGACTAGGAGAATTATTTGGGAAAGAACATATGAATGACCCATAATTTATCTCCATGACATGAGAATTTTATGACATGCTTAAAATGATATGCATGAAGTGTTTTTGATTGCTTATATGCAAAATATGTGTGAAAATCAAATGATAAGACTAAAATCAATAAGGATCTCGTATCCACTTAATCAATAAGGATTTTATATCTAAATTAGTCTTCTCTCTCTTCTTCAAGGTGTAAACAAGACTACTGTCATACGAATGTTTCATCCGGAAAAATCAAATAGGATCCTTGCATCCATGTCTTGGTTTGCCTTTAAGGATTGATATAGTTGCTCTTAACTCGAAAATATCTTTTGAAAAACTATATCTTGCTTATTCATGACAAAAAGAGTACAAATTGGTTTGAATTCACTTGTGAACCCTTTTGATGTTTGCTTTGCCAAATACCATTGATTTTGGACTTGAATACAACATGTCTTGCATGCAAAGCATCTTTGTCACACATTTTTATTTAAATAAAACTCCTTGAATCTCTCTCAATTACTTGAGTTGCATAAAGTTCGTTTATATGATTATGCAAATGTCTTTTGTGCTAATAGCTCTCTTTGCTAAAGCAACCCGATAGAGGGAGCTCTTTTGCCTATCTCATGACAAAAAGGAGGAGAAGTCTTGAGAGATATAAGGGGAGCATTGTGTATGCTTTGGGGGAAAAGTTTGAGAGAGAGTAATCTTTTAGGGGGAGCTTTGCACATGCATTTCTTTATATTGCTATATTGAGTGCAAATGATTTTTATGTTTTGTTCACCTCACATGCACTTTGTCTTGGAAAGTGCTTTCTTACTATTGTGTGTAAGTACAATGATCTACGAAGAGATTGAAGACATTGAAGACTTAGTTTCTTAGGTATCTCCTATTGTAACGTAGAATACACTAAGAATGGACAATAGCTTTTGTTTTCTTTTTGTGAGGATTATTTTGTGAGTGGTTGTTTTGTCATAAAATAGCCAAAGGGGGAGATTGCAAGTTCCTTAATCTTGATTGGCTTATTTCATGACAAACCACATTTTGGGGGTTTTAAAATGTAAGGGTAGTTTAGGGCTTCCTTGTTCGTGATCAAGCTTATTTGAATTTCAAGCCCTCAAGCACAAGAGCTCATTGAAGGTATAATCATTTGTCTTGACTCTTAATTGAAGAGATTTAGAGTGCACACACACACAACTCATGCATTTTAGTATTTGCGTTTGTTTTGGTATGGTTGGAAAAATCTTATTATACTTTATAGAAATATATTTTTGAGATTTTTCATATTTTTATGAATCCAACTGTGTGTGGATTTGTCCCTAGATTAGTTCAGAGTGATTCAGAGTCTTATCTATGTGTTTTGGATGATTTCCGAGATATTTGGGACATTTCGTGTTTTTATCGGAAATCGGAAATCAAAAATCGGAATTCAATTCCGAGCTTAGAGTGGAAAGTTATATAATTTTCTATATTCATGATTGAGTCCGGATCTATATTCCGAAGACGGAATCGAATTCTGAGTTCCGAGATCATCTAGACTGAAGATTGCTCGGAACGGAAGTCGGCTTGGTGTGGCATGAAAGCCACACCAAGAGAGAGACTTGGCATGTGTAAGGTGTGCAGCCCACAGCCAAAACGCCTCTCTGCTCCCGTTTGCCCCCACGTTCTCTCTCACGCACACACGTCACCTGATTTGCCTTTTTGTTTTGATTTTTTTCTAGGCTAAATTATTGAGTGCTTTATGTTGCATGTCAGCTTGTTTGTGTTGTGTTTGCATGTTGCATGAGTGGAGTTGACTTGACAATTCATTGCTCTCCTTGACTTTCTCTCACGTGAGCTAACCTCACATGATTATTTTGTTTTTTGATTCCTCCTATCAATAGTCCAAATGTAGTGCGTTTTGTGTGTCAAGATATAAATATATATATATATATATATATATATATGTGTATAAACGGTGCAATATTTTTGAGTGACCTGATATATATATATATATATATATGTTAATCGGAAAAATAGGCAACTAATTCAAGGAAGGAATTTTCCCATTGAGGAACCTTGCCGTTCCCTGGCACCCATCACGTTCACTCTAAAGCGCCTATTGGGAAGAAGGACCCAGTCCACCGTGTACCATGCCTCCTCCAGGCCGCCCCGGGGACAAGCGTGGTCCACTTATGGATCGGGAACCTCCCCTAGAATCACCATTAGAGAAAGGAACCCGGTCCCCCAAATACCTGGTCCTCATGGAACGCCTATCTAAGAAGGGGACCGGGACCACCAAAGTCCCCGCCTCCGGAGCACGCTTCACCAAAGACCTGGCTCCCCCTCGAACTCCTAAGGAAAGAAACTACATATTCCAGTAGAGAATCCGCTCCCAGCCAGTGACTAGGCAGGGAGCCTGCCTCAGCACGGCCTACCTAGTCAAGCGTGGTACACTCCTACAACTAGAGCGACCTCCTAAGAGGGAAGCTCTTTGGAAAATTCTAGGAACCCCCCGCAACAAAGGGCTTACCTCGGTTGGGATAAGCCCGCAAGTTGCAACCTTTCCATGTGCTGACGCCGGCCCTCATCCTAGCTCACATGGAATAAAAGAAGGGGCTGGAGACAACCTGTAGAGGCTTAGCCCCCCGCCCATTAATGAGAGACAGCAAACACAAATGGGGAAAGGGAGCTGCCTATGGTTGAGATTAATTCGGCCCCCTTACATCAACGGTGGAACTACAGTCCACCTAAGCCCTAGAGGGGAGTCAACTCTCTCATACATGAAAGGGGATGCTCTGCTTCTCCAGCAAAATGCTCCCAGAATCGTAGCTAGCACGAAGAAGGAAATGGTGGGAGAAGACGCCTGACAGTGTGCAACGGGACAGGCGCTGACACTGTCCCCTGCTAGGCCAAAACCTTGATAACGACTTCCCACTGCCACGAAAACCCCTTGCGACCAATCAAAACTCATGGAAACGCCACCTTTTCACCACATCAGCCATACAGAAGCGCTTACATGGACTTAAGGCCTAGGTGGAGCGACTGGAACCCTCCAAGGCATGTGGCAACCCCGATCCTGCACTAAATGAGTGGCTGGGATCAGTCCCGCCAATGGCGCCCTGGGAACTAGGGCCCCCACCTACCAAAACCTAGGCTCCCGCCAAAGAAAAGCAGGGGTGGCGCAATCCTAATCCTTGATTCCAGGCGATCGCCATTGTAGATAGGAGGGGACGGTGGAGATCTAACCAGGGATTCCTGCCTAAGCAGACGACCTCCACCTACCTCCCTACTAGAGACACTATAAAAGCCCCTACATTCCAAGAGGAAAGGGGTTGGCCCCAAAAAATCAAGACCTCTACTTGGCTACTACCCCGCCTAAACCAAGCTCCTATGTGTGTGTTTTACATGGCTACTGCCCCGTCTAAACCAAGCTCATATGTGTGTTCCCTACTTGGTTACTACCTCGCCTAGACAAAGCTCCTATGTGTAACCCACTTTGCGACTATCTCGCTAGGTCGAAATCCCCCTCCTCTAGCTAGGGTACTTCATGTTCTTTGCTTTCCCCTTTGTTGTAATAGTCAGCCATGGCATGAGAAATGGCCTATAATGTATTCCATGGATAATGAATGAAATTCTCTCCTTTTATTGACTGAAGAACCGCAATTGTCACGCCCACACTCACTACCTCAACCTCATCCCTCGTTTGTAGGACCGGTCCTATTGCATTGTATCGGTCCCTAGCAACCTGACCTAGGGGGTCCCCCGGTACCTGCACCGGGAAGTGAGGAGCCACCCCCTACCCGGTTTGGACCAGCTGCGGCGCACCCCGTACGCCGCGGTCCAGGTTGTCTCGGGAAACTTCCTACGGATTTTTCAGGATAACAGTTTGGCATCGTCTGTGGGAAACTCACACGCAGTGTGTTTTTTTCCTTCTCTTGAAGCATCCTAGCTAATCCAACAAATATGAGGTTGAGGTCATCCCAAAACCAGGCGGACCCATTCGGGCCGCGCTCCTACCTTGCTACTCACAGAGCAGAATCCTCGGAGAGCACTCCAACACGAGGCCAACCACCGCAGGCAAAAGTTCCAACCCCGGCCATTGCGGCCGCAACCTGAGCTCTCCCCTCTCATTGTCCGCTCCAGCCAAACACATTCAATCGACATGTCACTAATTTCCTGGAGGGACTTCGACAAGAACTGCTTGGCGCACCTCATGATGGAGCGGGTCCTAGCAATTGGGCCCCTGTCTTCGATAAGCTGGGCCCTTCTAAAGCGGTCTTTGATAGACTAGGTCCCACTGGAACCTTACCAAGGGCAACCGCCCCAGAACCTCGGAGAGCCCGGTCAGTAGTTGGAGTACCTAGAACCTCGCCGCCTCCTGCAGGCCACCAAGCTCGCCCTGCCACGACAGGAGCAAAGGAAAGGTCCGGCACGGGGAGTTGGACAGAGGCCATACAGAATCGAAGCCAAAACCAGAGCCCCCATAGGTAGGGCTAGGGAGATAGGCAAGAAGAATCAGTTGCCTCTGGGACCGCTGCCAGAAAAGGAGAAGCAGAGGCCCAGTCCCGCGAAAGAGGACATGGTCGCATGGAAGACCAGATGAAGAGAATGGCAAAGCGCCTAGCAGAGCTGGAGAAGGACAAGGTCAAGTACAAGGTATTGAAGAAGGATCCCCTCGGAGAGATGAATGCCCAGCTGTCAAGGGAGGTCCAGCATGCCGCCTTCCCTCCCTCCCTCCTAAATTCAAGATGCTAGAGAAGGTGTACTCAGGTGTGGAAGACCACTTGAGCCACTTGGAGTCTTTCGTACAACAGATGGAGGTACAGAACGCCTCCCGCAAGGCTATGTGCAGAATGTTCCACTGTACTCTCACCGATTTCACCAAGACATGGTTCAGAAAGCTTCCCCCGGGAAGTGTCAACTCGTTCACCAAGCTGTCAAGGGACTTCTGTGCCCAATTCCAAGGTGTCAAGCTACCTCCTAAGGACCCTATCCTGCTACAATATGTTGTATATGAGCAAGGAGAGAAGCTCAAATCCTATGTGGAACGCTTCCACAAGGAAGTCATTCAAATGGGGGTGTTCGCTGAAAAGGAGACCCTCACCAATTTCTGAAAAAATCTCTGGGTAGGAAAGCTGTGGTGCTCCTTCAGCAAAGATAAACTTGAAACCTACCAGGAGGCCTACAGCCGAGCCTTGGAGCAGGTACAGCTAGATGAACAGTACCGCATTAAGATAGAGCATGATGAGTCGCGCTCGAGTAAGAGGCAGAAGGGGGACAACAGTCAAAGAAATGAGAAGGAACCGGTTCCCAGATTCAGAAATAATCCTCCTAACTGGTCCACCTACCGCCTACCTCCACTGCCCCCAAAAAGGGCACGCCCCTCTAGGAGGGTATCCCCACTAAGAAAGGTCCGGCGGACGCCCTCTGTAAGGTTCCCATTTGTTGATTGGCTCATTTCATGGACAAACCACATGTTGGGGTTCTTTGTAAGGGTAGCCTAGGTATCGGTTTTATTGTTCGAAGCCCTTTGAAGACCTCGTATTGATAAGCACCGAAGGTAAATTTCTATGTGCTTACTTGCCTTGAAGAGATAGTTGCACACACTCACAACTCATGCATATGTTTAATACTTGTATGTTGTGTGTCTTATTTTTGTGCATTAATGTTCATTAACATCTCTTCTTGCATGTTAGTTTGATTGCATCTTGCATATCCAATTTCCTTGTCATGCTTAGACTTAGGATTGCATTTTCGCATTGGGCGCCCCCAAAATCGCTCTACAGAAGCGCTGTACGAACAGCACCCATTGAGCGCTGTTCAGACTTGATCGATTTAATTCGGTCGCTGTTGGGTCGCTGTACAGGCATTGTACAAAGCGCTCTACGTACAGCGCCACTCTGTTTTCCCGTGAGAACAGAGTTGGGGCGCTGTACAAGCGATGTACAGAAGCGCACTATGTACAGCGCCCAAGGCAAATTTCAGGCCAACTTATCAAAACGACCACACTTTGTTTTGGCCTCCTATATATATGCCACTTTGACTTTAAGTCAATTAAGAGAGTTCATATTCAGATTTCATACTTAGGATATTTTTCAAGAGAAGAAAAAATTCCAAGAACTCAAATTTTATTCACTCAAACACTTTCTCATGATCATCAATCATCATCTAGCATCATCCTAGATCATCTAGATGTCTCTTTGCATGGATTCTTCATCACACTTTGCTTGGTAAGCCTTTCACTAATATCTTACATATTTTGTGTTTTTCTTAACAGCAATCTCAATTAATTTCTTGTATGTTATTTATATATCTTTTGATACAAGATTGAGATTAGTGTGTTGTATGTTTGAGAAGTTGTATTGTGATAGCTAATTAGGTTTTGTGCTTAATCTTGATTAGCTAAACTATTTGATTGAACATGTCATTTAGTTTTAATATATAGGATTGTTCTAATTGCATATTAATCATCTTAGATAAGCATATAGGGTTTCCCTTGCTCTATGTTGCATTTGGATATTCATATATTCACTTAGGGTGTTATTCTCTTCATTGAGAAAGTAAGTCTTGTGTGTAGCTTCCGGAATTAGGTTGCTTAGATCGCAAGCAAATCGGACTAGGTTCACTCATACCGGGATTAGGTAGGTGTGTGATTACTTCCGGGATTAGGTTGTAATCGTTTTACACATTTAGTGGATTCGAGGTTCAAGTGTGGCTTACTTACTAGCCCGTGGTTTTTCCCGTGAGGGTTTCCACGTAAAAATCAAGTGTTATTTAATTTCCGTATTTTATACTTGATTTATTACTTTATCTATTTAGGGGTAATTTCGTAATTTTGACTAAACACGAAAAATTGGGTAATAAGCTTAAAATCTATTCACCTCCCCTCTAGATGGTTTTATACACACCGTGCTATAATTTATTTCAATTGGTATCAGAGCGGGTTCCTAGATATACATAGGTGATCCTTGCTTATTTTGGTGTGTTTTGCATTTTGTGTGATTTTTGATCATTCATACATTTGCATTCATTTCATGCATTCATAAACACTATAAGTGCAAACGGTGGAAATGGTGGTGGCAACGAAGGTGCTTCAAGCACAAGGCCCCACTTCTAACCGGATTGAACTATTCCCAATGGAAAGGGAAGATGGAATCCTACATATGCCAAATTCATGACCGTGCATGGATGGCGGTGGAAGACGGATATGATCTACCCAAGATGACTCCCGATGGTGGAGGAGAAGAAGTATTGAAGCCAAAGGCGCAATGGAACGCGCAAGAGTTTGAGGCTTCAAAGTGGAATAGGAAGGCGATGCATGCCATCTTATGTGCTATGGACGAAAATCAATACAAATTGATTCAAAATACTATGATAGCTAAGGAGGTTTGGGACATCCTAGAGATTGCACATAAAGGAACCGAAGTGGTGAAGGACTCTAAGCTTCAAGTCCTCCAAACTCAATTCGAGATGCTTAAGATGAAGGAGAATGAGTGCTTCAACGACTTCGAGATTAAGTTGATGGACATAGTCAACCAAAGTCATCAACTTGGTGATCCATATTCGGATTGGAGAATCAAGCAAAAGATTATGAGATCTCTTCCGGATAGGTTTGAATCAAAAGTAACGGCTTTAGAAGAAAATAGTGGATACAAGGATATGAAGCCGAGTGAGGTGATTGGGAGACTTCTAGCTTATGAGTCTAGGAAGGGTCCTATCTCCACACCTCCTAAAAAGCAAAAAGGAATTGCTTTGAAAACCTCCAAGGATGAAAAGGAGGCAAAGAAGATTGACTTGGATGAAGACCTTGCCTTGTTTGTAAAAAGGTTCAACAAGGTTATGAAGTTTAGAAGAAAGGGCTTTGGATCAAAAGGTCAAGATTTGAAGAAAAAGGGCTCTTTCAAGAAGTTTGAACCTAGGCAAGAAAGGACCGAAAGGAAAGGGGTCCGATGTTTCGAGTGTGGTGGCATAGGTCACTTTGCCCCCGAATGTACAAATCACAAGGAGAAGAAGAAGGGAAAAGTGATGGCTGCCACTTGGAGTGGAAGTAGTGATGACTCATATGTGGGAGATGAGTTTTCAGATTATGAAGAGCTCATGGCTAATCTCCTAGCTTTTGCCTCCTCCCATAAAAGCAAGAGTGCTAGTGAGAGAGAGGAAATGAGTCAAGAGGAAAATGACTCAAGTGGAGAAGAAAGTGACTCCTCTTCTAACTCCATAAATGGTTTTGTGGAGAAAAATGTGCTTGCTAAATACCATGCCGAGTTTAATGATTTAGCTATCAAGAGCACAAGAAAGATCAAGATGTTGAGAGAAGAAAATCTTGAGCTTTTATCTCATAATGACCACTTAAGTGAACAAGTGGAAAAATTCAAGAAGATGGAAGATAAGCTAAAAGAGGAGTTAGTCTTATCTAGGAGGAATGAAGAAAGTCTAAAGAGGGAGCTTGAAGAAGTAAGAGAATCTATGACTAGGATGGATTCTAGCACCAAGAAACTTGACCATATGCTTGGTGTTGGAAAGAGTCCATGTGACAAGAGGGGTCTTGGGTATGAAGATGGCAAGAAGATCTCAACCTCTAACAAGACCGTGTTTGTCAAGAGTTTGAGGAACGAAGAAACTTCATTTGTGCAAATTCCTAGGAAGAAGTTAGAAATAGGACAATGTTCAAATGCACAAGTGAAGATGGGGCCAAGAAGGCAACCTCAAGCTCAACCCCCTAGGGTCCCTCAAGCCAACATTCCTCTACAATTGGCTCACAAAGGAAAGAGATCAATCATGCAACCTCAAGCTAGGAAGCAAGCAAGACCGATTCAACAACGAAGATGGATTGAACCCACTCAAGCATAAAGACATGGACAAGCTCTCATGCATGCTCAAGGACAAGGTATGATTCCTTATTTTATTCCTACATGTCATTTTTGTGGATTTGATGGTCATATTAGACCACATTGCTTTCGGTATATTAAAATGTGCAAAACTAGAAGCATGATTGAGAAGAGAAAGAATAGAGCCAAGATGCATGTTCCTAGGAATGATAAAATTGTTAAGCATGATCCTAGGACATCTAGAGCCCAATTACCAAAGACCACTAAGAAAGCAAATATTGTTTCTAGGTGGATTAGAAAGAATGAAAATGTTTGCCATGTTGCTCAAATAGCCTTGAAGGCAAATTCTTCTAATTTTTGGTAATTAGATAGTGGGTGCTCTAGGCACATGACGGGAAACAAGAGTTTCTTCGAGACTCTTGTTATGGAGGAAGGAGGATATGTCGCTTTTGGTGATGGATCCAAAAAGAAAGTTGTAGGGAAATGAACCATTTCCGTTCTCGGATTACCCTCCTTATCCGATGCTTTATTTGGCTTGAAAGCCAATTTAATAAGCATTTCACATCTAAGTGATGAAGGATATTCCGTCTTGTTTTGTAAAGATGATTGCTCGATCCTAAAGCCCGATGGACAAACCTTATTGAAAGGTATAAGATCTAGCGACAATTGCTATTGTCTTGAAGCTAGAATAGTCTCAAACAATGTGTCCATGGATGAGCAAATAGAGTTGTGGCATGAAAGACTTGGCCACATGAACTTTAGGGATTTAAGAACCCTTGGAAAGTTCAATTGTGTGCGTGGCCTCCCTAAGCTTGGGAAGAAAGCCAATGGTATTTGTGGACCTTGCCAACAAGGAAAACAAACCAAAAGCATGCACAAAAACGGCAAGTATCTCTCCACCAAGGAGCCCATAGAGCTTCTCCACATGGATCTCATGGGTCCTATGCAAATCGAGAGTTCAGGTGGAAAGAGATATATTTTTGTTTGTGTTGATGATTTCTCTAGATTTACATGGACATATTTTCTTAGAGAAAAATCTGAAACTTTTGATAAGTTTAAAATGCTTTGTACTAAAATACAAAATGAAATGAATTCTAACATTAAAAGCATTAAACGGATTAGAAGTGACCATGGGAGGGAATTTGAGAATGCCTCTTTTGAAAGCTATTGCAATAGTTTAGGCATCTCCCATGAGTTCTCGGCTCCTAGGACACCTCAACAAAATGGAGTTGTTGAGAGGAAGAGTAGGGTCCTTTAAGAGATGGCCCGAGTGATGTTACTTAGCAACAATGTCCCTAGGAACCTATGGGCCGAAGCCGTCAATACGGCTTGCTATATAGGCAATCGTGTTTTCCTAAGGCCCGGATCTAGAAACACCTCCTATGAGTTATGGAAGGGTAGGAAGCCAAATATTAGCTACTTCCACACATTTGGAAGCAAATGCTACATTTTAAATGACCGTGATCAACTTGGCAAGTTTGATGCTAAGAGTGATGAGGGTATCTTTATTGGCTATGCCTTGAATAGTAGAGCCTATAGAGTTTTCAAGTTGAAGACTCGAACCGTCATCGAATCATCGAATGTTGTTATTGATGATACGAGGCGCAAGTCTAATGACCATGAGGAGGAGGAAGTTTTAGAGGATGACTCTCCTTTGGAGAGGGTTGTGGTGACTCCCAATGTTGGGACGTCCAATGAAAATAATGAAGTCACACAACCTATTACTAGAGTCCCTCTCTTGGACTCTAATGAACCCGCTCCATGTGTTAGAACACTACATAACAAAGAGGATGTTATTGGAGATGTGAATGAGGGTGTTAGGACAAGGCGTCAAATAGCTAATATCATTAGCTTTACATGCTACACCTCTTAAATTGAACCCAAAAAGGTTGATGAAGCCTTGAATGATGAGTTTTGGGTTCTTGCCATGCAAGAAGAGCTAAACCAATTCGAAAGGAATGAGGTTTGGACTCTAGTTCCTAGGCCTAAAAGCACTAATGTGATAGGCACCAAGTGGATTTATAGGAACAAATCTGACGAGGATGGCAACATAGTGCGGAACAAGGCTAGACTTGTAGCATAAGGGTACTCTCAAATTGAAGGTATCAACTTTGAGGAGACATTTGCTCCCCGTTGCCCGTTTAGAGTCCATTAGGCTTCTCTTGTCCATTTCTTGTGTGCACAAGTTCAAATTGCACCAAATGGATGTCAAGAGTGCCTTCCTCAACGGCTTCTTGCAAGAGGAAGTGTTTGTTGAACAACCCAAGGGGTTTGTGGATGCACACCACCCCAACCATGTCTATCGCCTCAAGAATGCACTATATGGGTTGAAACAAGCACCGAGGGCTTGGTATGAGTGCCTCACTCAATTTCTTGTTGACAGTAACTACACAAGAGGTAGTGTTGACAAGACACTATTCATCAAGAAAGACAATGATGAGCTTTTCATAGCTCAAATATATGTTGATGATATAGTGTTTGGCTCCACCAACAACACCAAGGTCCAACAATTTGTTGATGTCATGTCTTATGAATTTGAGATGAGTCTTGTTGGTGAGCTTAGTTACTTCCTAGGTTTGCAAATTAGGCAATTAGATGATGGGATTTTCATAACCCAAGCCAAATATGCCAAAAACCTAGTGAAGAAGTTTGGTCTAGAAAATGCCAAACATTGTGATACACCAATGAGTACCACTTTGAAGCTAAGCAAGGATGCTAGTGGTAAAAGTGTGGAACAAACTCTATATCGGGGCATGATAGGTAGCTTGTTTTATTTGACCGCAAGTAGGCCCGATATATCTTTTAGTGTGAGTGTGTGTGCTAGGTACCAAACGGATCCCAAGGAGTCCCATCTCTCTTCCGTAAAGAGGATCATTCGCTATGTGAATGGGACTTCCAACTATGGGATTTGGTACTCGTTTGACACTAATGCTAGTCTTGTAGGCTTTAGTGATACGGATTGGGCAGGAAATTGTGATGATAGGAAGAGCACATCGGGCGGTTGCTTCTTCCTAGGCAACAACTTGGTGTCTTGGTTTTGCAAGAAGCAAAACTCAATTTCCTTGTCCACGGCCGAGGCCGAGTACATAGCCGTGGGGAGTGGATGCACACAACTCCTAGGGATGAAGCAAATGCTAGTAGACTACGGATTCAACCAAGGTACTCTTACTCTCTTTAGTGATAACATGAGTGCCATTAATATTTCCAAGAATCCGGTGCAACATTCTAGAACTAAGCATATTGACATCCGCCATCACTTCATTAGAGAGCTTGTTGAAAATAAATGCATAGTACTTGAACATGTAGGTACTAATGATCAACTTGCGGACCTATTTACTAAACCCTTAGATGCTACTCGATTTAAAACACTAAGTAGATCTATTGGGATATGTCTTGTGGAGTAATGTGATTTGTATTTGACCCCATATAGGGAACTCAAGCAAAGAGAGCTATTTTGCATTCTTGTCACTTGCAAAAAATTTGAAATATCTTATGCCTCTTCTCTTAATTGTTTGAGTAAGCTTGGTTACACATATGTTTATATGTTTTCAATTCAATAAGTGTGAATCTTGCTTGTTTACAATCCATGTCATATTTATGTTCAAACATGCATTTTTGGACTAGGAGATGTATATAGGAAGTATGATTTGAATGACCTATGATTATCTCCATGACATGATGATTCTTTAATAACATGCTAATATCAAATGAAAAAGCATGAAATTCATATAACATGCTCACATGAAAAGCATGAATTGATGATTGCATATTCTTAAAATGCAAAACTTGTGTGAAAACTTATGAGACTCAAAATGAATAAAGGATCTTGTATCCGTTCAAAGGAATTTATGTTCCAAATGTCTCTCTTTCTTTATTGGTTGAACATGACTACTATCATACGGATATCTTATCCGGAAAAATCAAAAAGGGTACAATGTCGCTCATGCCATATTTCGCTTATAAAGTTGGATATAGTTATTCTTAAATTGAAATCAATATATTCTATATCCTTGCTTTACTCATGACTTTGGTGAAATTGGTTTGAATTCCTATTAGAAACCTTTGTCATTTGCTTTGCCAAATACCATTGTATTTTGGACTTGAATGCTACATGTCTTGTATGCAAAGCATGTTTGATTCATACATTTTCTGTCAAATAAATCTCCTTGTTTCTCTCCAATTAATTGAGATGCATAAAGTGACTTATATTAATTATGCAAATCTTGCATGCTACTATCTCTCGTTGCTATGAGTGAACCGGTTGGGGACTACTCCTTTGCCTATATTATGACAAAAAGGGGGAGTAGTATATGGTAAGGGGAGTTGCAAAATATAGAAGCAATTGTGCATATTGGGGAGAACATCCGTTGAGGGGGAGTAACCCGTTGAGGGGGAGCATTGCATACACATACATTTCATAATGTTGTGCCTAAACTTTTAAAATGCAAATGCTTATTTTTGTTCTCACTTGATTAATCTCACATTTCACTTGTATTGGAAAATATATAAATCTTATTTTCAGGGCTTGATTATTCTACAAGAGATTGAAGACTTGAAGTTTTGAAGTTTTATTTTCTTATCTCTTTGTGTTGTAGAAAATCATAGTTGTCCCGTAGTTTCTATTTTTTTGTGAGGAATCAATGTGAGTGGTGGTTTTGTCACGAAATAGCCAAAGGGGGAGATTGTAAGGTTCCCATTTGTTGATTGGCTCATTTTGTGGACAAACCACATGTTGGGGTTCTTTGTAAGGGTAGCCTAGGTATCGGTTTTATTGTTCGAAGCCCTTTGAAGACCTCGTATTGATAAGCACCGAAAGTAAATTTCTATTTGCTTACTTGCCTTGAAGAGATAGTTGCACACACTCACAACTCATGCATATGTTTAATACTTGTATGTTGTGTGTCTTATTTTTGTGCATTAATGTTCATTAACATCTCTTCTTGCATGTTAGTTTGATTGCATCTTGCATATCCAATTGCCTTGTCATGCTTAGACTTAGGATTGCATTTTTGCATTGGGCGCTCCCAAAAGCGCTCTACAGAAGCGCTCTACGAACAACGCCTATTGAGCGCTATTCAGACCTGAACGATTTAATTCGGTCGCTGTTGGGTCGCTGTACAAGCGCTGTACAAAACGCTCTACGTAAAGCGCCACTCTGTTTTCCCGTGAGAACAGAGTTGGGGCGCTGTACAAGCGCTGTACAGAAGCGCTCTACGTATAGCGCCCAAGGTAAATTTCAGGCCAACTTATCAAAACGACCACACTTTGTTTTGGCCTCATATATATATGCCACTTTGACTTTAGGTCAATTAAGAGAGTTCATATTCAGATTTCATACTTAGGATATTTTTCAAGAGAAGAAAAAATTCAAAGAACTCAAATTTTATTCACTCAAACACTTTTTCATGATCATCAATCATCATCTAGCATCATCCTAGATCATCTAGATGTCTCTTTGCATGGATTCTTCATCACACTTTACTTGGTAAGCTTTTCACTAATATCTTACATATTTTGTGTTTTTTTAACAAGCAATCTCAATTAATTTCTTGTATGTTATTTATATATCTTTTGATACAAGATTGAGATTAGTGTGTTGTATGTTTGAGAAGTTGTATTGTGATAGCTAATTAGGTTTTGTGCTTAATCTTGATTAGCAAAACTATTTGATTGAACATGTCATTTAGTTTTTAATATCTAGGATTGTTCTAATTGCATATTAATAATCTTAGGTAAGCATATAGGGTTTCCCTTGCTCTATGTTGCATTTGGATATTCATATATTCACTTAGGGTGTTATTCTCTTCATTGAGAAAGTAAGTCTTGTGTGTAGCTTCCGGAATTAGGTTGCTTAGATCGCAAGCAAATCGGACTAGGTTCACTCATACCGGGATTAGGTAGGTGTGTGATTACTTCCGGGATTAGGTTGTAATCGTTTTACACATTTAGTGGATTCGAGGTTTGAGTGTGGCTTACTTACTAGCCCGTGGTTTTTCCCGTGAGGGTTTCCACGTAAAAATCAAGTGTTATTTAATTTCTGCATTTTATACTTGATTTATTGCTTTATCTATTTAGGGGTAATTTCATAATTTTGACTAAACACGAAAAATTGGGTAATAAGCTTAAAATCTATTCACCCCCCATCTAGATTGTTTTATACACACCGTGCTATAATCTGTTTCACCCTCCCATGTGAGAGAGGTCGCCAGCATCGCTCAATCAGAGAAAGAAGAGTACACCAATTACACCCCTCTCAATGCCCCGAGGGAAACAATTTACCTAGAAATCCGAGACAAGGGACTCCTGAGGAAGCCCGACCCCATAAAGCTCCTCGCAGACCGAAGGAACAAGTACAAGTACTGTGACTTCCACCAGGACATAGGTCACAACACTACGAAGTGTTACAGCTTACACAACCAAATCGAGGGTTTGGTGAGAGGCGGCCTGCTAGTGGAATTCCTCCAACAAGTTAGGGACAGTATCAAGATAGGGAAGCAGGTCCAAAAAGAGATGTAGGAACCAAAGGAGAGAATGAAAGACCAGGGGAGGGACCTGAAGGAACAGATCCAGATCGTCAACACTATTAGCGGGGGTCCCACCTTGGCCGGGACATCCAACAACTCCAGGAAGAACCACGCTAGGAAAGTACCCCGGTATAATATAGGAAGCCAGGTACTAAAGGTCAGCAGGGGTACATCGGGCCGTCCCAGCTCCGCTCAAATCATATTCACAGAAGACGACGCCTACAACACGGTCCAGCCCCACGATGATCCTATGGTAGTCACTGTCCAAGTAGCAAACAATAGGGTAGCCAGGGTTATGATTGACACTGGAAGTAGCGTGGACATAATCTTCAAAGACACGCTAGACCGATGCTAACTACGCCAACCGTGCTTTTACAGTTGCACGACTCCCTTATATGGTTTCACAGGGGACTCATTGATGCCAGCAGGTTCCATAATACTCCCGGTGGCCATTGAAGAAGCTCCGCGACAAGTTAACAATATGATCGACTTTGTGGTAGTAGACATTCCAAGCGCCTACAACATGATCCTTGGATGACCCTTCCTCTTAAAGATTAGGGGAGTCCTGTCAATCTACCACAATGTTCTGAAATTCCTGGTAGGCGACGAAGTTGGTATCCTGAGAGGAGACCAGCAAATGGCGCGAAGGTGTTATGCTGTCTCATCGAACCCCTCCGCCCTAGTCAAGCAGTGCTCCCAGATCACCACAAGAGATGACCAGGGAGGACAGGGCACAGATGGCATTTCTCAGGAAATGAGCCTCCCAGTTGGCATAAAACCAAATGGCGCAGAATGGGAACACTTGGGAGGCATAGTAGAAAAACCGGAAGTGGAAGAAGAAACATGTGTAGAAGAGACGCCAGAGGAAAAAGAGAAAGGAGGACCGGCTGAGGAGTTGGAGGAAATCGTGGTAAGGGAGGAAGACCCTCCAAAGACGGTGAAGATAGGGTCCACCTTGGCCCCCGAGCACAAGGCTGCGCTACAAAAGGTTCTATGGGACTACAACGATGTATTCGCCTGGTCCCATGAAGAGAAGCCCGGCATCCCCTCTAACCTAGTGGCGCACCGCCTCAATGTGGACCCAACCTTCAAACCCATAAAGCAGAAGAGGAGATACTTCAACCAAACAGAAACGCCGCGGTACAGGGGGAGGTGGACAAGCTCCTCCGCGCGGGAGTTATTTGAGAGGCGCGATACCAGAGTGGATCGCTAATGTGGTCATGGTCTCGAAGGCCAGTGGGAAGTGGTGCATGTGCGTAGACTACACTGACCTTAACCGCGTCTGCCCAAAGGACAGCTTCCCACTCGTTAGGATTGACCAGCTCGTTGACTCGACCGCGGGAAACAAGACCTTGAGTTTCATAGACGCCTTCTCCGGTTACAATCAGGTCACCATGCATCCCTTAGATAAAGAGAAAACCAGTTTCATCACAAACCAAGGTTTATACTGCTACAAGATGATGCCTTTTGGTCTGAAGAATGCTGGAGCCACCTACCAGAGGCTGGTCAACAAGCTATTCAAAGAACAGATCGGGCATACCATGGAAGTTTATGTGGATGACATGATAACCAAGTCATAGCAAGCAGAGCAGCACCCCGACCACCTCAGGGAGACCTTCGAGGTGCTTCGACAGAACCAAATGAGATTGAACCTGGACAAGTGTGCGTTTAGGGTTTCAGCAGGAAAATATTTGGGCTTCATGGTTCACGAAAGGGTGATCGAAGCAAACCCCAAAAAGATCAAAGCAATACTAGAACTCCAGTCCCCCACCACTTTGAAGTAGGTGCAAGGATTGACTGGTCGCCTCGCTGCCCTCAGCAGATTTATCTCTCGGTCCACCGATAAGTGTTTCCTTTTCTTCTAAGCAATCAAAAAAGGAAGAGGGATGAAGAGGGATGAAGTGGGATGAAGAGAGCGAGCGCGCCTTTAGATAGCTCTAGGGTTACCTTTCCAACCCCCCACTGTTTGTCAAACCATTGCCCGGTGACGTGCTACAACTATACCTCGCCGTATCAGAGACGGCAACAAGCGCGGCTCTGGTGAAGGAATGCGAGGGAGGAATCCAAAGCCCAATCTACTATGTAAGCCGCTCCCTCAGTAAGGCGTAGAAGAACTATAACCAACTGGAAAAGCTCACCTTCGCCTTAGTGGTAGCAGCGCGCAAGCTGCGCCCTTACTTCCAAGCCCACTCGATCACGGTACTCACGAATCTCCCTCTTCGACAGTTTATATAGCGGCCTGATGTATCAGGCCGGTTGGTCTTATGGGCCCTTAAGCTTACCCAGTATGACATTACTTTCAATCCCCGTGTCGCAATCAAAGGACAGGCGTTGGCCGATTTTGTAGCGGAGTTCAGTGAGGATCCCAACTCCTATCTAGAAAGAGAGCCCGCGGCTCAGTCGAACAGTAATGTCCCAATTCCTAGAAAAGAATGGCCTTCCCAGTCAAGTGTTTGGACACTGTTCGCTGATGGAGCCTCCAACCAATACGGCTGTGGGGCAAGGATCGTGCTTATTGATCCGGAAGAGGTCGAATCCTCTCATTGTTTAAGATTCGAATTCATAACCACCAACAATGAAACGGAGTATGAAGCGCTTCTAGCAGACCTGAATGCCGCCCAGGAGTTGGGAGCCCAATTCCTCGCCATCAAGAGCGACTCACAGTTAATCGTGAACCAGGTATCCGGATCCTTCCAAGACAAGGGTGAAAATATGGCGGCCTACTTAGCAAAGGTAAAGCAAGCGACCAAGGCGTTTCAGATGATTAAGATTGAACAAATACCTCGGGGGGCCAACCATCGGGCGGATGTCCTCGCTAAGATCGCCACGGGAGAAGGACAAACCCCCCTAAGGGAGTTCGGCTACAGCTTTTGAGCAGGTCAAACATCGCCGAAGCCACGGAAGTCTGCTCGGTAGGTCACCTCCCATGTTGGATGGACCCCATCGTAGATTATCTCCATAGCTAGGCACTCCCTATTGACCCGGCAGAGGCTAGAGCAATAAAGAGGAAGTCGGCCCGATACTGCCTAGTGCAGAGGCACTTATATCGGAAAGGGAAGTCCTTGCCCCTCCTTAGATGTCTACACCCTGATGATGCCAAGTGGGCATTAAAGGAGGTTCACTCAAGTGACTATGGAGACCATTCAGGGGGTGACGCCCTGGCATACCGCGTCTTAATAATGGGATATTTCTGGCCGACCCTCTATGAGGATGCTCGCTTGTATGTCCGCTCCTGTGTACCGTGCCAGAAGGTGGCCAACCTTATGCACTAGCCCCCTGAGAGGTTGTCCATCATCTTCTTACCCTATCCCTTTGCGGTATGGGGGCCAGACTTCATTGGCCCATTACTTGCCGGAGCAAAGCAAGCTAAGCATGCGGTTGTAGCCATAGACTACTTCACCAGGTGGGTGGAGGAACCGCTCACCAGCATAACCGAGGCAAACACGACCGCTTTCATCAAGAAAAATGTGGTATGTAGGTTTGGAGTCCCCATGGCGATAATAACCGACCTGGGCAAGCAGTTTGACAACTACAACTTCAGGGACTACTGCGAAGATCTAAAGATTGAATGTCGTTTTGCCTCCGTGGCCCATCCCCAAACAAATGGCTTAGTCGAATCCACAAACAAGACAATCAAGAAGTTGAAGAAAAAACTGCAAGAAGAAAAGGGGGCTTGGGTGGACCAACTCCCAAATATCCTGTGGGCTCACCGGACCGCTAAAAGGACCGCGACTAGGGAAACCCCATACTCCCTAGCCTTCGGGGTCGAAGCTGTCCTACCAATCGAGGTAAAACTACCTAGCTTCCGCACACAGTACTACAATCCGGAGGATATTGAGGATAAGCTCAGGGCATGTCTAGATCTCGTTGAAGAAAAGCAGACCGGTGTGGCCCTAAGGATGGCAGTTTATCAGCAGAAGATAGCCCGCTGCTTTAACAAGGGTGTTAGGGTTCGTAGCTTTAAGGAGGGTGACCTGGTATTGAGGAAAGTCACACAGAATACCCGGTGCCACTCTGATGGTGTCCTCGCTCCTAACTAGGAAAGTCCATACCTTATCAAGGCAAAAGTAAGCCGGGGAGGATACAAGCTAGTGGACCTTGATGGAGACCCCATTGGGCATACCTTGAACGCGGATCACTTGAAGAGGTTTTAAGGTTCACTATTTGTATTGGCTTGATTCCATTGCAAAACACTCTATGGATGTATTAGTTGTTGCTTAGGACATTCTTTGAAGAAAGGAAGGTTAAAAAGTGAAGAGCAATTTCTAGTGCAAAAGTCGTCTTCAAGAGGTGAAAAACGTCAAAGGTAAATTTGACTTCTATCCTTTTGCAAGGCATTAGCGCGCACACACACAATTCATACATGTGTGTCCCTGCATCGTGGTTCAAACATTATGTATAACACTTTCACACACTTCATAGTATGCTCATGCATTGCTCTTTAATAGACAAACATTGTGAAATTGCATGCTTTGTGACTATCTCTTAGATATTGCATGCTTGTGTGAATATGTGTTTATTTGTTTGTGTATTTTGTGTTTAGGACTTGAATATGTTCTATTATGATGCCTTATTGAGTTCCGGTCATTTCGGTTACTCATTCATAAGGTTTCGAGTCCAAATGATGTAAATACGCTACTTTTCGTTCTCATTCGTTGAGTTGACTTCATCGTCATTTTCTGAGATGATTTCTCAACCATTTTTCAAAGTTGTGTAGTCTTTGTCGTGCGTGAGGGAGTCACGGTTCATAATCCGAAAACGGAGTTCGGATGCCCAAGATATGGGCTGAAGAACCAAAGGAGCGCCCGAGAGAAGTCGGGAGCACGTGTGGCCACAAGGCCTGCCCGTGTGGGAGGCCGTGGGCCCCACGGCCAAGGGAGCCCTCTGCTCCCGTGTGACCCACGCGCCCCCCACGGGGAGGTGACAAGGCACACTCTGATTCGCTCGAAAAATCTCTCTCTCTCACTTCCTTTTAAACCCATTTCATTCCCTCCAAACATGTGTAGAATTTTTGAAGAACACTCACGAAATTCTGCAGAATTCTCTCAATTTTAGGTTTAGTATTTTGATCATATCTCTCTCATACGAACTCGAAATCAATTGATTCAAAAACCAAAATTGTTGGTCTTGAAGAGAGCTACAAACCCCAAGCATTTCCAGAGGCAGCTGACTTCGCCATTTTTCTCAGTTGATCCATTTTCAGTCCGTGGTCAGTATGTTTGTTTCAACTTCTTCTTTTTCAATTTCATCTTTGATCATCTCTTGATTCTTACTATTTGATTGATGAAATTTGTTGAGAAGTATGTTAGATCACATGCTAGGGTTGTTTGATCATTTGTTAATTGAGATTTAGCTTTGTGATTTGTCTTGAACATATATGTGCTAAACTTGATTTATCATGAAATTGATTCTAGAAAATGTATGTGTGATGTGCTTCATGTTATTTTCTATGTTTTATTTCATGATCTAAGAACTAGGTTTTTAGTGTGATATATTGAATATTCATACCTTGTTCTTATTGATTTGCATGTCTTGATTTCTAGATACTTTTGTGATTGATTGTTGAAAGCATATTCTAGACTATCATTGAACATGTACATTGAGCTTGATTGATCATCTAGCTTAATTTGATTGTGTGTGCATCATTTGCATCACTTAGATCATAGCCTTGCATTAGGTTGAAGTCTCTAGCAAAGTGAGTGAAGCTTTGTGGATAGAGCAAGGAAGTCTTGTCTAGGATCGGGAGGATCCGGATAGACAAGCAAAAGTCTTAGCTAGGAGTTTTTATACTCCGGATGGTTGAGCTAGAGAAGCTTGACTAGGATCATTAGATCTAGATAGCTAAGCAAGGGAATCTTCCTAGAGACGTGAGCGTCTTGGATAGGAAGTTGCTTTCTAGAGGTGTAGGACACATCTCGGATAGGAAGTAGGCTTTGTGATTCACTAGCCCGAGGGTAGATTAGGAGTTGATAGCTTGAGTGGATATCATGAGTTGGTAGCTTGAGTGTGTAAGTCCTTTTTCACATAGTGGATTGCTTTGCCGGTGGTTGCGGTATCAACCCGTGGATGTTTCCTCTTTGAGGTTTTACCACGTAAAAATTATTGTGTCAATTTTGCTTTACTTTTCTTTATCTTCCATATCTTACATTGATTGCATATCTTGTAAATTGATTAACTCTTGTATAAGTGAAATCAATTATTTTGTCAAATATAATCAAGTGTGTATTTTCATTGATATATTCCGCATTATTTTTAAATTGGAAGAATTTGGAGCCTATACCTATTCACCCCCCCTCTAGGTATATTTCACTACTACTTAAGGGAAATTTCAGAGGTTTTACCCTTAGTTGCAGCAAAGGAAGAATCAAGAGAAGAAGTGCGGGAATTCCACTGTAGACAGCACTATCTCCCTTTAATTTACTTCCTATGTAAGCGCAACCCGACAGGCACTTGAGAGACGGGGTTCAGCCAAAAATGAAGCAGCTTTGACCGCCTGTACTTAGGGTGTTTCACACCCCTTTTGAATGAACGAAAAGTAGTTCTCCCCAATTGATCATATCGTGTTTCACCTATTAAGACCGGGTACCTCGGACGAGCTACCACGATGCCTTGTGCTGGGTACGAGACCCCCCAAGAAGGGACTAGGGCTTAAGTGGCCATGGTTGCCTACCAAGTCTAGGATATACCAGGTACCTCGGACGAGCTACCACAATGCCTTGGGCTGGGTACGAGACCCACCAAGAAGGGGCTTAGGCTTAAATGGCCATGGTTGCCTACCAAGTCCAGGACATACCGGATACCTTAGACGAGCTACCGCGATGCCTTGGGCTGGGTACGAGACCCTACAAGAAGGGACTTGGGCTTAAGTGGCCATGGTTGCCTACCAAGTCTAGGACATACCGGAAACCTTGGACGAGCTACCGCAATGCCTTGGGCGGGGTACGAGACCCCCCAAGAAAGGACTTGGGCTTAAGTGGCCATGGTTGCCTACCAAGTCTAGGACATACCGGAAACCTTGGACGAGCTACCGCAATGCCTTGGGCGGGGTACGAGACCCCCCAAGAAAGGACTTGGGCTTAAGTGGCCATGGTTGCCTACCAAGTCCAGGATATACCGGGTACCTCAGACGAGCTACCACGATGCCTTGGGCTGGGTACGAGACCCCCCAAGAAGGGACTTGGGCTTAAGTGGCCATGGTTGCCTACCAAGTCCAGGATATACCGGGTACCTCGGACGAGCTACCACGATGCCTTGGGCTGGGTACGAGACCCCCCAAGAAGGGACTTGGGCCTAAGTAGCCATGGTTGCCTACCAAGTCCAGGATATACCGGGTACCTCGGACGAGCTACCACGATGCCTTGGGCTGGGTACGAGACCCCCCAAGAAGGGATTTAGGCTTAAGTGGCCATGGTTGCCTACCAAGTCCAGGATATACCAGGTACCTCGAACGAGCTACCACAATGCCTTAGGCTGGGTACAAGACCCCTCAAGAAGGGACTTGGGCTTAAGTGGCTAAGGTTGCCTACCAAGTCCAAGACCTACCATATACCTTGCCTAAACCACCACGGTATCAGGAAAAGGGTGTGAAGCCCCTTTGAAAATGACTTAGGCTCGAAATGCCTTGCTCGCCTACCTGGTCCAAGCGATGCCAGGTATCATGACAGGGTTGCAAAGGCTGCGTGGGTACGGGCTTAGTACTACGAGTGCGAGACTGATTACGCCTTGGTCGATATTTAAGCAAGGACTTGGAGGAGCATTGATTAATAGCGCGAAATGTTGGAGGAAAGCCCTAAGTTAAAATCAAGTCTAGCGTGGAGCCTACTAGCGTATGCCCAACGAAGTAGCACAGCCACAAGAGATGCTAATTTTACTTAGGCAAAATCAGAGTCGGTTGTCACAACGAATTTCCACACACGTGGAAATCGCATAGAAGACTACCAAGACAAAGCAAGTGAGGATTTTTACTCCATCAATGAACCATGACATCTGGCCAGGCCACTTAAGCTAAGCATGCAAAAAAAAAAAAAAAAAAAAAAAAACAACTACAACGGCAAAGTGCTGGAAGCACTAGTTCGTCATTACATATCACAAGGAGGATTGGAACTCAGAAGGCCCAACCTCCCCACAAATATAGAAATACCAAACCAAAGCAGAGAGAAATTAAGAGATGTATATGCATCAGTTTAGAATTACATACCAAAGGAGGACCAAGGCACAACTGGCCTGACCCTCCCCAAATTATCAAAAAATATATTTATATATGTAGCAGCAAAAGAACACGTGCATATGCAAATAAAACAATGGTAAAAGAGGCATTGATCACTGGTCTTGCATAGGGCTGACAGGCTCTTCAACAGGCAGGGTGGACTCGATCGGTTGCTGGCTAGGCAAGGCATTCTGGGCTGTATCCTCTGGGCGGCGCTCTTCTTGGGCTTTCGCTGGCAGTTTCCCTGATTCCACAGGCGGTGACTCTGGCATCCCCCCGGTTGCACCAGGCTCCTTCTTATCACTCCCCGCCGAGTCGCTGCTACTCGCTGCATCCCCGCCTCCAGGAGGCATCGATTACCCTTCCGTGACCCTGGGCATACCATCGGTACCCGCCAGGATCTCTTCCCTGCTCCAGCCGCGGATCTGATAAAGGTCAAAGTCAAGAGGAGTGTGTTGGGCCACATGCAGCTGAGCGAGGTAATAGCTGTCCCCAAATGATTTATCAGCTCCAGCTTTCACCTCCGCTGCCTTGGCAATTGCAGCCACGGCACGATCCTCTGCCGCGACCAGCTCAATCTTCAATTCATTCCGCTCCAGAGCCCTACGGGTGGACCGGGTGACCTCCGCCTCCTACTCTTTCTGTACTCGCTCAAGGTCTTTCTTCACCTAGGCAGCCTTGGCATCAGATTCCTTCTTCTCCCTGGCAAGCCCGATAATGGTCTTCTCTGCCGCCACTCTAAGCTTTTCGTCCTTAGCACGACCCTTCTCTGCCATACGGTGCTTCTCCTAGAGTGAAACGGCCCACTCTGCCAGGGCCAAGATGTACCGAAACACCTACAAGACAAAAAAGGAAAGGACTATAAAAACGTGCAGGCCTGGCACTCAGCATAGCCACCCAAATCAAGCAATAAAACAGGAAGGTAGTTGAACTTACCTCAGCTGCAATTACGGAACCCTTGGAGGCCAGCTCGCTGGTAGGAAGCCCAGCAAGTTGGGAGGAATCCGCCTGGGAGCATGCTTCTCTGAATGCGCAAAGAATTTTTTCGGATCCAGAAGGTGAATCTTTCCTTGCTTTAGGAGGAATGGGAGGTGCCTTCTCTGCAATCATCATACCTTTCCCTTTGACGGAGGAAGGCCGGGGAGGAGGCACCGACGACCTGGAAGGAGTAAAAGTTGAAGACCCGGAAGGGACCACCGGGGAAGCTTAGAAACAGAAGAGCTAGGCACACCGCGGCTCCGACCCAAGTGAGCCTCCAGCTCCTCTAGCCGGGAAATAGAAGAAAGCACCTGTAGCGGAGGAGGAGGAGGAGGAGGAGGAGGAGGAGGAGAAGTCGAGCTTGAAGCACCTCCCTTCTCTTTCTTGATTTTCAGGAGTGTCACCTGCTTGAGCGGGATGCGCGAAGAAGCCTCTTTGCCAACAGGAGAGCCCACCAGTGCCTGAGCCGCGCTTGATTCACTAAGAGGGGCCTCCTTTTGCTGGACGCCTGCGAAAGAAACTACCCATTAAGGGACAATTAAAAGTCGCGCCACTCCTAGCCACAGTGGCGATGATAGCTCTCAAATGCTAAATAAAAAAGAAGAGGGAACGTAAGTGAAAGAATAAGTCATCTGGGACTGCGTCGATCGCCCAGAGGGAGCACTCCACCCTCGCTCGCTCCTAAGGAAAGTCGTCAAGGTTAGCATGACCGTAGCCAGCCTGCCTGCCTGATTGAAGCCAGAAAGCCCATAACCGCCTCATTGTCCTCCTTCTTTGCCTACTCCGGCTGTGGCCCAAATAAAGTAAGGACTGATTGCTCCCGACAGCCGTAGCGCACCGTGGCCCCTCAGTTGCCTTTCACGACAATCCATTCCTTCTTCCACCCGGGATCCTTCCTCCGGATACCAGGCACGACAAAGTCGATAACATTGATGCAACGTAAGGAGTATTGACCAGCGGGCTATTGAGTTAATAGGGATAGTTGAAAGACGGAGCGCAACTCCCTATAGCCGGGCTCCCCTAGGTTAGGGCGAGAAGAAGCGGCCTCCTGCCATAGCACGAGGAAGCCCACCAGGTTCCTCTAAAAGCCTGGTACCAGCTGCATGGGGGCCAATTCAAATGCACACAAAGCCCGCCTGAGCGTAGGATGGAGGGGAAGCCGGACGCCTCCCTCGAAAACTGCCACATGAATAAGGAGATGGCCAGAATGAGGAGCATAGACATCATAATCCTCAGAAGAAAGAGAGAGCTCCACGTCAGCAGGGATGTTGAAATCACGCCTTAAGCGAGACAACACGTTCACGTTACAAACGGAGGGAGGAACGCATGCAAAAGCCTCAGGAGGGCCCCCTCTCTCCACTTGCATACGATGGCCTACTTCTCCTAGGTCCACATGCTCCAGGTCCCGCTCCCCGTCACCCGAGGGTGCCTCTGTGCTGGTTGCCTCTCCCCCATCAAAGACGTGAACCGGGGAGGAAGGAGAGTTAGCGAACTCGGTCCCGACGGAGGAGTGTCGCGCAAAGCGACGAGGACGAGGACGAGGACGAGGACGGGGATGAGCCCTACTTCCCCTCTCGCCGGGGTCACCGCCAGGGCGTTGCCTCTTCAGAGAAAACCCAGACCTCTCTGGAGAGCTGTCCCCCTCGCTGTAGTCATAATCTCTCTCCATATTGGAATCCTCTGATGCCATTTCTTACCCAAAGAAGAAGTGGGAGTGAAGAGTGAAGAAGAAACGAGAGCTGAAAAAGAGGGAAGAAATGGAGAGGCTATAGTCAAGCAACCCTTAAATAAGGAAGAGAGAGGGGCGGTTTAAAAAAGGGAGGGGCGGTTTCAAATTTGAACGAGAAGATCTCAGCCATCAAAGGGAACCAACAATTAGGGAAGCGCGTCAGAAAAAACAAATGGGACGGGCTGGCTACTCGACGCGCGCTGATCGTGCTCTAAATATTTATATTTAGTGCCCCTTTTTCCTTGTTTTTGCTATCATTTTCTAAGCATTCCATGTGATTAATTGTGTAAATAAGTATTTTCAGGTAAAATAGGTGTTTCAAGGGCATTTTTGTCTAAAGTGAAGAAATGGGGGCAATTTGGGAAGAAAAGCAGAAGAAGAGCAAGAAGGCGGGTTCGTGCATTCAGGCCGGCGGGAACAAGGCCGCCGCTCGAAGCCGCCGGAGGAAGCATCTCGTCAAAAGTGGCGAGTTCAGATGATCTGGAAGGCTGGTAAATGGACGCCGCTATAAGCCGCCGTCTTCAAGGCGGGATCTTTCGGCGGGCACAAAGCCGCCGTGAATGCCCGCCGCCGATTCTGAGAAGCTGCAAATTGACTGAAGCTCGCCCCAAAAGTCAAAGAAGGCTGCCCCTTTTTCCACCTATTGTCCTTGGAAGGCCTCCTCTCTCATGCATATAGAGATGGTGTCAAAACAAAGTGAAAGAGAGTTGTTTTTTTAGAGAAAAGAGTTTTTTAGTGAGAGAGAGGAGTTAGTTAGTTAGAAGGAGGAAAAAAGTAAAGATATTAATTAGAGATATTTTGTTCTTAGGAATCAAGAAAGATAGTATTTTCTTGGCCAATTTCTAGGTAGCCAAACACCACATGTTGGTTACTTAGAGTGATCACTTCAAGTTGCCGTAGAAGAGTTAATTGCTTGGATTGCAAGGAAGACCAATTCCACCACACAAGTTTGTTCATTGGTGATGTTTCCTTTTCTTGTATATCTTTGTAATTTTGATACTATGTGTAGCTAATCCCTCTTGTTAGGGAATTAGATGTAATTCTTGTAATTCCTTGTTATCTAATCAATCATATTGTTATAATCCTCTTGAATCATGTTTATGTACATTTATGAATGCATGTGTGGTGGTTGCAACCACCTATCTCTTTATAGTGCAATAACTTGATGAAATTGTATGCATGTACCATTTATTGCATATCAATAGTGAAGCACCTATGAGTAGAGATTACTAACTTGTAATTCTCTATTATGAAATGACTAATTCCCTTTAATCACACTTTAATCTTGGATTTCATTGTGATTCAGTAGAGAATTAGGTGCTTAGAACATCCATATGAATATATGTATGTTAGTAATTGAGAGTTAGGCTTAATGAATGATTGATTAGAAGCTAGAATATACTTGAATGAATCTAATTCCTTAACAATTTGCAATATAGAATTTAAGTCAAGTAGTTGTAATTGCTAATTAGACAACTCCATCTTAGAATAATTAATTTGTTAATCACTAGTTAATTTAAGTAAAACTTGTTAGAATATTTAGGAAATTGTAGAGTTAATCTAAGTATAGAAAGCTTTTTAGTGCGTACCTAGTGGGAACGATACCCTTACTTGCTCACTACACTAGTTTAACGACTTGTGCACTTGCAATAGGGTCACCAGACTCGCACGCCCCTCTAATACAACCGAGGTAGAATAGGTTATATTATAGTGACATTTGTAGAACCGGTTTGGGCGTGTCAAAACTTATGGCGCCGCTGCCGGGGAATTGCACAGCTTTGTTTACTTTTTGCCTTATTCTCTTTAGAACATTAGTTAATTTAATTTTTGTATAATCGTAGTGATTTTCTGTTTGAGCACTTAACCTTTTGGTAGTTAGTGTAGTGTAATTTCAGGTCTTGTCGCAAATTGATGCACGGAAGACGATCTTTGGGAAGCCCACTTGAACCTTTTGTTGAAAATATTGATAGCATAGCGAGGCTACCGACAATGACAGACAATCCTAGAGGACTATCTAACCTCGAGGAAAGATCAACCTCTTTTAGCAGTACCTCCACTGGTTCAGAACACGGACAGGATCAACGAATGATGAAGGAATTCTCATTGCCTACCGTTGGATCACATCCTTCAGCTATATTGTTAGACGATGCCCAAAGGAATTACGAGCTGAAAAACTTGCATTACAACACACTCCCACACTTTGGTGGTAACCCGAGCGAAGACTGCCTTCAATTCATGAAGGAATATTACAATGTGGTGACTACTTTTCCACTCAGAAACTTGACGGAGGATCACTTACGCATGCGATGTTTTTCGTATTGCATGAGAGACAATGCCATGAAGTGGCTCATGGCATTACTAGCAGGATCACTTACCACATGGAGCGGTGTTGAGCATAAGTTTTTTGCTAAGTACTTTCCCTCATGGAAGACGAAAGAAATAGGAAGTATGATAGCTGATTTCTAGGAAAGGGAAGGGGATGCATTTCATGAATCATGGGGTAGATTCAAGCTACTTTTAGCACAGTGCCCTCACCACGAGTATACTTTAGTATCACAAGTTCAATCTTTCTATGATGGATTGACGGGACTTTCACAGGCAATTGTTGACAGTGCATGTGGAGGAGCGATGCGAGAGAAAACGGCACAGTATGTGTTTGATAAGTATGAGATGCTTGAACAGAATTCCCAGCAGAGAAACACTCGAGGTAGTCGAGGAGAAGTGAGTAGGGAAATGGCAAGTCAAATGAGCGAGATGAGTAAGAACATAGAGACACTCATGAGTAGGTTCGGGAACCAACCTTTAGTAGCAGATCAGGTTTATGTTAGGGAAAACCGTGGAATGGACATGAATTCCATGGTTGAGCTAATGCCACCCACAAAAGAAGAATTACAAGTGGTGTATCCGCCACGTCAGTCAAGACAGTTGGATGATCCTTTTTCCAACACGTACAATCGGGGATGGGCAAGGCATCATAACCTCAATTACGGGAACAACCACTGTTTGAATCCCCAGTTACCTCCACAAAACAACAACAACAACAACAACAACTGGTATCCACCTCAGGGACACCAATCAAGACCACAGCAAAGTACATAACCATGGAAGGTGAAGGAAAACTTACCTTGGCGCCAACAAGGCCAGAGAGACAATGAGTACAGGGCCACTAATCAGTATTACACCAACGATCCTAATCACATCAGGATTACTTCTATGGAAGGAGTAGTCAAGACATTGGAAAGACAAATAGGGGAGTATGCTGAAGTTAGTCAAAAGAAGGAGCCAGGGAAGCTCCCAAGTCAGTCAGAACAAGCCAAGTCAGCCACGGTCTTAAGAAGTGGTAAGGTACTTTCTAACCCATATCCACCTGAAATTTCTGATATTCCTGATAATATTTTAGTGGACAGGGAAGTGCCTAGTAAGAATGATCTTGACACTTCAAGGATACACAAGTCTCCTAATCCGTATGTTCCTCTAATTCCATTCCCAGGAAGGCTTCAGAAGTCGAAATTGGACTAAGCTTTCAGGGAGATTTATGACATCCTATCAAAGGTGAATGTGAGCCTTCCTTTACTTGAAGTGATTGAGAAAATGCCCGCATACGCCAAGTTCTTCAAGGAACTCAACTCAAAGGCGCGTAAGAAGGAATTTCTGGAGAAAATAGTGATTTCCAACGAAGCAAGTGCAGCCATGGAAACGACATTGCCACCTAAGATGAAGGATCCGGGAAGTTTCATCATTACCATATCAGTTGGTGAAACTCGAAGGGAGAAGGCAATGTTAAACTTAGGAGCTTTGATCAATTTAATGCCTTATGCATTGTTTAAGGATATAGGATTAGAGGGATTGAAGCCGACTACCATGGAATTGATACTAGCCGACCGTTCAGTATGACATCCAACAGGTGTGGTTGAAGATGTGTTAGTCAGGGTGGGCGAATTGATCATCCCAGCTGACTTTGTTATTCTAGAGATGGAAACCGATTCAACCAAGGCAAGGGAGATGCCAATATTGCTAGGGCGACCATTTATGTCAACCGCCAAGGCAATTATCGATGTCCACAATGGACGGCTCTCCATGACGGTTTTAGGTCAGACAGTAGAGTTTGAAGTGTTTGAAAGCATAAAGAACCCATTGAAGGGTAGTGTTTGTTTTAACATTGCCAGTGATGAACATGATGACGAACCTCACTCTACTTTTGGGGAGTACGTAGCACTCGCTCACAGTGAGGTGACTAACAAGACCCCGCTTTTGGAACATGATTCATCAAGTTACGAGGCCACCATCGCTCAGCTCAAGGAAGAAAACCGAGAGTTGGTGGAGAAGAACTTTGAACTCAATATTAAACTTGATGAAGCTTTAGAGGAAAATTATGCCCTCCAAGACAAAATTGAAGACGATTTCTCCCTAGTGAAAGATGAATTCGGAGAAAGGAATGAGTCTTTGAGCAAGGAATTCGAAGGCAAGATGAAAATCATGGAAGAGGAGATTCATTCTAGGGACAAAGCCCTGGAAATCTTGAGAGTGTAAAAAGAGGAGACTCGAGTTGAGATTGCTATGCCAAAGATAGGCACTTCGGTCAAGTCCGAAGGGATGGTTCAGCCACCTTCCAGGAAGACGATGCATGTATCACCCGAGGAGTCCACCACTTGTGCTCCGAAACAAAAACCACGGCAAAGGCCTAGAAGAAAGAACCACATTCCACCTCCACAATCTACATCGGGAGGTACATTTTCTACTTTCACTCCCATATGTCACTATTGCCATCAAATAAGCCACATTAGGCCTAATTGTCCAAACAAAAGATGGCAAGTTAGAAAGTATGCAACCCCAATTCCCAAGGTCAATGTCAAATCCATTTGGATCGCAAAATCCAAGTTGGAAGGACTTAGTGGGAAGGGACCCTTGTGGGTCAAAAAGAAAGAAAAGGGGTATGTGGTGATTGAACCACCCATTCTAAATGGGGTATGGAGGAGATGATTGAATTGATGATTGTTTAAGTGTGCAACTATTGAATATCAAAGACACACTTGCTACATTGATGTATTTTGCTTTGTAAATATTTGAGTTTTGAATAAATTGAATTGTGTTTAGGTGTGATCGGGAAATTGACAGCCCCACTCAATCTCTTGTGCACTCACCGAGTTTAAAATTAATGCATTAAGAGTTAGGGTGCACAAAAGAAAGGTTTGGAGGTTTTGAAATCCTTGTTATAAGTTAAGCACGTTCAAGTAGCCTAATTAATGTAGAGAAAAATATGTTGCATTGGTGTGTTTGTTGTGCCATGGTGTGTAGGTAATAGGAAATTAAGAGAGGAAATTGAATGGAGTAAAAAGAGGACAAAATCATTTCGGCGGGTTCTGGAAGGCGGGATATGTCCAGCCTTCCAGAATGTTCAACCCCGCGGAATTGATTGAGAAGAACAAGCAAGGTTGGCGGGCTCATATAGGCGGGACATTGGCCGCCTTCCAGAACGTATAAGCTCGCCACAATTAAAGTCAGAATCATGGGCGAGTTCATCTAGGCGGGACATTGGCCGCCTTCCAGAAAAGATGAACCCGCGAGCACTCAAGAGAAACTTAGGCGAGTTCCATTACGGCGGAGACAAGGCCGTCTTCCAGAACGAATGAACCCGCCAATCCTGAAGGGAAAAAGTTCATGGCGAGCTCATAAGGCGGGAATAATGTCGCCTTCCAGAACGTGCAAGCTCGCCAACATCACTCAGACACGGCGAGCTATTGAGGCGGGAAAAAGGCCACATTCAACAAGGTCACCCCATCTCCGAATGACCAAAACGTTGCCGTTTTGATGCCAATTGGAGGGACGGCAGGCTTGTGAGGCGGGTAAGAGGCCGCCTGAATACAGGTCCTATAAATAGGACCTTTCAGCATCACGACAAAGAGCTTTCCCAAATTCAAATCCTTTCCATTTCTCCCGCGTGAATCAACAAAACTTCTTCTCCAATCCTCCCCAATTCTTGTTCGAATTCATCAAGAACTTCAAGACAAAGGTAAGTAATCTAATTCTAAACTCTTTTGAACACAATTTCATGTAAACTTTTATCTTCAAGTGCCCTAGGTTGCGAAGTTAGGGTTCTTACATGGTTCTTGGGTTTAATTGGATTATTTGACATGCATGGATCCAATTGATGTTAGTTATGCATGCTAGGACAAATTTCGAACCATATTTTCCTAGTTTGATTCGATTTTGCAACTTGTGCATGTTAGGGTTCATACTTGGTCGAAATTAGGTGGTGAAATTTCCATGTCTATGCTTTTTGCCTATTGTGATTTTGTTATTAAAGGAAATTGCATAATATCATGCATGATTAATGGAATGATAGATTGAAAGCATGTTTTGCGATTGATTGTGATTCATTGATAAAGAATTGGGAAGAATTAGGATGAATTAGTGTTTGGATTGATTGAATTTGGTTGATTAGGGGAGTTGAGAAATGTGATAAGGAATTGGGAAAATGGAAATGTTGAGCATGTACAATGAGCATCCCTTTTGTGTAAATTGTGATCAAGGACTTGATTTTAAGACGGATGTGATTATTCACATTGAGCCAAGCTATTTGTGTGTCAATTCTAGACCAATGTGGTGTGCGATTGTGTGTGTGTGAACATGTTAAAAACCATTTGATTGTGATTGTCAATGAGCTCTAACTTGTGTTGTGCAACTCGGGTACAATGAGGCACATGTGTGTGATTTAGTTAACGCTAATTGTATCTACATTTGCATGGATAAAATGTTGTATGATGAGGCATGTATGTGGCATCTCTTATGTAGAAATCTGGCACCAAATTCCATTCCAATATGACTCTATTGATTCTCCTAGCTTGATGGTAGGGTGAAACACACACACACACATGCACATAATATTAGTAATACACATAATTATAGTGTTTTAGCTAAAAGTTTAGTTTGAGATTATTGTCACTAACCCGAAGTCTAATCTATTTGGAGTATTTGTTGTGTTTTTCCTTGCACTAACCACAGATGGGACCAAAACGGAAGGCCTCTACAATTGAGAGGGGAAGTGCATCCCAAAAGGGAAAGGAGAAGGAAAGACCCTCACAACCGGAGAGGACAGTTGAGGAGATCTATGAAGAACGACTCTAAAGCACCACTAAGAGACCCATCCTCATCGAGAGAGATGTGAGCTTTGAGGAATTGGGGGAGACGGCGATTTTTAACGAGATTCACCGGAGAAGGTGGGAGGCGTATGTGTCCTTCCCAAAGAGAGCAAACCGAAGGATCGTCCAGGAGTTTTATGCTGCCATAGACCCTGATGAGTTTGAGAGGGGAGCCCCGGTCATAGTCCGAAGGAAGGCCATCTCCATGACCGCCGAGCAAATCAACGAATACCTCCACACACAGAGTTACCCTCAGTGGGAGGAGGGATACGAGCCAAATGCCCTGTTCGATCAGTATGACAAGCAATTCGGAATCGCCATCACAGGGGACGAAGACATGGATTGGGATGGCAAGGTTTATCAGAGACAGCTAGGCTTTGAGGAGCATTTTTGGAGTATTTACTTTAGCTACTCACTCATGCCCAGCTCACACCGAATGGATTTGAAGAAGCAAATTGCCATCATGATCTACCAAATGAAGAACCACTTGGAGTTCGATGTCGGGTGACCAATAGTGAAGATGATAGCAGAGTCAGGAAGGAGAAGCAATCTGAGCCTTTTCTTTCCGTGTTTGATCACTCACTTTGCTCGGAGGGCAGGCCTTCGAGTGGATTTGCCAGTAGATGGGATTTTGACACCTGGAGGTCATGTAGGCAGAAGGGCCTACAATGAGGCATCTGAGGGAAAGCCGGGAATAGAGAAGCTTCTCAGTTTGCGCGAGCAGAGAGATCAGAGATTAGCTCAGAGGAGGTCCATCAAGAGGAGAGAGTTAGAAAGATTAGAAGCACAGGGACGTGAGGAGTCCGAGGAGGAGTCTGAGGAGACAGAGTCTGAGAGGGAGGTTGAGGCACCAGCTTGGGCGAGCGACATGATGGAGTCCCATAAGAAATTGATAGAGTCCAATGATATTCTATCCCGGACTGTTCGTCGCCTCGCTAGGCAAATGAGAGCATTGACGAGAGCAGTGGCACGATGTGTGGGCTATCAGGCGAGTGAGCCCAGTGATCACTCTAGTGATCGAGATGGAGAGCGCCGTCAGAAACGCAGACACGACGAGGCACCCACAGCACCAGAGACATCAGCTATTCCACCCTTACCCGAGACAGGTATACCTAACCTCTTTACTTTTGTTGATATTGATGATCTATTTTTCAGTCCTATGGCTCCGCCAGACCTAGGTCAGCAGAATTACAACTTCATGGACTTACTTTGTGAGCAACAACAGATTCTAGAACAGGTGATAGGGAGACCGGAGGTAGAGAGGGGTCTACCGGACCAATTGAGAGGGAGTTACACGGAGGAGATGCGAGGACTGTTTTCGGAGGAGATGGAGGACCGGAAACCATTCCAGGAGCAGATACCTGAGCAGGTGGAGCATGTGGCGTACGTGGAGTCATACGTGGTGGGCATTGAGCTTCTTCCGGATGGATACGACGGCACCACTACTGATCCGGTGGAATACATTGTGGAGGAGCCCGAGTCCCCGACGCACATCATCCCTTATGTTGAACCACCTCCTCCTGAGCCCATTTTTCTCTACTCAGTCCGAGGAGTTCAGTTTACACCCCTAGACTTCAATGACGATGACTTCTTCATGTAGGCGGATTGGTACGCCGCATGAATTTTTGTGGGCGGAGTATTATTCCGCATTTTTGTATACCCTTTACTTTACTTTTTGGGAATATGGTTATAGCCTTTTTATTATTATATATCTATATTGCTTACTTGCATATATGTTTTTAGTTAGTAACATGTTTAGATCTAAGTGTGGACACTTGTATGATTGATTGATTAGTGCTTAAGATTTTTTGAAAATAGTGTGCATGATGGATAGAATATCATGTGTTGTACATATGGATTCCTTTTTGGCAAGAGATTGATAAGTTGTTTGTTGGCCAAACAACCAAACCAAGGAACTTTTTATTGTCTTCCGTGTGCGAACATTGGGGACAATGTCCAGTTTAGGTTTGGGGGTGTGGGCACAGTAACACTTTGTCAATCCTTCACATGATAGTAAATATGTATATAATATGTATATATTGTCTGCACATGAATGTAAATATGTATATAGTGTTGCCTTAGTTTAAATTGTGTAAAAAAATTTATCTTTTGAATCTGATTGAGCCAAGGGAACATGTGTTTAATAAAGATGCTAAAAGGTATGTGTTGATTAAGGAAATGTGCATGCTTTGATCGCTAATTGAAACTATCACCATGTCATTTCGAAATGACATTGCACACGGTGCAATAGACCCTTTCTCTTGTGCATAGTGAATAGAATTAAGCGCAAGATTGCATGAACCAATAGTGGAGACTACCTGTAAGGAACAGAGCCTAAAATTTCACCTTATGAGAGTAAATACCTTCCAAATCATACATGATCTCATATTGCATAATTGGATGCCATGAACATACAATTGTGGACTGCTTGCTAGATTTGTATTCCCTAGTTAGACAGACTTCTGGAAATGATTTTAGGCATGTGTGCTTAACTACTAAATGTCCAAACATTGTCCATATTGTGATGTGTGCTCCAATTACCATTTTGAGGCCAAACACAAACCTTTCTTTCCGTCACACACCAAACATTCCTTTTATGTCACTTAGAATGATGTTGTATTTTGATCAAAGATATGAAGGTTGTAGATACATTGATAAAGCTCGAAATTCAATAGCTAGCGTGTACTCAGGCGATGATAGATAATTGTTATAAAAAAAAAAAAAATAAATAAAAAAACAACAAAAATTTTATTATTAGAACACAAATTAGTTATAAGTGTTTTAATCTGTGTACAAACTATAACACAAGAAAATAAATCTTAGCCTAGACGCATGTGATTACTCTTTTGAGCTATGAAGTTAAACTTAAGGTTGTTGATCAAATACTTCAGAATTCCAGTGATTCTTCCATATTACCCTTGGCCCCGTTACAACCATGGAAAGACCTAATTGATCTTTTAGGAAGTCTAGCTGGGGAATGCGAGTTAAGCATGTTCTTTCCACGTTTTTGGCATTTCAATTCATTCATGAAACAGTTTCCACAAGTTGTGCTTTAATTTAATTACATATGCGTTACATTTGATTCTCATAACAATTCTTACTCGCATATGTTATTTGAGAGCAACTTAGGTTCTGAGAGAAAATCAGACTAAAATCCGGTAAGGATAGAGTCAATGCGAATTGAGTTCTTGCTTTTGAGCGCTTAGTTTTTGAAACTGAACATTTAGAGTGTGGGATGCACCGTGTAGCGTGTTTTTGAGGAATATAATCGTGCTAGCACCTATCTAGAGGTTTCCGCATGTTTATTTCCTATTTCATCACATCTTCTTGGTATATTTGTAACTTGGCTCTCGGAAATGTTTTAGTGTGCGTTGTTTATATTGTGTACATAGTGAAAATTGCTGTTAGTTTAACATTTATGGTTTGCTCGAGGACGAGCAAAAGTCAGGTTTGGGGGTCTGATCGTGCTCTAAATATCTATATTTAATGCCCATTTTACCTTGTTTTTGCTATCATTTTCTAAGCATTCCATGTGTTTAATTGTGTAAATAAGTATTTTAAGGTAAAATAGGTGTTTCAAGGGCATTTTTGTCTAAAGTGAAGAAATGGGGGCAATTTGGGAAGAAAAGCAGAAGAAGAGCAAGAAGGCGGGTTCGTGCATTCAGGCCGGCGGGAACAAGGCCGCCGCTCGAAGCCGCCGGAGGAAGCATCTCGTCAAAAGTGGCGAGTTCAGACGATCTGGAAGGCTGGCAAATGGACGCCGCTATAAGCTGCCGTCTTCAAGGCGGGATCTTAAGGCGGGCACAAAGCCGCAGTGAATGCCCGCCGCCGATTCTGAGAAGCTGCAAATTGACTGAAGCTCGCCCCAAAAGTCAAAGAAGGCTACCCCTTTTTCCACCTATTGTCCTTGAAAGGCCTCCTCTCTCATGCATATAGAGATGGTGTCAAAACAAAGTGAAAGAGAGTTGTTTTTTTAGAGAAAAGAGTTTTTTAGTGAGAGAGAGGAGTTAGTTAGTTAGAAGGAGGAAAAAAGTAAAGATATTAATTAGAGATATTTTGTTCTTAGGAATCAAGAAAGATAGTATTTTCTTGGCCAATTTCTAGGTAGCCAAACACCACATGTTGGTTACTTAGAGTGATCACTTCAAGTTGCCGTAGAAGAGTTAATTGCTTGGATTGCAAGGAAGACCAATTCCACCACACAAGTTTGTTCATTGGTGATGTTTCCTTTTCTTGTATATCTTTGTAATTTTGATACTATGTGTAGCTAATCCCTCTTGTTAGGGAATTAGATGTAATTCTTGTAATTCCTTGTTATCTAATCAATCATATTGTTATAATCCTCTTGAATCATGTTTATGTACATTTATGATTACATGTGTGGTGGTTGCAACCACCTATCTCTTTATAGTGCAATAACTTGATGAAATTGTATGCATGTACCATTTATTGCATATCAATAGTGAAGCACCTATGAGTAGAGATTACTAACTTGTAATTCTCTATTATGAAATGACTAATTCCCTTTAATCACACTTTAATCTTGGATTTCATTGTGATTCAGTAGAGAATTAGGTGCTTAGAACATCCATATGAATATATGTATGTTAGTAATTGAGAGTTAGGCTTAATGAATGATTGATTAGAAGCTAGAATATACTTGAATGAATCTAATTCCTTAACAATTTGCAATATAGAATTTAAGTCAAGTAGTTGTAATTGCTAATTAGACAACTCCATCTTAGAATAATTAATTTGTTAATCACTAGTTAATTTAAGTAAAACTTGTTAGAATATTTAGGAAATTGTAGAGTTAATCTAAGTATAGAAAGCTTTTTAGTGCGTACCTAGTGGGAACGATACCCTTACTTGCTCACTACACTAGTTTAACGACTTGTGCAATTGCAATAGGGTCACCAGACTCGCACGCCCCTCTAATACAACCGAGGTAGAATAGGTTATATTATAGTGACATTTGTAGAACCGGTTTGGGCGTGTCACGCGCCATATGGAAAGGACGCAGTAAACGTCCCTTCTCTGACGCCCACATCTCGAGAAATGTGCCGAATACAGGAGGCCATCATTTTCGCATTAAATGCTTGGGAAAGCTGGGTCACTTAGGTGAATTGTGATAAATATAGGGGAGGTAAATGGAAAAAATAAAAGCAGGAAAAGCCTTTCATGCGACCAGGTACCCCGCCTCTAACGTTCAGCGATACCATTAACATTAAAGGCGGAGGGACTTCTGTTAACCGGAAAAATAGGCAACTAATTCAAAGAAGGACTTTTCCCATTGAGGAACCTTGTCGTTCCCTGGCACCCATCACGTTCACTCTAAAGCGCCTATTGGGAAGAAGGACCCAGTCCACCATGTACCGTGCCTCCTCCAGGCCGCCCCAAGGACAAGCGCGGTCCACTTAAGGATCAGGATCCTCCCCTAGAATACCCATTAGAGAAAGGAACCCGGTCCCCCAAAGACCTAGTCCTCTTGGAACGCCTATCTAAGAAGGGGACCGGGACCACCAAAGTCCCCGCCTCTGGAGCACGTTTCACCAAAGACCCGGCTCCCCCTCGAACGTCTAAGGAAAGAAACTACATGTTCCAGTAGAGAACCCGCTCCCAGCCAGTGACTAGGTAGGGAGCCCGCCTCAGCACGGCCTACCTAGTCAAGCGTGGTACACTCCTACAACTAGAGCGACCTCCTAAGAGGGAAGCTATTTGGAAAATTCTAGGAACCCCCTGCAACAAAGGGCTGACGTCTGTTGCGATAAGTCCACGAGCTGCAACCTCTCCATGTGCTGACGCCGGCCCTCATCCTAGCTCACATGGAATAAAAGAAGGGGCTGAAGACAACCTGTAGAGACTTAGCCCCCTCCCATTAATGAGAGATAGCAAACACAAATGGGGAAATGGAGTTGCCTACGATCGAGATTAATCCGACCCCCTTGCATCAACGGTGGAACAACAGTCCACCTAAGCCCTAGAGGGGAGTCAGCTCTTTTATACATGAAAGGGGATGCTCTGCTTCTCCAGCGAAATGCTCCCAGAATCGCAGCTAGCATGAAGAAGAAAATGGTGGGAGAAGACGCTTGACAGTGTGCAGCGGGACAGGCGCTGACACTGTCCCCTGCCAGGCTAGAATCTTGATAACGACTTCCCACTGCCACGAAAACCCCATGCGACCAATCAAAACTCATGGAAATGCCACCTTTTCACCACATTAGCCATGCAAAAGCGCTTACATGGACTTAAGGCCTAGGTGGAGCGACTGGAACCCTCTAAGGCATGTGGCAACCCCGATCCTGCACTAAATGAGTGGCTGGGATCAGTCCCGCCAATGGCGCCCTGGGAACTAGGGCCCCCACCTACCAAAACCTAGGCTCCCGCCAAAGAAAAGCAGGGGTGGCGCAATCCTAATCCTTGATTCCAGGCGATCGCCATTGTAGATAGGAGGGGACGGTGGAGATCTAACCAGGGATTCCTGCCTAAGCAGACGACCTCCACCTACCTCCCTACTAGAGACACTATAAAAGCCCCTACATTCCAAGAGGAAAGGGGTTGGCCCCAAAAAATCAAGACCTCTACTTGGCTACTACCCCGCCTAAACCAAGCTCCTATGCTACTACCTCGCCTAAACCAAGCTCCTATGTGTGTGTTTTACATGGCTACTGCCCCGTCTAAACCAAGCTCATATGTGTGTTCCCTACTTGGTTACTACCTCGCCTAGACAAAGCTCCTATGTGTAACCCACTTTGCGACTATCTCGCTAGGTCGAAATCCCCCTCCTCTAGCTAGGGTACTTCATGTTCTTTGCTTTCCCCTTTGTTGTAATAGTCAGCCATGGCATGAGAAATGGCCTATAATGTATTCCATGGATAATGAATGAAATTCTCTCCTTTTATTGACTGAAGAACCGCAATTGTCACGCCCACACTCACTACCTCAACCTCATCCCTCGTTTGTAGGACCGGTCCTATTGCATTGTATCGGTCCCTGGCAATCGAACCTAGGGGGTCCCCCGGTACCTGCACCGGGAAGTGAGGAGCCACCCCCTACCCGGTCCAGACCAGCTGCGGCGCACCCTGTTTGAAACAAATTATAGCACGGTGTGTATAAAACTATCTAGAGGGGGGTGAATAGATTTTAAGCTTTTTACCCAATTTTTCGTGATAGTCAAAATTACGAAATTACCCCTAAATAGATAAAGCAATAAATCAAGTAAAATATGCGGAAATTAAATAACACTTGATTTTTACGTGGAAACCCTCACGGGAAAAACCACGGGCTAGTAAGTAAGCCACACTCGAACCTCGAATCCACTAAATGTGTAAAACGATTACAACCTAATCCCGGAAGTAATCACACACCTACCTAATCCCGGTATGAGTGAACCTAGTCCAATTTGCTTGCGTTCTAAGCAACCTAATCCCGGATACTACACACAAGACTTACTTTCTCTATGAAGAGAATACAACCCTAAGTGAATATATGAATATCCAAATGCAACATAGAGCAAGGGAAACCCTATATGCTTATCTAAGATGATTAATATGCAATTAGAACAATCCTAGATATCAAAACTAAATGACATGTCAAATAGTTTAGCTAATCAAGATTAAGCACAAAACTTAATTAGCTATCACAAAACAACTTCTCAAACATACATCATACTAATCTCAAACTTGTATTCAAAGTATATAAAATAACATACAAGTAATTAATTGAGATTGCTAGCTAAGAGAAACACAAAATATGTAAGATATTAGTGAAAAGCTTACCAAGCAAAGTATGATGAAGAATCCATGCAAGATGACATCTAGAAGATCAAGGATGATGCTAGATGATGATTGATGATCATGAAAAAGTGTTTGAGTAATAAAAAATGAGTTCTTGGAATTTTTCTTCTCTTTGAAAAATATCCTAAGTATGAATTCTGAATATGAACTCTCTTAATTGACCTAAAGACAAAATGGCATATATATAGGGGCCAAAACAAAGTGTGGTCGTTTAAGTAAGTTTCAAAGAAACGCGCCGATCGGCGGTTTCAATCGGTGGCCAGGCCGCCGATCATGACCGCTGAATTGAGCTCGTGAAGAACAGAGCATAAACGGCGGTTCATTCGGCGGTTTCGTGACCGCCGATTCCAACCGCCGAATCAAAACAGAGAGATTAAAAACAATCAGGTATGAACGGCGGTTTCATGACCGCCGATTCAACCGCTGAATTAGACTGAGAGATAAATCAATCAGGTCTTGAATCGACGGTTTCGAACGGCGGTCGTGACCACCGATCTTAACCGCAGAAATGCTTCAGACCAATCTAGACTGAAACGACGGTTTCATTCGGCGGCCAAGCCGCCGATCATAACCGCCGATGACCTAGAAAGGTGAAAACCAAGGAGAAGCGCTAAACCAAGCACATTCTAGTGCATGCGCGGACGTTTCCGAAAGTTATCGGGAAACGAATTACACGACAACATGACACAATTACACACAACAAAATATGATAAATAAGTGCAAGTGTGAAATGTGACAAGTGAAGAGAATGCACACATATGCAATGAATGTTAAGTGTGTGTGTGCAACTAATCTCTTCAAAGAAAAGTAAGCACATAGAAATTTACCTTCGGTGCTTATCAACACGAGGTCTTCAAAGGGCTTCGAACAATAAGACCGATACTTAGGCTACCTTTACAAAGAACCCCAACATGTGGTTTGTCCACGAAATGAGCCAATCAACAAATGGGAACCTTACAATCTCCCCCTTTGGCTATTTCGTGACAAAACCACCACTCACATTGATTCCTCACAAAGAAATAGAAACTACGGGACAACTATGATATTCTACAACACAAAGAGATAAGAAAATAAAACTTCAAGTCTTCAATCTCTTGTAGAATAATCAAGCCCTGTAAATAAGATTTCTATGTTTTCCAATACAAGTGAAATGTGAGATTAATCAAGTGATATCAATAACAAGCATTTGCATTTTTAGAATTTTGGCACAACATTACAAATGTATGCAATGTATGAAAAATGCAATGCTCCCCCTCAAAGGGTTACTCCCCCTCAATGTGTTATCTCCCCAATGTGCACAATTGCAACACCAATTTGCATCTCCCCTTACCATTTACTACTCCCCCTTTTTGTCATGACATAGGCAAAGGAGTAGTCCCCAACCGGGTCACTCATAGTAACGAGAGATAGTAGCATGCAAGATTTGCATAATTAATATAAGTCATGTAAGGATTCCCGTTGTTTTTAATTGGCTTATTTCGTGATCAAACCATATGTGGGGTTCTTTGTAAGGGTAGCCTAAGTATCGGTCTTGTTGTTCGAAGCCCTTTTGAAGACCTCGTGTTGATAAGCACCGAAGGTAAATTTCTATGTGCTTACTTTTCTTTGAAGAGATTAGTTGCACACACACACTTAACATTCATTGCATATGTGTGCATTCTCTTCATTTGTCACTTTTCACACTTGCACTTATTTATTATGTTTTGTTGTGTGTAATTGTGTCTTGTTGTTGTGTAATTCGTTTCCCGATAACTTTCGGAAACGTCCGCGCATGCACGAGAATGTGCTTGGTATAGCGCGAGGACCGCCTATGAAGAATGCCCTTGGCTTCTCCTTGGTTTTCACCTATCTAGGTGATCGGCGGTTATGATCGGCGGGCTGGCCGCCGAATGAAACCGCCGTTTCAGTCCAGGTTGGTCTGAAGCATTTCTGCGGTTAAGATCGACGGTCACGACCGCCGTTCGAAACCGCCGTTTCAAGACCTGATTGATTTATCTCTCAGTCTAATTCGGCGGTTGAAACGGCGGGCATGAAACCGCCGTTCATACCTGGTTGATTTTGATCTCTCTGTTCTGTTTCGGCGGTTGGAATCGGCGGTCACGAAACCGCCGAATTAACCGCCGTTTATGCTCTGTTCTTCACGAGCTCAATTCGGCGGTCATTAACGGCAGCCTGGCCGCCGATGGAAACCGCCGATTGGCGCGTTTCTTTGAAACTTACTTAAACGACCACACTTTGTTTTGGCCCCCTATATATATGCCACTTTGACTTTAGGTCAATTAAGAGAGTTCATATTCAGAATTCATACTTAGGATATTTTTCAAAGAGAAGAAAAATTCCAAGAACTCCATTCTTGATTCTCAAACACTTTTCATGATCATCAATCATCATCTAGCATCATCTTAGATCATCTAGATGTCATCTAGCATGGAATCTTCATCATACTTTGCTTGGTAAGCTTTACACTAATATCTTACATGTTTTGTGTTTCTCTTATCTAGCAATCTCAATTAATTACTTGTTTGTTATTTTGTATGCTTTAGATACAATATTGAGATGAGTATGATGTATGTTTGAGATTTTATATTGTGCTTGCATATTAGGTTTTGTGCTTAATATTGATTAGCTAAACTAATTGACATGTCATTTAGTTTTGATATCTAGGATTGTTCTTAATTGCATATTAATCATCTTAGATAAGCATATAGGGTTTCCCTTGCTCTATGTTGCATTTTGGATATTTACATATATTCACTTAGGGTTGTATTCTCTTCATAGAGAAAGTAAGTCTTGTGTGTAGCATCCGGGATTAGGTTGCTTAGAACGCAAGCAAATTGGACTAGGTTCACTCATACCGGGATTAGGTAGGTGTGTGATTACTTCCGGGATTAGGTTGTAATCGTTTGCACATTTAGTGGATTCGAGGTTCGAGTGTGGCTTACTTACATAGCCCGTGGTTTTTCCCGTGAGGGTTTCCACGTAAAAACCAAGTGTTGTTTTAATTTCCGCACCATATTACAATTGCTTGGTTATATTATCTTGAGGGCATTTTTGTAATTTTGACTAACACGAAAAATTGGGTAAAAAGCGTAAAATCTATTCACCCCCCCTCTAGATAGCTTTATACACACCGTGCTATTATTTGTTTCAAGTCACTTTATGCATCTCAATTTAATCGGATAGAAACAAGGAGATTTATTTGAGAGAAAATGTGTGAATCAAACATGCTTTGCATACAAGACATGTAGCATTCAAGTCCAAAATACAATGGTATTTGGCAAAGCAAATAACAAAGGTTTCTAATAGAAATTCAAACCAATTTCACCAATGTCATGAGTAAAGCAAGGATATAGAATACATTGATTTCAATATAAGAGCAACTATATCCAACTTTATAAGCGAAACATGGCATGAGCAACTTTGCACCCTTTTTGATTTTTCCGGATAAGATATCTGTATGATAGTAGCCATGTTCAACCAATAAAGAAAGAGAGACATTTGGAATATAAATTCCTTTGAACGGATACAAGATCCTTTATTCATTTTGAGTCTCATAAGCTTTCACACAAGTTTTGCATTTTTAAGAATATGCAATCATCAATTCATGCTTTTCATGTGAGCATGTTATATGAATTTCATGCTTTTTCATTTGACATTAGTATGTTATTAAAGAATCATCATGTCATGGAGATAATCATAGGTCATTCAAATCATACTTCCTATATACATCTCCTAGTCCAAAAATGCATGTTTGAACATAAATATGACATGGATTGTAAACAAGCAAGGTTCACACTTATTGAATTGAAAACATATATACATATGTGCAACCAAGCTTACTCAAGCAATTAAAAGAAGAGGCATAAGATATTTCAAATTTTTTGCAAGTGACAAGAATGCAAACTAGCTCTCTTTGCTTGAGTTCCCCATATGGGGTAAATCATAGAACATCACTCCACAAGACATATCCCAATAGATCTACTAAGAGTTTTTAATCGAGTAGCATCTAAGGGTTTAGTAAATAAGTCCGCAAGTTGATCATTAGTACCTACATGTTCAAGTACTATGCATTTATTTTCAACAAGCTCTCTAATGAAGTGATGGCGGATGTCAATATGCTTAGTTCTAGAATGTTGCACCGGATTCTTGGAAATATTAATGGCACTCATGTTATCACAAAAGAGAGTGAGAGTACCTTGGTTGAATCCGTAATCTACTAGCATTTGCTTCATCCATATAAGTTGAGTGCATCCACTCCCCGCGGCTATGTACTCGGCTTCCGCCATGGACAAGGAAATTGAGTTTTGCTTCTTGCAAAACCAAGACACCAAGTTGTTGCCTAGAAAGAAGCAACCGCCCGATGTGCTCTTCCTATCATCACAATTTCCTGCCCAATCCGCATCACTATATCCTACAAGACTAGGATTAGTGTCAAATGAGTACCAAATCCCATAGTTGGAAGTCCCATTCACAAAGCGAATGACTCTCTTAACCGAAGAGAGATGGGACTCCTTGGGATCGGATTGGTACCTAGCACAAACTCCTACACTAAATGATATATCGGGCCTACTTGCGGTCAAATAGAGCAAGCTCCCTATCATGCCACGATATAAGGTTTGGTCCACACTTTTACCGCTAGCATCCTTGCTTAGCTTCAAAGTGGTGCTCATAGGAGTGTCACAATGTTTGGCTTTTTCAAGACCAAACTTCTTCACAAGGTTTTTGGCATATTTGGCTTGGGTTATGAAAATCCCATTATCTAGTTGCCTAATTTGCAAACCTAGGAAGTAATTAAGCTCACCAACAAGACTCATCTCAAATTCATGAGACATAACATCAACAAATTGTTGGACCTTGGTGTTGTTGGTAGAGCCAAACACTATGTCACATATTTGAGCTATGAAAAGCTCATCATTGTCTCTCTTGATGAATAGTGTCTTATCAACACTACCTCTTGTGTAGTTATTGTCAACAAGAAATTGAGTGAGGCGCTCATACCAAGCCCTCGGTGCTTGTTTCAACCCATATAGTGCCTTCTTGAGGCGATAGACATGGTTGGGGTGGTGAGCATCCACAAACCCCTTGGGTTGTTCAACAAACACTTCCTCTTGCAAGAAGCCATTGAGGAAGGCACTCTTGACATCCATTTGGTGCAATTTGAACTTGTGCACACAAGAAATGGACAAGAGAAGCCTAATAGACTCTAAACGGGCAACGGGAGCAAATGTCTCCTCAAAGTCGATACCCTCAATTTGAGAGTACCCTTGTGCTAGAAGTCTAGCCTTGTTCCGCACTATGTTGCCATCCTCATCGGATTTGTTCCTAAATATCCATTTAGTGCCTATGACATTAGTGGTCTTAGGCCTAGGAACTATAGTCCAAACCTCATTCCTTTCGAATTGGTTTAGCTCTTCTTGCATGGCAAGAACCCAAAATTCATCATTTAAGGCTTCTTCAACCTTTTTGGGTTCAATTTGAGAGGTGTAGCATGTGTAGCTAATAAGATTAGCAAGTTGACGTCTAGTCCTAACACCCTCATTAACCTCTCCAATGATATCTTCTTTATCATGGAGTTTCCTAACCCATGGAGCGGGTTCTTTAAAGTCCAAGAGAGGAACTCTATCAATAGGTTGTGTGTCATCATTGTTGACATTAGATGTCCCATCATTAGGAGACACCACAACCTTCTCCAAAGGAGAAACATCACTAAAAATAACCTCCTCCTCATGATCATTAGACTTGAGCCTAGTGTCATCAAATACGACATTGGATGATTCCATAACACTTAGAGTCTTTAAATTGAAAACTCTATAGGCTCTACTATTCAAGGCATAGCCAATAAAAATACCCTCATCACTCTTAGCATTGAATTTGCCAAGTTGATCACAGTCATTCAAAATGTAGCATTTGCTTCCAAAAGTGTGAAAGTAGCTAACATTTGGCCTCTTGCCTTTCCATAACTCATAGGAGGTATTTCTAGTACAGGGCCTTAGGAAAACACGATTCCCTATATAGCAAGCCGTATTGACCGCTTCAGCCCATAGGTTCCTAGGGACATTGTTGCTAAGCAACATCACACTGGCCATCTCTTGAAGGACCCTATTCTTCCTCTCAACAACTCCATTTTGTTGAGGTGTCCTAGGAGCCGAAAACTCATGGGAGATGCCTAAACCATTACAAAAGGTTTCAAAAGTAGCATTCTCAAATTCCCTCCCATGGTCACTTCTAATCCGTTTTATGCTTTTAATATTAGAATTCATTTCATTTTGTATTTTATTACAATGCATTTTAAACTTATAAAAAGTTTCGGATTTTTCTCTAAGAAAATATGTCCATGTGAACCTAGAGAAATCATCAACACATACAAAAATGTATCTCTTTCCACCCAAACTTTCGGTTTGCATAGGACCCATGAGGTCCATGTGGAGAAGCTCAAGATGCTCCTTGGTGGTGAGATACTTGCCCTTTTTGTGCATGCTTTTAGTTTGTTTTCCTTGTTGGCAAGGTCCACAAATACCATTGGCTTTCTTCCCAAGCTTAGGGAGGCCACGCACACACTTGAACTTTCCAAGGGTTCTTAAATCCCTAAAGTTCATGTGGCCAAGTCTTTCATGCCACAACTCTATTTGCTCATCCATGGACACATTGTTTGAGACTATTCTAGCTTCAAGACAATAGCAATTGTCGCTAGATCTTATACCTTTCAATAAGGTTTGTCCATCGGGTTTTAGGATCGAGCAATCATCTTTACAAAACAAGACGGAATATCCTTCATCACTTAGATGTGAAATGCTTATTAAATTGGCTTTCAAGCCATCAACAAATAAAGCATCGGATAAGGAGGGTAATCCGGGAACGGAAATGGTTCCTTTCCCTACAACTTTCTTTTTTGATCCATCACCAAAAGTGACATATCCACCTTCCTCCATAACAAGAGTCTCGAAGAAACTCTTGTTTCCCGTCATGTGCTTAGAGCACCCACTATCTAAATACCAAAAATTAGAAGAATTTACCTTCAAGGCTATTTGAGCAACATGGCAAACAATTTCATTCTTTCTAATCCACCTAGAAACAATCTTAGCTTTCTTAGTGGTCTTTGGTACATGGGCTCTAGATGTCCTAGGATCATGCATAATAATATTATCATTCCTAGGAACATGCATCATGGCTCTTTTCTTTTTCTTCTCTATCATGCTTCTAGTTTTGCACATTTTTATATATCGAAAGCAATGTGGTCTAATATGACCATCAAATCCACAAAAATGACATATAGGAGTAAAATAAGGAATCATACCTTGTCCTTGTCTTTGTGGATGAAAGGGTTCAATCCTTCTTCGTTGTTGAACCGGTCTAGATTGCTTCCTAGCTTGAGGTTGCATGATAGGTCTCTTTCCTTTGTGAGCCATTTGAGGAGGAATGTTGGCTTGAGGGACCCTAGGAGGTTGAGCTTGAGTTTGCCTTCTTGGCCCCATCTTCACTTGTGCATTTGAACATTGTCCTACTTCTAACTTCTTCCTAGGAATTTGCACATATGAAGTTTCTTCGTTCTTCAAACCCTTGACAAACACGGTCTTGTTAGAGGTTGCGATCTTCTTGTCATCTTCATACCCAAGACCCCTCTTGTCACATGGACTCTTTCCAACACCAAGCATATGGTCAAGCTTCTTGGTGCTAGAATCCATCCTAGTCATAGAATTTCTAACTTCTTCAAGCTCCCTTTTTAGAGTTTCTTCATTCCTCCTAGATAAGACTAACTCCTCTCTTATCTTATCTTCTATCTTCTTGAATTTTTCCACTTGTTCACCTAAGTGGTCATTATGAGATGCAAGCTCAAGATTTTCTTCTCTCAACATCTTGATCTTTCTTGTGCTCTTGATTGCTAAATCATTAAACTCGGTATGGCATTTAGCAAGCACCTTTTTCTCCACAAAACTACTTATGGAGTTAGACGAGGAATCACTTTCTTCTTCACTTGAGTCATTTTCCTCTTGACTCATTTCCTCTCTCTCACTAGCACTTTTGCTTTTATGGGAGGAGGCAAAAGCTAGGAGATTAGCCATGAGCTCTTCATCACTTGAAGACTCATCTCCCTCAATGGAGTCATCACTACTTCCACTCCAAGTGGCAGCCATCACTTTTCCCTTTTTCATCTCATTATGATTTGCACATTCGGGGGCAAAGTGAACTATGCCACCACAATCGAAACATCGGACCCCTTTCCTTTCGGTCCTTTGTTGCCTAGGTTCAAACTTCTTGAAAAAGCCCTTTTTCTTCAAATCTTGACCTTTTGATCCAAAGCCCTTTCTTCTAAACTTTATAACCTTGTTGAACCTTTTTACAAACAAGGTAAGGTCTTCATCCGAGTCAACCTTATTTGCCTCATTTTCATCCTTGGAGGTTTTTAAAGCAATTCCTTTTTGCTTTTTAGTAGGTGTGGAGATAGGCCCTTTCCTAGACTCATAAGCTAGAATTCTCCCAATCACCTCACTCGGCTTCATATCCTTATATCCACTATTTTCTTCTAAAGCCGTCACCTTCGATTCAAACCTATCGGGTAGAGATCTCATAATCTTTTGCTTGATTCTCCTATCCGAATATGGATCACCAAGTTGATGGCTTTGGTTGACTATATCCATCAACTTGATCTCAAAGTCATTGAAGCACTCATTCTCCTCCATCTTAAGCATCTCGAATTGTGTTTGGAGGACTTGAAGCTTAGAGTCCTTCACCATTTCGGTTCCCTCATGTGCAATCTCTAGGATGTCCCAAGCCTCTTTAGCTATCCTAGTATTTTGAATCAATTTATATTGATTTTCATCCATAGCACACAAGATGGCATGCATTGCCTTCCTATTCCACTTTGAAGCCTCAAACTCTTGCGCGTTCCATTGTGCCTTAGGCTTCAATACTTCTTCTCCTCCACCATCGGGAGTCATCTTGGGTAGATCATATCCGTCTTCAACCGCCATCCATGCACGGTCATGAATTTGGCATATGTAGGATTCCATCTTCCCTTTCCATTGGGAATAGTTCAATCCGGTAAGAAGTGGAGGCCTTGTGCTTGAGGCACCTTCGTTGCCACCACCATTTCCACCGTTTCCACTCATAGTGTTTATGAATGAATGAAATGAATGCAAATGTATGAATGATCAAAAATCACACAAAATGCAAAACACACCAAAATAAGCAAGGATCACCTATGTATGTCTAGGAACCCGCTCTGATACCAAATTGAAACAAATTATAGCACGGTGTGTATAAAACTATCTAGAGGGGGGGTGAATAGATTTTAAGCTTTTTACCCAATTTTTTGTGATAGTCAAAATTATGAAATTACCCCTAAATAGATAAAGCAATAAATCAAGTAAAATATGCGGAAATTAAATAACACTTGATTTTTACGTGGAAACCCTCACGGGAAAAACCACGGGCTAGTAAGTAAGCCACACTCGAACCTTGAATCCACTAAATGTGTAAAACGATTACAACCTAATCCCGGAAGTAATCACACACCTACCTAATCCCGATATGAGTGAACCTAGTCCAATTTGCTTGCGTTCTAAGCAACCTAATCCCGGATGCTACACACAAGACTTACTTTCTCTATGAAGAGAATACAACCCTAAGTGAATATATGAATATCCAAATGCAACATAGAGCAAGGGAAACCCTATATGCTTATCTAAGATGATTAATATGCAATTAGAACAATCCTAGATATCAAAACTAAATGACATGTCAAATAGTTTAGCTAATCAAGATTAAGCACAAAACTTAATTAGCTATCACAAAACAACTTCTCAAACATACATCATACTAATCTCAAACTTGTATTCAAAGTATATAAAATAACATACAAGTAATTAATTGAGATTGCTAGCTAAGAGAAACACAAAATATGTAAGATATTAGTGAAAAGCTTACCAAGCAAAGTATGATGAAGAATCCATGCAAGATGACATCTAGAAGATCAAGGATGATGCTAGATGATGATTGATGATCATGAAAAAGTGTTTGAGTAATAAAAAATGAGTTCTTGGAATTTTTCTTCTCTTTGAAAAATATCCTAAGTATGAATTCTGAATATGAACTCTCTTAATTGACCTAAAGACAAAATGGCATATATATAGGGGGCCAAAACAAAGTGTGGTCGTTTAAGTAAGTTTCAAAGAAACGCGCCGATCGGCGGTTTCAATCGGCGGCCAGGCCGCCGATCATGACCGCCGAATTGAGCTCGTGAAGAACAGAGCATAAACGGCGGTTCATTCGGCGGTTTCGTGACCGCCGATTCCAACCGCCGAATCAAAACAGAGAGATTAAAAACAATCAGGTATGAACGGCGGTTTCATGACCGCCGATTCAACCGCCGAATTAGACTGAGAGATAAATCAATCAGGTCTTGAATCGACGGTTTCGAACGACGGTCGTGACCACCGATCTTAACCACAGAAATGCTTCAGACCAATCTGGACTGAAACGGCAGTTTCATTCGGCGGCCAGGCCACCGATCATAACCGCCGATCACCTAGAAAGGTGAAAACCAAGGAGAAGCCAAGGGCATTCTCCATAGGCGGTCATCGCGCTAAACCAAGCACATTCTAGTGCATGCGCGGACGTTTTCGAAAGTTATCGGGAAACGAATTACACGACAACATGACACAATTACACACAACAAAATATGATAAATAAGTGCAAGTGTGAAATGTGACAAGTGAAGAGAATGCACACATATGCAATGAATGTTAAGTGTGTTTGTGCAACTAATCTCTTCAAAGAAAAGTAAGCACAAAGAAATTTACCTTCGGTGCTTATCAACACGAGGTCTTCAAAGGGCTTCGAACAATAAGACCGATACTTAGGCTACCCTTACAAAGAACCCCAACATGTGGTTTGTCCACGAAATGAGCCAATCAACAAATGGGAACCTTACACTGTTCGCCGCGGTCCAGGTTGTCCCGGGAAACTTCCTACGGATTTTTCAGGATAACAATATATAATATCTAAAATCGTGCACCTCTCTTTTGTTTTGCAAAAACCTGATACATATAACATATATATATATATATATGTATATATATATATTTTCTTCTCTACTCAGCCATACACACACACATTTTTAAGTGAGCAAAAAATCATATTTTGTGAAAAAAATATTTTTAAGAGAGAGACTTCTAAGATCCCATCTTTACTCAAACCCTAGAGAGAGAAGCTCCCAAGAACTCATCTTTACTCAACCAAACCACTTCCCATGAGCATCTAGCATCTAGCATCTTCCTAGCATCATCCAAGCATGGGTTTTGTTGATTAATTTGACTAGGTAATCTCTACATGTTATACATCTCTTTGTTTCATATTTATGACATGTTTGCCTAGGATTAGCATTTAGTTGTTGATTAAATGCATGACTCTTTACTTAATGTTGTTTATAACATGATTGAGTCTTTGATTTTGGTTGAGATGAGTTGTTTGTTGATAGCTAGCATTTAGGACCATTTTGCCCTCTAGCTAAGTCTATATGATCTTTATTTAGACATTGATATGTAGGACTCATTGATTGCATTTGTTAATTGCACTTATTGTCCTAGCCATGTTCATTGACAACTTGTGTTTATTGGCATTTTGATTGACTATTCCTTGATTGCATTTGTTAATTGCATATTCATTGTCGTTGCCATGTTTATTGACAACTTGTGTTGAGTTGGCTTTGTTTGATGACTAGGTCTTAGACTTGCATGTTTTCATCTAGTCAAGTCTTTATGAGCATTCATATAGACATCATGATATCTAGGGTTGTCCACATTGACATCTTAAATTCCTAAATAAGCATTTAGTGTAGCCTAGCATTATTTGCATTTTGAATATCATCACAAATTCACATAGGTTGTTGATCTCTTCATAGAGAGTTAAGTCTTGTGACTACCGGTGTGTAGTGCTCAAGCAATTGGTCGAGTGCCACTGTAAAAGGCCTACGGGGTAGATTAGGAGTTGTTCACGCCAAGAGTAGTGTATTAGGGGATATCACTAGGGATTGAACCAAGAGTGGCAAGTGGTAGTGTCCATAGCCTAAGGTTATCTAGGGTGAGAGTCCGAGAATCACTTGAAGGTGTAAATTCCTTTTCGTATAGTGGATTTCGTTAACCGTGTATGGCGCACATATTAGCCCGTGGTTTTTCCCAGTTGGAGGGTTTCCACGTAAAAATCAAGTGTTCTTTAATTTCCACTCTTTATACTTGATTTTATTGTTTGTGTGTTTTGGGTTAATTGTGATTAATTTTGACTAATTGAAAAAATTGGTAATAATTGATTAACAATCCATTCACCCCCCCCCCCCCCCCCCCCCCCCCCCCCCCCCCCCCCCCTCTAGGTTGTTTAGACACACGCGAGTATGTATTTTCAACATTATTAAATATGGGGACACGCCCGAGAATCAAGCATAAAAAGACAGGAATGAGGTACAAAATCATACCAAATTTGGCTTGATCAATTGGTCAACCTGGTCTTGAGGATGCGGTGGGAAACTAGGGCCACGAATCCGGATCCTTAATCTGGTAAGCGACTACGCCACATAGGCATTTATGCACCAAATCTTTCCTGGAGGAGGGTATACCTTGACCAAGGCAGCAGGAATGCCATGTGGCCTTTCCTGGTCTTGAGGCGATCAGTAATGGCAAAATTTGCAAGGCGAACTTAGGAGAATCATGCAGGAGAACAAAACTAACTTTTATTGAATTTCTCAAGAAGCGAAACAAAGCAAATTTGGGGTACACATTTAGAAATAAACCAACCGAAATAAATCTTTCTTCAAACTCTAAGGGTAGAACCTTTTAAGGTGATCGGCATTTTAGGTGTGGTCTACCGGGTAGACGTCCATGTCTTCCAGCTTGTAGGCCCTCTTTCGAACCACCATCTTTATTAGGTATGGACCTTCCTAGTTAGGAGCTAGTACCCCATCAGACCTCTTCCGGGTGTTCTGAGTTACCTTCTAGAGGACCAAGTCCCCTTCTTTAAAGTTTTGAGTCTTGACCTTTCTATTGAAACATCGGGCTATTTTGCTTTGGTAGGCTGCTACCCGTTCTGCAGCCCTATCATGTTTCTCCTTGAGGAGGTCTAGACTGGCTCTCAATTTTGTTTCATTATCCTTTAACTCAAAGTGTTGGACCTTGAAAGATGTCAATCTATGCTCGATAGGCGAGAGACTGCTTCTATCCCAAAAGCCAGTGAGTAGGGAGTTTCCCTAATAACAGTCCTCTTAGAAGTCTAATATGCCCATAGAACATTTGGAAGCTCCTCAACCCACTTCTCTTTCTTTTGTTGGAGTTTCTTCTTTAGGAGCTTCTTGATGGTCTTGTTGGTAGCTTCCACTAACCTATTAGTCTGAGGGTGGGCTACCGAGGCAAAATGAAGGTTGATACCCCGCTCTTCACAGAAAAACCTGAAGTTGGCATTGTCAAACTGTTTACTTAGATCAGTGATTATGGCCATCGGGGTACTGAATTGGCAGACAATGTTTTCCTTGACGAAGCTTGTGGTGTTTGCTTCAGTTATCTGAGTCAGGGACTTTGCTTCCACCTACCATGTAAAGTAGTCTATGGCCACTACATCGTGCTTGGCTTGACTAGGAGCAGTAGGAAGTGGCCCGATCAAGTCCAACCCCCAAATAGCAAATGGGTAAGGTGTGCTGATTGAAGTGAGTCTTTCCAGAGGTAGGTGATGAAGGCTTGCTATCTTCTAACAAGGTTCACAGGATTGCGCAAATTTCTTGGCATCTTGATGAAGAGTAGGCCAGAAGTAGCCCATTCTAAGAACTTGGTAAGCCAAGGTCTCACCTGATACATGGTTGCCACAGTCCCCTGCGTGTACCTCGTTTAGCGCCCATTGAGCGTCATCTGGATGTAGACATCTTAGTAATGGAAGAGACTTTCCTTTGCGGTAAAGGTACCTTTCTACCAGGCAGTACTGGGTAGCGATCATTTTGAGCTTGCGTGCCTGATCCGAATCTTCTGGAAGAGTATCATTTTGGAGGTAATTAGCTATAGGATCCATCCAGCAAGGAAGTCAATCAACCGGGTTCACTTCTAACCCTGTGGCTATGCTGGGTCTGGGTAAAAGTTGGAGTGGTATCCCTCTTGACAATGCTTGTCCTCTAGTTACAACTATCTTGGCCAGGACATCTGTTCGATGATTCTTCTCTCAAGGAATCTGTTCTATCTTCATACTCTTGAATCTTGTTCTGCTTCCTAGACCTTTTGGAGATAAGCTACCATGTTGTCACCTTTTGCCTGATACACTTCGGATACTTGGTTGATTACAAGCTGGGTCACTTCTTACCTAGAGAAAATCTACCCCCAATTCTTCAGCAACTTTCATCCCTGCTAACAAGGCTTCATACTCCGCCTCATTATTAGTGGCACTAAACTCAAACCTGAAACAGTGGCTGCATTCGATCCTTTCAGGATCGATAAGGACGATCCTACCTCCATAGCCTGCTTGATTTACCACTTCATCCGTATATAGTATCCAAGCCTTGGGATCAGTAGGCCATTCCAGGGATTCTGGATCCGGGCTTAGGATTGCAGTGGTACCCGGATTGGAAGTTGTGCTGAATTTCACTACAAAGTCGGCTAAGGCCTAAGCCTTGATTGTCGTTCTTGCCTTGTACTTTATATCATATTGGGTAAGCTCTAGGGCTTATAGGATCAGCCTGCCTGATACGTCTGGCCTCTGGAGGAACTGTCTCAGCGATTGGTCTACTACTACTACGACTATGTGTGCTTGAAAATAAGGCCGGAGCTTTCTAGCTGTAGTCACAAATGCATAGGTGAGCTTCTCCAGAAGAGTATAATTCTTCTCAGATTTTGTCTTAGCACGGCTCATATAGTAGATTGGTCTCTGGGCTCCATTGCTACACTCATTCATTAAGGCCCCACTGGTAGCGGTTTCTGATACTGCCAAGTAAAGCTGTAGTTATTCTCCTGAAAGTGGTTTCACTAGCAAATGCGGGCTAGCTAGGTATTTCTTCATAGACTGGAAAGCTTGCTCACTTTTCTGATCCCACTTCATCTTCTTACCCTGCTTAATGATTTTAAAGAAAGGTAGACACTTATCTGTAGATCGGGATATGAAGCAGTTTAATGCGGCTATCTTGCCAGTCAATCTCCATGCCTGCTGGAGAGTAGTAGGGGATTCAAGATCCACGATGGCCTTGATTTTCATGGGGGTAGCCTCAATTCCTTTCTTGTGTACCTTGAACCCAAGAAATTTTCCTGCTGCTACCCCGAAAGCACATATAGCCAGATTCAATCTCATTTGATTTTCCTTTATTACTTGGAAGGTCTAGCACAAATCTTCTAGGTGTTGGTCGGTCATCTAAGACTTGGTGATCATGTCGTCTATGTATACTTCCATAGACCTTCCTATATGTTACTTGAATAACTTGTTCACCAATCGTTGGCAAGTGGCTCCAGCATTTTTGAGACCGAACGGCATCACCTTATAACAGGAGAGACCTTGCCCAGTAATGAAGCTATCCTTCGGGCATGCCTGGTTGAGGTCGGTGTAGTCCACACACATGTGCAACTTCCTATTGGCTTTGGTTACCATGACCACATTAGCGATCCATTCGGGGTAGTGGGATTCTCTGATGAACCGGGCTTTCAAAAGCTTATCCACCTTTTCCTACATCGCTGTATTTCGCTTGGCATTGAAATACCTTCGCTTCTATTTGATTGGCTTGAAGGTTGCATCTACTGCCAACTTGTGAGCGGCTAAGTTGAGAGGGATACCTGGCATTTCATCATGACTCCAGGCAAAAATATCATTGTATTCTTCAAGGAGCTTTACTAGGTTCTTCCTGACCTTACCATCCAGCTCGCCTCCTATCTTCACTACTTTGGTTGGATCGCCCTTTCTTAAAGTATTTTTCTAACTGTTCCGTGGGGTGACCACTAGTCCACCCCCTTTCTTCATCTTTTGTCTCTTCTATAACCATGTCCGATATCTCTCCTTCTTCCAAGATGTAGTGATCTTGCTTTGGTACTTCTTGGCTTGGTTCACTAGTTACATGTGCATATTGTTAGGATTATGCTCAATAGCAAGAGTGTAATATTGTAATTAACAATCTTTTTCATATTAATAAAGTGATTTCTGGTTTAACAAATCTTATAGCATTTATAGTTTAATATTATAATTGTCGAAGTAAATAATCATAAGGTCTAAAGACTATGAGAAAAGAAGAATTGTTTGTACATCTGGATATGTATGAGGTAGACACAATTCTTTAGTTAGTCTTGAATAATATTCACAACTTAAGTTAAAGGTTGGGCACCTTTATCTTGTTAAAGTTGTAGAATTCTTTTGCTAGCATTTGAGTGGGATCAAATGAGATATGATGAGTCTAACATCATCGGAGTGTCTTCGAGTAAAAGAATCTAGTGCACTAGGTGCATTGAACAGGATCACAATGAAAAGCTTTATCTAGAACCGTCAATAGATAATAGTCTTTTCATTATCAGGACAATCGGAGAGTCTATCTTAATCCTGAGATAAATGATGGACTTATGGTTGCAAGTGATATCATTTGAGTTATCAATGAGTACGATTATATAGCATAGTCTATCCTCGATAGTTTGGTGATATTCATTTGTTAATCGATAGAGGACTTCATTTATAGATATGGACATCGTGGCTCCATTTATTAAATGAGAGTATAATATCATCATATGGATGTTTTGAGGTAATTGGATATTAAATCTCAACGTTGAGTTTTCGATAGTGACTATTGAAAACATGGCTTCTGGACAAGTCAAAATATCCAAGTTCAAAACGTGGTCATATGAGTAAATATGGTAACTTGGAGAGTTATAGACGGTCTATGAACTCTTGGCGATTACTGATATTAATCACGAGGATACACTATCTCCAACATGATTGTCTAGGGTATGAATGAGGAACATCTTCTTATTCTATCTTTATTTAAGAGTTCAATTTTAGCTCTTTAGTGGAATGAGTTAAAATTAATGGATCGGACCTAAGTGAATCATTTGTTGATTGTGATTAGGTTATGTCTATTGAAGCTTAAATTTAGATAGCCCGCCAAGATCCCCAATCCACACGGACTTGCATGGATCACTTGATATATTCTACCGGACCAATTTATGGGTCCATCTAGAATTGCATTTAATATATTAAGAATATAATTTGCACATTATTTGTTTAATGGGCTGATCAATTATATTAATATATTAATAAAAGGCATGTGGGCTTGTTTCTTTTAGTAAGAATGGGTCTGGTTCACATGTGGGCTTTTTATTTAAAGTCTAATGGATTAAATAAAATAAGAAAATAATATTTGGCCCATATATATAATGTGGGACGGAAAGGCTAAATTTTTAGTCAAAAATATTATTTTATTTTATTGTTTGATTAAATGAGAATTAATTAATTATATAATTAAGAAACAAAATCTTTTTCTGATCAGGAAATATATTTCCTAGAGTTATACTAAAGGTAAAAGACTTATTTGGTAAGAAGATAAATAATAAGTTTTATTTATTTAATCAAATAGGAAAGTTTTTTATTAAGTCAATAAAAAGAATAAAAACACTTATGAGTTGTATTAGGGTTAGGAGTCTAAACTTGATGGGAATTAGGGTAAAGCACAAATCCTTTTTTGTAGAGGATTTTCGGCCAACCCTAATAGAATCAAAAGGAGATTTCGGCAACCCTAAAGAGAAAGAGAAGTGAAATTCGGCCGCCCTATATAAGCAAGCTATAGGGTTCGGCCACCCACAAGTGTTTACTGGATCAATTTCTTCTTCTTCTCATACTCATAGAAAAGTGTTTGATTATTCGGCCAAGACAAAAAAAAAGAGAGAAGAGATTATTCTTTTGATAGTACACTAATTGCTTATTCATCAATAGGCTTGTGTGTACAACATTGAATTAGGTTCACGTGAGTTTCGATCATTAGATTGAAAACTCAAAAGTGACCGGAATAATCTTTGTAGTCTTTTGGTTGTTTTGTGACTAACAATAAGAAAAAGAAAGTTTGTTTGTCCATTCTCAGGTACGCAATTCAAAGAAAAGGGAGACCACGCTCCTAGGTGATTCATGTCCGTGCTAGGATCGAAGATCTTGCGGATTACCATCGACGTAAGTCAATCGGATCACGCGACAAAAGGTATTCTACTTTTTGTTACTTTATATGTATGTTTAATTAATTTAAAGGGTTAAGGTTCATCAAAGGAAAAATTTTAAAATATACTAAATCTCTTTTTAGTCTCGCTTCCGCTGCGTGTACTGCGATTTTTCCCTGCACATATTGCTTGGCTAGCGCGGTAGGATTGGTGGACATTGCGTAATAGGTGCGGGCTGCTTGTTGATCCCCCCAGACTTCTCCTACCTTTGTTTCGACAGGAAATTTTAGGATGTTGTGATATATGGACAACACTCCCCTAATTCCTGATAGGAAAGGCCTTCCCAGGATCGCATTCTAGGCAGACAGGGTATCTACCATAATAAATTCTGTCATTTTGTTCTGCTGAAGGGGAGCCTCTCCAATTATTACTGGTAGGATATGCATCCCAACTGGCATCACGAATCTCCTGTGAAATCGTACAAGGGCATGGTGCAGTTGTTATAGTAGGGGTTTTTCAGGTTGAGCTTTTCCAGTGCTCTTTTGAACAGAATGTCAACGCTGCTCTTGGTATCTATCAGGATGCAGTGAACCCGGCAATTAGCTCTCTATACCGTTATCACCATTGGATCATCATGTGGTTGAACTGTATTGTATGCATCCTCCTCTGTGAAAATGATATGGGCTGAGCAAGGATAGTCTTGGGATCCCCTACAGACCCGGAGTACATCATGACCAGTAGTAAGCCTCGGGATCTTCCGAGCATGGTTCTTCCTTGAGTTGTTAGAAGTCCTTACTGGTGTTGGGCCTCCATTGATGGTGTGAATGACTTGGATCTGTTGCATCAAATTTTTTCCACTATCCTTCCTTCTTTCTTCTGCATCCCGCATCTCCCCTTATACTTCTTTTCCCACTTTAATGCTATCCCGTACTTGCTGCAAAAATTCATTCAAGAGTCCTCCCCTTATCAATCCCTCAATATGGTTATGAAGGCTGTAGCATTCAGATGTGTTGTGTCCCACATCCTCGTGGAAGTCACAGTACTTGTAGCAATTCCTCTGATCGGTCGGGATCTTTATAGGACCGGGCTTCCTGAGCAAACCTTTGTCGCATATGGTGAAATATATGGTCTCTCGGGATGCATTTAGAGGAGTGTAATGGTTGTACCACTCTTCTTCGCTTGCTACCTGTGCTACCTCTCTTAGCAGAGGTGTGGTTTTAGAAGGGGTCCTTCTCACCGGATATCTATCCAGATGTTGGGAAGGAGGTGGCAGCCAGTAAGTCGACCGTTCAAAGGATGATTCTGAAACTTCTTTGTAGGTAAAGGCTTCGGAGACTCCTTCTTTGGTCGTTTGGCTGATCAGGCTTGATCGTGCTTGACCTTGACCCAGAGTTGTTCATCTATGTCCACCTGTTCCAGTGCCCTATCATAGGCTTCTTGGTAAGTCTCAGATGGATGCTTGGAAAATGACCGGAATAGTTTGCCAGCCCATAAGTTTCTTCTAAAATTAGCCAAGGTCTCATTCTCGGCAAACACTCCCATCTGGATCACTTCTTTACGGAACTTCTCTACATAGGACCTCAACGTCTCACCCCGCTCCTAGATCACATACCGAAGTAGGACGAGGTCCTTGGGACGAGATTGGATCCCCTAAAACTGAGCACAAAAATATGTAGTAAGCTTTGTAAAAGAATCCACACTACCTGGAGGTAACTTTCTGAACCAAGTCTTGGCACAGTCGGTCAGAGTGGAAGGGAACATTCTGCACATCGCTGACCGGGTAATATTCTGGACCTTCATCTGGTGGACAAAACTCTCCATGTGGCTCACAGGGTCTTCTGATCCAGAGTATTTCTCAGTGGGCATCTTGAATTTGGGGGGTAGCTCTGCTTCTCTGATCCTCCTAGAAAAGGGTGCATTCATCTCCCCCAAGGGATTCTTCCGGGTACCCCGGTGCTTCCCTTTCCTTAGCTCCTCGAGTTCCTTTGCCATTTTGGCCATTTGATCCTCAAGACGTTTGGACCTATCATGCCTAGAACGAGCTATTGAGCCTTCATTATCAGAAGTTTCGAATAGCACGGTGGCCTCCTTACGCTCCTCTCTTTAGGGCCGGGTACCTTGTGGGTTTCTCCTAGGCCCAGTACTGCCATCTGCATCGGGCTATGAAGCCCTCTTCTTGTTAGGATTATGCTCAATAGCAAGAGTGTAATATTGTTTTTGACAATCTTTTCATATTAATAAAGTGATTTCTGATTTAAACAAATCTTATAGCATTTATAGATTAAATATTATAATTGTCAAAAGTAAATAATCATAAGGTCAAAAGACTATGAGAAAAGAAGAATAGTTCATACATCTGGATATGTATGAGGTAGACACAATTCTTTAGTTAGTCTTGAATAATGTTTACAACTTAAGTTAAAGGTTGGGCACCTTTATCTTGTTAAAGTTGTAGAATTCTTTTGCTAGCATTTGAGTGGGATCAAATGAGTTATGATGAGTCTGAAATCATCGAAGGGTCTTCGAGTAAAAGAATCTAGTGCACTGGGTGCATTGAATAGGATCATAATAAAATACTTTATCTAGAACCGTCAGTAGATAAAAGTTTTTTCATTATTAGGACAATCGGAGAGTCTATCTTAATCCTGAGATAAATGATGGACTTATGATTGCAAGTGTTATCATTTGAGTTATCAATGAGTACGATTATATAGCATAGTCTATCCTCGATAGTTTGGTGGTATTCATTTGTTAATCGATAGAGGACTTCATTTATAGATATGGACATTGTGGCTCCGTTTATTAAATGAGAGTAGAATATCATCATATGGATGTTTTGAGGTATTGGATATTGAATCTTAACGTTAAGTTTTCGATAGAGTCTATTGAAACATGGCTTCTGGACAAGTCAAAATATCCAAGTTCAAAATGTGGTCATATGAGTAAATATGGTAACTTGGAGAGCTATAGGCGGTCTATGAGCTCTTGGCGATTACAGATATTCTTCACGAGGATACACCATCTCCAATAAGATTGTCTAGGGTACGAATGAGAAACATTTACTTATTCTATATTTATTTAAGAGTTCAATTTTAGCTCTTTAGTGGAATGAGTTAAAATTAATATATCGGACCTAAGTGAATCATTTGTTGATTGTGATTAGGTTATGTCTGTTGAAGCATAAATTTAGATAGCCTGCCAAGATCCCCAATCCACACGGACTTGCATGAATCACTTGATATATTCTACCGGACTAATTTATGGGTCCATCTAGAATTGTATTAAGGCATGTGGACTTGTTTCTTTTAGTAAGAATGGGCCTAGTTCACATATGGGTCTTTCATTAAGGTCCAATGGATTTAATAAAATAGAAAAATAATATATAGATATATTAATATATATGGCACATGGCCGAGATATATATATATATGATATTTTATTGTTTTATTTTTATTATTTGATTAAATGGAAATTAATTAATTGATTAATTAATTATTTAATTAAATATGAAAATCTTTTTCTGACTAGGAAATATGTTTCTTAGTAGTATACTATTGTGGTAGTATAATAAATATGAAAGACTTTATTTGGTAACTAGATAAATAAGGGATTTATTTATCTAGTCAAATTAGGAAATCTTTAATATAGTCACAAAAACACTAAAGAGTTGGATTAGGGTTTGGAATTCTAAGGAAATCTACCCAGGGTTAGGATTTAAGTCAAAAGACACAAATCCTACATGGTAAAGGATTTCGGCCTCAATATATAGATATATATGAAATATATATGGAAATTAGCTGGAATATATAGATATATATTTATAAAGCATGCGGTAATATATATAATATATTGTGCAAGAATATAGCACTAGAGATATATAATATATATTGTGCAAGTAGGCCGCAATATATATATATATATATATATATATTTATAAAGGATGCAGAGATATAGGTGATATACATGTAAGTTGAATCAATTTAGATTATATATTATATATGCATGTTAAAGTCGTGCAATATATACAGATTATATAATCAAAAGTTGAATGCGGTGCAAATATGTATATTATGCGACCTATATATATATTGAGTGCAAAGAGAATTTGACTAACCCTAATATCTTGGACTTGAGAATATTTCTCTTTTGCTTGAGAAAAATAGAATCCAACTCTTGGACTAGTTTGATTTTCGGCCAAGAGGAATAGAGAGAAAAGTTTGTTCTTATTTCGATAGTGCACTAGTTACTTTTATATCAAAAGGTTTTGTGCACAATTTCGAATAAGGTTCACGCAAGTTTCAATCTAAAGATTGTGAATTAAAAAATGACCGGAACATTCTTTGTTGTCTCTTGGAACTTGTTGTGACTAATGAAAAAGAAAAAGATTTGTTAATCCATCCTCAGGTACACAATTCAAAGAGAAGGGAGACCATGCTCCTAGGTGATTCACGTTCATGATTGGATTGGAAGATCTTGCGGATTACCATCGACGCAATGTCAATCGGATCACGCGACAAATGTATGATATCTTTAGTATTATATGTTAATTAATTAAAGGGTTAAGGTTCAAATTATGGAAAAAATTTAAACTATACTAAACTCTAATTTTAGTCTCGCTTCCGCTGCATGCACTCGATTTTTCCCTACAATTGGTATCAGAGCTAGGTTGTACCCTTTGATTATTTAACATATATATACGTGAATCTATTTCTTTTTATTGTGATTATGCATGTTTAGAAAGATATGGCACTCTAGGTATTCTCATATATAATTACATTGGAATGTATGGATTTATATATGTTATATGTTGTTATAAAGTGAATTGTTATTGCTCAATTTTGATCCTAGAATTTCAATGTATTTTTGTTTCGGAATTGTAACAAGAAGGGTGGCATATTATTGTCACAATTTCGTTCCTGGTAGTTGCTAAGTTTTTTTTTATTATATTAAAATATAGTGAAGTTTTTTTTTGTATTAAATACTGCAGTGATTAAAAAAAAAAAAAAAAACACTGCAGTATTTTATTGTTTAAATAATGTTGTAATACGTTCAAGCATCGAAGATTCGAAGACTTGAAGAATTGGAAGCAACTGGAAGACCGTGCGCACCATAGCAACATGCATGCGCGCAAGATTGCACGCAGCTGTGCATGTTGGACTATGGGCTGCGCATGGCAGCCCCATGACCTTGTTTGGGTTGTGGAGTGCGCACGCCCATAGGGGCAGCCGTGGGACGCACAAGTGATCGGTGGCTGCTTGAAGACTTGTTCGCCAAGAAAGGAGTTTTTTGTATTCCAAACAAATGTAATTTACTTGTTTTTCTAGAATGGATCAAAATTGTGGCTATTTATTTTGCGTAAATATTACAATATTTGTTATTGTTTGATGACATGTCATATATAATAGGAGTGCCACTCATATATCTCTTTTGGTATGAACATGCATTGAATGATTTAGGTATCTAAATTGGCATCTAGATAACTTGGTAAATCATTCTATGGGATTTAATCACACGCCTTAAATAATTGAGTGGGAGAAGGTGTTTTGCAACACCTATGGCCTCCAAGGTTTGTTGAGCTTTATTATTTATTGGTAATCCCCCCAAGGGGCGTCCATGAATGGAATTTAGCAACATACTTCCTTGCAAGGATAGACTAGACAATTGACTCAAACGAGATCTACTCCCCAAGGAGGGATTTTCGTGAGAGAAAATATTGAGGGTCGATATCTTGGTAACACACTCAATGTAATTTTATTGGTATCCTCCCAAGAGTTCTTGTCAATAAAATCACAAGGCTAAAATTGAAAACGTTGGTTGTTATGTTAACAATTAGGTGGGACCTAGTCTAACTAGTAAATGGTGCGAATTCCCAAAGGAGGCGTAACATTTATGGGTGTTGGATCACCGTTGAATTTTTACGATTGAATTATTCATTAATTTAAGATAAATATTCGAAAGTGCTTTATCATGATTATTTACTCATATATGTTTTTGTTTTTATTCAGAAATCATGATCTCATCCCTAATCAACATCTTAAAAGATAATACTTTAACTGGAGATAATTATGTCACATGGAAAAGGAAAATTGGGTTGTTTGCTGCAAGCTGAAAAACATAAGTTTGTTCTGACTACTTCTAAAAACCACCTGCTCCCACTAATGAATCTAATATGATGGAAGACCTCGAATGAGATGGCCAAATGGCTACCATCTCCGATGTGTTGCAACAGCAGTATGAAGGAATGAGGTCTGCTGCTGATATGATGATGTCTCTAGAAGAGATTCATATGGTTGGTAAAGTTGCTACTGTTAAAACCTATCAAAAGGTCAAGGGATAACAGAAGAAAAAGCAACTTGGGCCTACCAAGAAGGAGACTAAGAAAGTAACCAAGATAAAAAGGAAGTGCTTCTTTTTTGGTGAAAAGAGACATTGGAAAAGTAATTGCCCAAAGTCTCAGAATAAGAAGGAACAAGGTAATGTGAATTATCTTGAAATATGTTTACTGGCAGATTCTACAGATTCTTGGATCGTAGACTCAGTAGCCAATAATCATGTTTGTTATTCCTTATGGGGGTTTCAAGAAAGGAGAAGGCTGAATAAGAATGAAATCAACTTGCGTTTAGGCAACGGAGCGTTGGTGTCTGCTAGTGCAGTGGGAGATATTAGAGTTAATCTAGATTCTAGTAGGAATTTAGATTTGATAGACATTTATTATGTACCTCAATTCAAGAGAAATTTAATTTTAGTTTCTTGTTTAAATAAATTTAAATATTCAGTTACTTTTAATAAATTTTTTATTATTAGTAAAGATGACAAATTTGTTTGCAAAGGTACATTGGAAAATGGTCTATTCTATTTACATAGAAATATCTCTCACTTGTTAGACACAAAATTAACGCAACCTAATCATAAAAGAGTAAAAATTATCATAAGATGAAACCTACCTATGCCATTTGCGCCTAGGTCATATTAACCTTAATAGGATTAAAAGATTGGTTAGTGATGGACCTTTAAGTGACTTAAAGGTTGATGATCTACCAACTTGTGAATCCTGTTTGGAAGGTAAAATGACCAAAAGGTCGTTCAGGACCAAAGGCACAAGAGCCACTGAATGTTTAGGATTAATGCATACTGATGTATATGGTCCTATGAGCATTCAAACTAGAGATGGATATGAGTACTTCATCATTTTCATAGATGATTACTCGAGATTTGGCTATGTATATCTCATGAGACATAAGTCTAATGCTTTTGACATGTTCAAAGCATTTAAAGCTGAAGTGGAAAATCAGCTAGAGAAACACATAAAAATCTTGAGATCTGATCGTGGTGGAGAATATCTATCTGGTGAGTTTCAGCAATATCTTATTGATAATGGAATTATATCTCAGTTTTCTGCACCAGGTACACCTCAACAAAATGGGGTGGCAGAAAGGAGAAATAGAACTCTTTTAGACATGGTTAAGTCTATGTTGAGTTATTCAATGCTTCTTATTTCTTTTGGGGATATGCTTTACAAACTGCACTATACATTCTAAACGATGTACCATCTAAGTCGATTCCTCAAACACCGCATGAGTTGTGAACTGGGCGAAAGCCTAGTTTACAACACTTAAGGATATTTGGTTGTCCTGCGCATGTGAAAGTATACAAACGTAGTTAAATTGCTTAAGGCATACCTAGAGGGGTGAATAGGTTTTTACGCCTTTTTCAATCCCTTGAACAAACTTTCATTTGTCCCTCAAGGTTGCCTTACATACAACAAACATACTAAGAAAAGATAACATACATAGACAATATGAATAGGTAATCATATAAGCATGGTCTACATACATCATCAAGTTGTATGAGGTAAACAAACAAATAAGTATAACAACAAAGAATACTTGTATTTCACTATATGTTCAATGAGTTACAAGAGTGATCAAATATCACTATACACAAATACAATATACAAAAGAATCATAGATACAAAAATGATCAAAAGAATGAATCCACAAATCACACTATACAAAGTCTTGCTTCACAATACATCATAAGTGAATATTATGAATCAAGATAATAAAATATACAATTAAAATATAAGAGAAAGAGATAGAAAGAATTAACACAAGAGATTTTTTTAACGTGGTAAAACCTCCAAAGAGGAAAACCCCACGGGTTGAACTACAACCATTGGGTACTATATTATTGGAAAGTAAACATAGAACATTCACAAAGTGACCAATCTTTAGCTCACCCAACCTAGTGAAGTCTAAGCCTACCCAACCCTATTGGAAAGTGTGAAATCCCTCAATGATGCGAAACCACCATATATTGGACAACACACAAAACCAACATCGATGGTAGATTAGAAATTCCTCAAGAGTGCATACACCTCCCGTGTACCCCGCTCTATCAGAGTCTATGTCTAACCATACGCCTAGGCCTACCAATATATTAGCCAACTCCCTATCCAAGGCACTCTTGCCTCTAGGGAGCCTCCCATGCATGACTATCCGAGTCCTCCCGACTCTAGCCATGACTTCTTGCTTACCTATCCGAGTCATCCCGACTCTAGGCAAGTCTTCTTGCTTGGCTATCCGAGTCACCCCGACTCTAACCAAGACTTCATGCCTTTTACAAGGACTTCCTAGTGTGATCATGTGAATGCAAATAATGCAAACAATCAAATCAATATAGAACATGTGATCAATACATTCTATGGTACAAATAGACCTAAACATGTGATAACACATTCAATAAAAGTCTAGATGCAAAATACAAGAATAAAACCTAAGCATGTGAAACACCAAACACATAAGCTCAAAGTCTCATTCACATATACAACACTTGAATCAAAATATATTCATGAAGTACAAGTTCAAGATGCAATCAACATACAATAAAATGCTAGATATATGAGATTTAATCAATCAATATTCTAGCTAAAAATATAGAGCAAGGATTCAAGATATAAATCAATCAAATCCTAGATAGCTCTAAAACACAAACAAATACACAAATCCTAGATTTCATCAATCAAAGGATCAAATCAAATCTCAAGGTCATTTATCACAAAATTGATTCAATCAAGTCACAAATAACCTAAGATGCCATTCTAATCACAATACAACTCACAAACATGTGAAAAACCTAGAATCATAGAAACTAGTCAACATTTGTCTATAAATCAACTTTCAATTAGAATGATTATCAAGCTACCTTTCTCAATAGCTTTTACCAAACATAAACATAGATATAGAAGAAGAAACCCCAAGCAAATTGAAGGTTGAAAAGAAAGAAATCCCAAAGATTAGTCCAATACCTTTGATTCAACAGCTGGTTCGGATTTCAGTGTGTAACCTCCAGCAAACTCGATCAATCAGCTACCAAACCACTCAGAAATGATAGAGGACTCAATTACGAACGTTCTCCAATTCGAATCACTCAAATCCGACTCCGGATGAGGGAGATATGATGTTTGGAAGATGAGAAAATTCAGAGGAGAGGACTGACGGGATTTTTCAAAATTTTCTTCTTGAAAATCAAATGGAGAGAGAGGAGGGAAATAAAAGGAGGAGAGAGAAGGAGATTGAAGACCAATCACATGAGACCATGTCACCCCCTGGCCATGGGGGGCGCGTGGGCCTCACGGGGGCAGAGAGCCCCCTTGGCCGTGGGGCCCACGGCCTCCCTCACGGCCAGCAGCCCCTCTCGCTCACTCCCTCGGTTCTTCAGCCCGTATCTTGGGCATCCGAACTCCGATTTCAAATCCGTTTTTGGATTACGAACCGTGACTCTCTTATGCACGACGACGACTACACAACTTTGAAAAATGGTTGAGAAATCATCTCAGAAAATGACGATGAAGTCAACTCAACGAATGAGAACGAAAAATAGCGTAGCTACATCGTTTGGACTCGAAACTACATGAATGAGTAACCAAAACTACCGGAACTCAATAACACATCAAATAAGAACATGTTCAAGTCCACGTACAAAAATATGAAAACATACAAGCACAAATACACACACATATGCTAATTTCCAGACATAGTCCTAGAAAAAGCAATAAACAAAATATTACCAATATAGTATGAATGCATGAGCATATTTTGTCAAGTGTGTGAAAGTGAAACATAAGTGATGTTTAATCATGAAGGAACACACAAGAATACTATGTGTGTGTGTGTGTGCCTAGCCTTGTAAGAGATATGAGGTCCTTTATTACCTTTGTCGAACAATGATGCACGAATCTCTTAAAAGCCGGCTTCTTGAATGAATTGTGGTTGAGACATCCTTCGTCTTCTTAATTCTTCAATACGAACCACTAAACATTACAAGAGAAACAAATTTTGATATGGAATTTATGCCAACACAAACTATAAACCTTACAGCATGTGTTAAAAGGAAAGATAGAAAAGATGGAGTCCCGTTCGGAAACATGCATATTTGTGGGGTATCCAAAAGAAACTAAGGGATATTATTTCTATAGTCCTTCAGATCTTAAAGTATTTGTTTCAACAAATGCTAAATTTCTGGAAAATGACTATATGAATGATTTTGTACCCAAAAGTAGAATTATCCTGAATGAGATGTCAGGAGATACAATTCCACAAGAGGTTACACAACCTAGCCCAATTGTAAGTTCCGCACCATCACAAAATCAACAACCTACCATTGCTCGTCGTAGTGGGAGGGTTAGTAGAAAACCCAAGAGATATATCGGTCTAGGAGAATCAATGGAGAAATCCCCGGACGACAATAATCCCTACACATATAAGAAAGCAATGGAGCATGTTGATGGTTGCCATTGGCAAAAGGCAATGCAAGTTACAAAAATCCAAATATGGATTAAAGCAAGCATCCAGATCCTGGAACATAAGGTTCGATCAAGCTTTGATGAACCTTGTGTATGCAAAAGGATTAATGGCGACAAGTTGGTTTTCCTAAATTCTTTATGTTGATGATATACTACTCATCGAAAACGATGTAGGTGCATTGACATCAGTAAAAGAATGGTTAGCAAAACAATTTGATATGAAGGACTTAGGAGAAGCAAGTTATATTCTTGGTATCCAAGTAATAAGGGAAAGAAAGAATAGAATGATTGCACTATCCCAAACTTTATACATAGATAAAATCTTGTCTAGATTTTCCAAGCAAGATTCCAAGTATGTTACTTTTCAGAAATGGAATCAAACTTTCTAAGGAACAAGTTCCTAAGAATGAGCATGAAGAGCAATTCATGAGTAGGATTCCAAATGCCTCGCAAGTTGGAAGTCTCATGTATGCAATGCTCTGCACTAGACCAGATATTTGTTTTGTTGTTGGCATAGTTAGCAGGTTTCAATCGAAACCTGGTCTTGATCACTGGACGGCAGTCAAGCATATTTTCAAGTATCTCAGGAGAACGAGAGATAATATGCTTGTATACTCAGGAGGGGATTTGATTCCCGTTGGTTATACAGATTCTGATTTCCAGTTGGATTCTGACTACCAGAAAATCCACATCAGGATCTGTGTTTACTATTGGAAGAGGAACAGTCATATGAAGGTGTATCAAGCAATCTTGTATTATTGATTCCACCATGGAAGCTAAGTATGTTGCTGCATGCGAAGCTGCCAAAGAGGCTGTTTGGCTCCGCCAATTCCTAATTGACTTGGAAGTGATTCCCAGTGCGAATAAGCATATCACTAACTACTGTGATAACAGTGGAGCAGTGGCTAATTCGAGAGAACCAAGAAGTCATAAGAGAGGAAAACACATTGAAAGGAAGTATCATCTTCTTAGGGAGATTGTGCACAGGGGTGACGTGACGATTACCAAAATCGCGTCAATAGAAAATCTAGCGGATCCCTTCACAAAGGCTCTACCACAAAAGAGTTTTTATGGGCACCTAGAGAACATGGGAATGAGAGATATGACACATTTGCTATAGTGCAAGTGGGAGATTGTTAGGATTATGCTAAATAGCAAGAGTGTAATATTGTTTTTGACAATCTTTTCATATTAATAAAGTGATTTCTGATTTAAATAAATCTTATAGCATTTATAGATTGAATATTATAATTGTCAAAAGCAAATAATCATAAGGTCAAAAGACTATGAGAAAAGAAGAATTGTTCGTACATCTGGATATGTATGAGGTAGACACAATTCTTTAGTTAGTCTTGAATAATGTTCACAAATTAAGTTAAAGGTTGGGCACCTTTATCTTGTTAAAGTTGTAGAATTCTTTTGCTAGCATTTGAGTGGGATCAAATGAGTTATGATGAGTCTGAAATCATCGAAGGGTCTTCGAGTAAAAGAATCTAGTGCACTGGTTGCATTAATTAGGATCACAATGAAATACTTTATCTAGAACCGTCCGTAGATAAAAGTTTTTTCATTATCAGGACAATCAAAGAGTCTATCTTAATCCTGAGATAAATGATGGACTTATGGTTGCATGTGTTATCATTTGAGTTATCAATGAGTACGATTATATAGCATAGTCTATCCTAGATAGTTTGGTGGTATTCATTTGTTAATCGATAGAGGACTTCATTTATAGATATGGACATCGTGGCTCCGTTTATTAAATGAGAGTAGAATATCATCATATGGATGTTTTGAGGTATTGGATATTGAATCTTAACGTTAAGTTTTCGATAGAGTCTATTGAAACATGGCTTCTGGACAAGTCAAAATATCCAAGTTCAAAATGTGGTCATATGAGTAAATATGATAACTTGGAGAGCTATTGGCGGTCTATGAGCTCTTGGCGATTACTGATATTCTTCACGAGGATACACCGTCTCCAATAAGATTGTGTAGGGTACGAATGAGAAACATTTACTTACTCTATCTTTATTTAAGAGTTCAATTTAACTCTTTAGTGGAATGAGTTAAAATTAATAGATCGGACCTAAGTGAATCATTTGTTGATTGTGATTAGGTTATGTCTATTAAAGCTTAAATTTAGATAGCCCGCCAAGATCCCCAATCACAAATTATTCTATTCTTGTATTATATCAGGATCAAGCAACTACAAGTAATTAAAAGAGAATAGCTGAGGGGTTTTGGGGGGTCTCCCTTTTGGGGGGGGGTTCGTACCATACTAAACTAAGATGAAATTAATCAACTCTTACAAGCATTTGTGATGATGCAAACCCAATCATCGATGATGCAAGATGAACTTAATGCAAAAGATGATTGAGGTTTAAGGGAGTATTGATTTGTTTTTTCTCAAAATCTCTCTTTGAAGTTAGGGTCTAATATCAAGAACTTGATCAGGAGAATGAGAAAGTTAAAGATATCTATAGAAATCAAGAATGGGCATGTGAAAAAGACAAGTTTGCCTTGAAACGCAAGTTCGGCAGTTTCAATGGCGGCGTCTAGGCCGCCGATCCTGTCGAATTAGCAGTTGAAGAACAACAGCATTCAACGCGGTTTCATTCAGCGGTTTCGTGACTGCGCGATCACAGTTGAATTAGACCGCAGGAAGAAAATCGATCAGGTTGAACGGCGGTTGTTGAACGCGGTCGTGGACGTGCTCATGACCGCAGATGCTTGACCTCTCTGAATAAAATGGCGGTTGATTCGGCGGACAGGCCGCCCGCTATAACGCGCATCACAAACAATGGTGAAAAACACAGGAGAAGAAGGGGCATCTCCGTGGGTGGTCTTCGCGCAAAAACAAGCACACATACGTGTGAGCGCGGACGTTTCTGACACTATTGGGAAACGAATTACTAAGACACATATACACACGACAAGATATAAAACAAAGTGCTAGTGTGTAAAGTGGCATGTGAAGAGTATGCACACAAATGCAAGTATGCTAAGTGTGTGTGTGTGCTTACTAAATCTCTTCAAAGAAAAATCAAGCACAAGAAATTATACCTTTGGCGTGCTTGTCCTTGAGGTCTTGAAAGGGCTTTCGAGCATGAAGTTCAAACACCTAAACTACCCTTACATTATCAACCCAACATGTGGTTTGTCCACGAAATAAGCCAATCAATATATGGGAATCCTTACAGGGTGAACCTACACAAACATTATCAAGATTCTCTTTGACAACAATGTTGAATCTAGAATAAAGTTCTTCCACAACTTGATCACAAAATATCATTGATACTCATCTTTTCAACATTGCTTTCAACATTGCTAGCAACACATGTTTTGTCAATTTTAGCAGATTTGCATTCTTCACATTCTGGACATTCTAACATGCTTTGTGTCATTAACATGCTTTCCATATTCAAAAGCTTAGCATGCTTAAAATGAAGTCCAATCTCTCTATCCCTAGATGCATTTTCTATGTTGCAATATTCAATGAATTTAAAGCACTTAGCTTGATATGCCTACAGTATTGCAAAAATGACATATGGGAACAAAAGAAGAGATTTTACCTTCCGGAGTTGGAGAAGCACAAATGGGAGTTTCAAGGGATACCTTGTTCTTCAACTTGTTCTTGGTCTTAGAACGTCTCTTCTTAGGAGCTTTTTTGTCAACAACGACCTCACTTGTAGGAAGTGATGCTTCTATGAGTTTTTCCTCGACTACCGAGTCGTTTGAGCCTCTTAGAGTCAAAACTAGAGATGATCCTATCCTTTTTAAGAACAATCCCCTCAACTTCTCTAAGCTTCTTGGCAAGAGCATTCTTTTCACCAAAGAGCCTTAAAGAGTTTAATTAATTATTTCTAAGGATTATTGGAGCTCAAATACTGTGGGTCCATTAGGTCCCCTTGCAGCCCCGATCGATTTAGGTAACAAGGGTCATGGTTAATTAATTGGATTGTCCAATAATTGTGTTACGAAAGTGACACATATCTATCGGAACTAATTGAATAATTAGATTATTTAATTAATGATTTTAATGATTATGACAATTAAATATTAAGATTATTTAATTGTGTAATTAATCATTATATGGAGGGTGTTGATTGATATTTAATTTTGAATGAAGAAAAGATAATTTGATTATTTTTATTTTCATTAAATTAAATATTTAAATTTTGAATTTAAAGAGTTTGAATTCAAATCAAATCAAATTAATTAGTTAATATCTTTAAAGATATTAGATATCTTAAAAAGATTTAATTGATTATTTTATTTTAAAGAAATATATATGTGATATATATTTGTAGAGAAATAAAAAGTGTATTAGGTTTTTAGAAGATACACCAACACCACTTCACTCAAAAAGAGAAGAGAGACTATAGGGGTGGCGGCCAAGAAGAGAAAATATATATATATATATATATATATATATATATTTTAAGCTTTCTTTTTTGTGGCCTAACCTAATATATACAAACAACAAGAGTTGTTTTTGGGTGTTCTTCTCTTCTTCTTTTGCGTGAAGTGGTGTTGGTGTATCTTCTAAAAACCTAATACACTTTTATTTCTCTACAATATATATCACATATATATTTCTTTAAAATAAAATAATCAATTAAATCTTTTTAAGATATCTAATATCTTTAAAGATATTAACTAATTAATTTGATTTGATTTGAATTCAAAACTCTTTTAAATTCAAAATTTAAATATTTAATTTAATGAAAATAAAATAATCAAATTATTTTTCTTCATTCAAAATTAAATATCAATCAACACCCTTCATATAATGATTAATTACACAATTAAAATCTAATATTTAATTGTCATAATCATTAAAATCATTAATTAAATAATCTAATTATTCAATTAGTTCCCGAATAGATATGTGTCACTTTCGTAACACAATTAATTGGACAATCCAATTAATAACCGTGACCCTTGTTACCTAAATCGATCGGGCTAGCAAGGGGACCTAATGGACCCACAGTATTTTGAGCTCCAATAATCCTTAGAAATAATTAATTAAACTCTTAATTAATATTTCATGATTATTAACTTCAGTGTTATTCCACTAAAAACCTGAAGTTGCACTCTCTCAACTGTAGACGTTTTTACACAAACCAATAACTTTCGGTATCCATTGATATAGCTATTACATATGGTATAATCCTCCACAAGTAGTTCATAATTAGAGCTGGGTCATAATGTCCGTTATACCTTCTAATATATCTTTCCTTTAAGTACCATTGATTCTCTAATGAACAATAAATCCTACATTCCTTACGGAATAGGAGAGCGCTCATATTGTTCAAGCCTCGAATCAACCCTTAAGGGAACTACCATCTACTTCTCGCAAGAAGGAGTGGATTCCACTATTGTGTACAAACCTTCCCAGCCACAAGCCAAACCGCGATCCCAACATACGGAGCATATTGATCAGGAATGCAACTCCGACCTCACCCATGGTATATCAAAGACCACGATCTAACCTGAAGGAGTCGATAAGACACTCAGGATTAAGATCACCCACATATAGCCATCATTAGTTGATATATATGAATCTCATCGTTAAACGGATCTTAGTGAGAGATTCATATACATCCCGGCCTAGTCCTATATGATCACATCATACAAGGTGCCTCTATTCTCATATCTCCATATGAATGATCCAGGATAGGATCACCGTACACTACGAAATAGACCGCAGCTGTAGATTAACCACAAATAAAGTACCCAGTTTTGTTTGCTATCTACGGACTCTTTAGATTGCTCGTTTCAAACTATATCCATCTGTATATGACACTCATATACTCAGTTTGAAATTACATCTGGCAATCTTGGATGTTAAGTGCACATGTTATATACATAAAGTATAACACAAAATGAATGAATGTTCTACTTCTTTTATTTATGTTCAAATCATATTTACAAATTACAAGCTTTAGGGCAAAAACCCTAACAGTGGCAGCCTTTGAATGTGGGGTCCGATTACCTTGTCATCAAAGCGGATACTGGACGCCCTTGGTCTTGCCCTATTACATATCTCACCAGGATTCTGGAAGCACCTGGTTGGTTTTTAGTGCTTTGGAGGGAGCAATGCGAGATGGACAATATAGCGAGGGAACCCGGATTTGATGAATTCCGATACGTCTTCCAAGTGACAACCATCAAAGCGGAACCCAAGTGCTATTTTTATTTGAGAGCGAAGAACTCTCTGAAGTTCATCCCTGGAGTTGCTGAAAAATACCCGGCCCTTGGCGCGAAGAGTGGGTCGTAGTAAGAGGTGATTGGGGAAACTCAGTTCTTATTGATGGGACTGATCACCCGGTTCCTACCCAGTTTAGCGGACAAAACAAGTGGGGTAAGGGAAAATTTTCCAAGGAGTCGCTAGGCATTTTGAAGAAAATCTCGGCCCGATTTTACACAAACGTGAAGTATCCCACCTCTGATTCCTTTGATAGTGCCGGGGTAAACCGGTATGTAAAAATCTCTTTGGCTCATCCAGGTACGTAATTTTCTTCTTCATATCCCCCATTTCTTTTGTTCTGTTATTCTTTGGTCAAACGTTAACTCCTTGTCTAACAGTATCTGCTGTCCCCCTTATGTCTTCCTTTCCTGCTCTTGCAGGTCTAGAGATTCAAGATCCCTCATTTGCAAATTCTCCTATCGATTCTCCTATCCATTATCCTGATACTGATGCTGGCTCTAGCACTAGTGTCCTTTCTAAGCATGATCAGCCTGCATATACTATTTCCTTAACTTCGGCGGGGTTGTTTCCAAGTCTTCCTATCCCACTTCCTGCTTTGGTTCCAACGCGTCCCACCATAGGTGAGATGTTGGCTAGAGCTGCCAAGGCTAGTGGATATTTTGCCCAAGCCCTGAAACAGGCTCCTACTGTTTTCCCTATTGGGCCTCTAACGGTGGATTCTCTTTCTGTTCCAGCTTCTCTAACCGCGCGTTCGCAGCGACACCATAGAATGGTGAAGGAGAAAGAAACTATTTCTATATCCACCCCCACTATTGATCTGTCTTCTGGATCGGGTTCGATAGTGAAAGTTCTCACGGTGTGATAAATATTAATCTAGAGGGGGGGGGGGGGGGTGAATAGATTTTAACAATTTTACCCAATTTTCGTGTATGGTCAAGATTACGAAAATGCCCCTAATAGTCAATAAAATATAGCAAGTGTAATATGCAAAAATATAAACAACACTTGATATTTACGTGGAAACCCTCACAGGAAAAACCACGAGCTATTGAGTGAGCCACACCCGAACCTCGAATCCACTAAATGTGATAAAATTACAACCTAATCCTAGGAGTAATCACACACCTACCTAATCCCGGTATGAGTGAACCTAGTTCGAATGCTTGCGATCTATGCAACCTAATCCCGGAAGCTACACACAAGACTATGATTCTCAATGAAGAGATTAACACCCTAAGTGAATATATGAATATCCAAAATGCAACATAGAGCAAGGGAACCTATATGCTTATCTAAGATGATGATTTTGCAATAAAAGCAATCCTAGATATTAAGAACTAAATGACATGACAAATAGCTTAGATAATCATAGATTACAAAGACCTAATTAGCTATCACAATACAACACTCAATCATATTCATCACAAATAATCTCTAACTTGTATTTAACATATGATCTAAAACATACAAGTAATATAAAGAGATTTCTTAATATGAAAAACACTAAAATTAGATGAAGTTAGTGAAGAACATACCAAGGATGATGTGATGATACAAAACCATGCATGGATGATTGCAAGATGATCTTTGATGCACTATGGAATGTATTTGAGTGTTTAAAGAAGAGTTCTTTTTGGATTTTCACTTGAAAAATATTCTAAGGAAAATATATGATATTTTGAACTCAGCAAATTGACCTAAAGTCAAAGAGGCATATATATAGGGTGTAAAGATGAAGTGTGGTTGTTTTGATAAATGACACAATATTTGCCTGGGCGTTGTACGTAGAGCGCCATGTACAGCGCCTACCTGGGAAATGAAGAACATTTCTTCATTGGCGCTGTTCGAATAGCGCTTCTGTACAGCACCAAAACTTTGTTCTCTCGGGAATCAGAGCGGCGTTGTACGAACAACGCTTTGTACAGCGACCCAACAGTGACCGATTTAAATCAATCAGGTCTGTACAGTGCTTTGATGGGTGCTGTACGAACAACGCTTTGTACATCACCTTTCATTATGTATGAATCCTAAGTCTATGCATGGTATGGCATTGGACATACAAGATGAAATCAAAATAAACATGCAAGAAGAGATGTTAGTGAACATTAATGCACAACAATAAGAAACACAACATACAAGATTTAAACCATATGCATGAGTTGTGAGTGAGTGCAACTATCTCTTCAAGACAAGTAAGCACTTAGAGTATTACCTTTGGTGCTTATCAAAATGAGGTCTTCAAAGGGCTTGAACAATAACACCAACACTTAAGCTACCATTACAAAGAACCCCAACATGTGGTTTGTCTATGAAATAAGCCAATCAACAAAAGGAACCTTACAGATAGATAAGAGCAGGTAAGAGATAATATCTCACTTTGCTGCAGTTTGCACCGGTGTCAATACCAATGCTACAGTCTCCATGTCAGGGGACATGTTGGTCACAAGGGGGGCGTCTATGCTCGCTGAGGTATGATTCTCGCTATTTCTGCTTTAGTTGGGTGATTCAAGGACGGTACTTACTTGCCTTCTATGTTTGTAGGCTTTCAAATTTAATCTGGCAGTGGAAAAGTAGATGAAGTCCCTTCAGGAGGCTAACATCATGGCCAGAGATGAGTTGGAGGAAGCTAGGAGGGACCAGGCTCAGTCCAGTGAGATTGTGGAAGATCTGGTCAAATCTACGACTGTGTCTTAACAAGGTAGGCAGGAAGCCCTGGTTGACCTGGAACGCATGAGGCGTGCTTTGGACATAGAGACTATCAAGTTTACACACCGGCGTGCCCAAAGGGAAGAGTTGGTAAGGGAAAAAGCTGAGCTTCTAGAGGAAAACCGAGTTCTGTAGGATGCAGTGCAGACCCTGAATGCGAGGGTAGATGATTCCTTCGAGCTTGGGTACGTTACAGCTTCCTACGAGGTCGTCCAAGCTCTTCCCGCTGACTTTAACATGCATGGAACTTTTGGATGGAACTGAGACCAAATTTTAGCTAAGGCCAGCCAATTTTTTGATGCTGCTCCAGTCCAGGCAGATCTGGCTACTACCCCGGCTCCTTCTTTGCATCAAGAATCTACCCTGCCTGTTGTTGATCCCATGATAATGGGTGAAGCCGAGCTTCTTGATCCCCCCGTCCCTCAAGTTGACCAAATGCATGATATTGAGGCCCATGTTGATGTTGTGCCTGAACCGACAAAGGGAGTGGAAGCTTCTGTTGAAGCCAGGATATCAGAAACCGGGGAGACTCAGATTGATCTAGAAGTTGTAGAAGTCAAGGAGGCTGAAGGTGCTGCAGGCCAAAGCAAGGAGGTGGGAGATAAACAAGATGCTGCATGATCCTCTTTTTTTATTTTTATTATTTTTATTTTTTTATATTCAATTTGTAGCCTGGGAAGTGGGGGTTAGGCACCTTGATTGATCAATAGAATTCTATTTTTTTGTTTATCAGTATACTGTTAGTATCTGTTCGTAGTGGGCCTCCATAGAATTTTGATGTTTGCTAGATCTTGGTAGGACCTCGCATAACTATAATAATAACTTACTTGGAAAATTGTTGACACCTTGAACTTGCTTGATAGCCCCACAATTTGAACATAGCCTTCCTGATATGTTGGTGTTGATTTAGTCTTGGTGGTTGGATACTTAGTCGGAGGTATCCTGATGAGTAGTCCCCTTGTGAAGTTTGACTAGACTTTTCACAAGTAACACATGCTGTTTAAGTCTGGTGATTTAATCCTTGCAAGCCATCAGGGTTGTTTTGGTATTCGACTGGAAAAATGTAAATTGAAGTGCCAGGTACCTTCCGCACATGGGGTCTTGGTTCTAAATTGACTCTAGTTGTTGGTTAAGACCAATTCTTGACTTTCCCAAGGCGAATCGGGATGCCTGGTGACAACATCGATGAATCGTGCTACTTAACATACATGTATTAAGGGGTCATGGTATCTGGGTGATCTGCATCTGGTAGGTAATTAATACCATTTTGGCACCAGGTCTTCCATGGCGAGACAAGGTATCGGGTATCTGGATGGGTATCTTGATCCATAGGTGGTCTTATTTTGTTAGGGAATTTAGGCCCCTTTAGCACGCACCGAGTCTTCGTATGGCGAATCTTCGGCACCAGGCATCCTGTTAGGGGATCCTGATCCTTCGGCGAAATGACCCTGACAGGTAATTATACCATCCAGATCCTTCCTGTAGGAGGGTATTCCCCGACCAAGGCAGCAGGAATGCCATTTAGGCTTTCCTGGTCTTGAGGATTGCGATGGGCAACCAGGGCCACGACTTTGCATCCTAAGTTTGGCTGGTAACTATACCATTTAAGCACTTGTGCGCTAGATCCTTCCTCGAGGAGGGCATTCCCCGACCAAGGCAGCAAGAATGCCATTTGGCTTTTCCCGGTCTTGAGGCAATTTATCATGGAGGGTATGGACCCGATCCAGGGCATCATGAGAAGTATGTGACTCTCCTAGCCTTGATTCAGTAACGGAGATCCTCCTAGAGGGGTCAAACCAGTCCAGGGCATCAGGATCGCTATGTAGCTCTCCTAGTCTTGAAGCGATCTAGTGGTGGCGAACATTTCAAGGTGAACATAGGAGAATTATGTAGGAAAACTGACTTTATTGAATTTCTCAAGAAGCAAATACAAAGCAAATTCAGGGTATACATTTAGAAATATACCAACCAAAATAAATTCTTTTTGAAACCCTAAGGGTAAAACCTTTTAAGGTAATCGGCATTCCAGGTGTGGTCCACCGGGTATCCGTCCATGTCTTCCAGCTTGTAGGCCCATTTTCGAACCACCATTTTGATCAGGTAGGGAACTTCCCAGTTGGGGGCCAGTACCCCGTCAGTCCTCTTCTGGGTATTCTGAGTTACCTTCCTGAGGACCAAGTCCCCATCTTTAAAGTTCTGAGTCTTCACCTTTCTATTGAAACATCGGGTTATCTTGCTCTGGTAGGCTGCTACCCGTTCTGCAGCACTGTCTTGCTTCTCCTCAAGGAGATCTAGAGTGGCTCTCAATTTCGTTTCATTATCTTCCAATTCAAAATGTTGGACCCTGAAAGATGTCAGCCTATGCTCGATAGGTGAAACTGCTTCTGTTCCAAACGCCAGTGAGTAGGGGGTTTCCCTAGTAGCAGTCCTCTTAGTAGTCCGATATGCCCATAGTACATTTGGAAGTTCTTCAACCCACTTCCCTTTCTTCTGTTGAAGCTTCTTCTTTATGAGCTTCTTGATGGTCTTATTGGTTGCTTCCACCAAACCATTAGTCTGAGGATGGGCTACCGAGGCAAAACGAAGGTTGATACCCCGCTCTTCACAGAAAAACTTGAAGTTGGCATTGTCAAATTGTTTACCCAGATCAATGATTATGGCCATCTGGGTTCCGAATCGGCAGACAATGTTTTTCTTGACGAAGTTTGTGGTGTTTGCTTAAGTTATTTGAACCAAGGACTTTGCTTCCACCCCCTGGGTAAAGTAGTCTATAGCCACTACAGCGTGCTTGGCTTGACCAGGAGTAGTCGGAAGTGGCCCGATCAAGTCCAGCCCCCAGATAGCAAATAGGTAAGGTGTGCTAATTGAAGTGAGTCTTTCTAGAGGTAGGCGATGAAGGTTTGCTGTCTTCTTACTGGGTTCATAGGATTGTGCAAACTTCTTAGCATCCTAATGAAGAGTAGGCCAGAAGTATCCCATTTTAAGAACTTGGTAAGCCAAGGTCTCACCTAATACATGGTTGCCGCAATCCCCTGCGTGTACCTCGTCTAGCTCTCATTGGGCATCATCCGGAGGCAGACATCTCAGCAATGGAAGTGACTTTCCTTTACGGTAGAGGTATCCTTCTACCAGGCAGTACCGGGTAGCGGTCCTTTTGAGCTTGTGTGCTTGATCCGGATCTTCTAGAAGAGTGTCATTTTGGAGGTAGCCAGCTATAGAATCCATCCAGTAAGGGAGTCGGTCAACTGGGTGCACTTTTAACCCCTTAGCTATGCTGGGTCAGGGTAGAAGCTGGAGTGGTACCCCTTTGGGTAATGCTTGTCCTCCGGTTACAGCTATCTTAGCTAGGACATCTGCTCGATGATTCTTCTCTCGAGGAATCTGTTCCATTTTCATACCCTTGAACCTTGTTGCTGCTTCTTGGACTTTTTTTAGGTAAGCTATCATGTTGTCACCTTTCGCCTGGTACACACCGGATACTTGGTTGATTACTAGCTGGGAATCACTTCTAACTAAGAGGAAATCAGCCCCCAATTTTTTAGCAACTTTCATTCCCGCCAATAAAGCTTCATACTCCGCCTCATTATTGGTGGCTTTAAACTTGAACCTGAAACAGTGGCTGCATTCGATCCCTTCAAGATCGTTAAGGACGATCCCAACTCCACAGCCGACTTGATTTGACGCTCCATCCGTTTATAGTTTCCAGGTCTTGCAATCATTAGGCCATTCTAGGGATTCTGGCTTCGAGCTCAGGATCACAGTGGTATCCAGATTTGAAGTCGTGTTGAATTCTTCTACAAAATCGACTAAGGCCTGAGCCTTGATTGTCGTTCTTGCCTTGTGTTTTACGTCGAACTAAGTGAGCTCTAAGGTACATAGGACCAGCCTGCTCGATACGTTTGGTCTCTAGAGGAACTGTCTCAGTGGATGGTCTGTCACTACCGCGATTGTGTGAGCTTGAAAGTAAGGCCAGAGCTTTTTAGTCGTTGTCATAAGTGCATAGGCGAGCTTCTCTAAGAGAGTATAATTCTTCTCAGATTTTGTCAAAGCACGACCCATATAGTAAACTTGTCTCTAGGCCCCGTCGCTACACTCCTTTACTAAGGCCCAACTGGTAGCGGTTTCTGATATTTCCAAGTAAAGCTATAGTTCTTCTCCAAAGAGGGGTTTCACTAGCAAAGGCGGGCTAGCTAGGTATTTCTTCAAATATTGGAAAGCTTGCTCACTCTCCTGATCCCACTTCATCCTCTTACCCTATTTAATGATTTTAAAGAAAGGTAAACACTTATCTGTAGATCGGGATATGAAATGGTTCAATGCGGCTATCCGGCCAATTAATCCTTATGCCTGTTGGAGGGTTGTAGGGGATTCAAGATCCATGATGGCCTTCATCTTCTCAGGGTTTGCCTCGATGTTATGTTTTTGGTTTGTCTTGGCATGTATTTCATATCAAAACAATGTTGTCTTGTAATGTTTAGTGATCTAAGATTTGAAGATTCAAGATGTCAAAGAAAGACTTGGCCACAACTCATGCAAGATGCCGGCTTTAAAGAGAAATGTGCTTCATCGGTCTACAAAGGTATATAAGACCTCATTTCTCTTACAAGGCTGGGCACACACACACACACACACATGGTATTCATATGTATTCTTGCATGATTGAACAACATTTATATATCACTTTCACACACTTAGTAATGTATGCTCATGCATTAGATTCAAAGTGACAAACATTGTAATTTGCATGTTCTATGACTATGTCTAGGAAATTGCATACATGTGTGATTTTGTGTTTATATGTTTTCGATTTTTATATTTTGGACTTGAACATGATCTCTTATGATTCCTTATTGAGTCCCGGTCATTTTGGTTACTCATTCATTAGGCTTCGAGTCCAAACGATGTAGTTACGCTACTTTTCGTTCTCATTCGTTGAGTTGTCTTCATCGTCGTTTTCCGAGATGAATTCTCAACCATTTGTTAAAGTTTCATAGTCGTTGTTATGTGTGAGGGAGTCACGATTCATAATCCAAAGATAGATTCAAATTCGGAGTTCGGAGGCCCGTATACGGCCAAAGAACGCGAACAGTGCGCGGGAGAAGCAAGCGAGGCCAAGAGGTCAAGCTTGGCCACCCCGTGTGGAGGCCGTGGGCCACACGGCCAGGGCAGGCCTCTACCCCCGTGTGGCACACGCGCCCCACACGGACAGGGGGTGACATGGCACCCTCTGATTGGCCGGTTTGCTCCCTTCTCTCTCTTCCTTTTAAACTCTCTCATTCCCTCCAATTCATTTTCAAGAAGAAAAATTGAAATCCCGTCAGAATTTTCTCTCCAATTTTTCTCATCTTCCAAACACCATAACTTTCTCATACAAAGTTGGAATTGAGTGATTCAAGTTGGAGATTGTTCGTAATCGAGTCCCCTACCTTTTCCAAGTGATTTGGCAGCTGTTTGATCTACTGTTCTGGTGGTTGTACATAGAAAACCGAACCAGCTCGATAATCCAAGGTAGCGTTCATATATTTGGGATTTCTTCTTTTATAACCTTCAATTTGCTTGGGGTTTCTTCTTCTATATGTATGTGTATGTATGGTGAATGCTATTGAGAAAGATAGCTTCATAATTAATCTTAATCAAAAGTCTAATTTAGAGACATATGTAAACTAGTTTATTAGATTCTAGGTTTTTCACATGTTTGAGAGTTGTATTGTGATTAGATTGATATCTAGGATTATTTGTGACTTGATTGAATCATTTTATGATTAATAATCCTTGAAATATGTTTTGATCCTTTGATTGATAAAATCTAGGATTAATGCTCTTGTATGTGTATTTAGAGACAAATAGGATTTTAATTGATTATTTAATATATCCTTGCTCTAATTGTTGGCTAGAATATTCATTGAACACTTATAGTGATTCTAGCATTTTTGTGTATGTTTGTAACATCTTGAATTTATGTTTTATGTATATGAATTGTTCAAGTGTTAGTTGTGTGAATGAAACTATGAGTTTTATGTGTTAGGTGTTTTCACATGCTCTAGGTTTTATTCAAGTATTGCATCTAGACTTTTATTACTTATGTTATCACATGTTTAGGTCTAGTTATTCCATGGAATGTATTGATCACATGTTCTATGTTGAATTGATTGTTTGCATTATTTTCATTCACATGATCACACTAGGAAGTCCTTGTAAAAGGCATGAAGTCTTGACTAGGACGAGGAGTCCGGTTAGTCAAGCAAGGAAGTCTTGGTTAGGACGTGAGGTCCGGATAACCGAACAAGAAGTCATGGCTAGAGTCGGGAGGACTCAGATAGTCATGTATGGGAGGCTCCCTAGAGGCATGAGTGCCTTGGATAGGAAGTTGGCTTATATATTGGTAGGCCTAGGCGTATGGATAGACATAGACTCTAAAAGAGCGGGGTACAGGGGATGTGTATGCACTCTTGAGGAATTTCTAATCTTTTATCGATGTTGGTTTTGTATGTGAAAGGAATAATGAATTCCCGTTTACGTGTACGTGTCTTTTAAATACGACCCAGAGGTTGTGTGAAAGGGTTGTTAATCCGTTATTACCAAATTTTTGGATTAGTCAATATTACAAATATAACCCTAATTCACAAAACAAAAATCAAGTGTAATATGGTGCGGAAATATAAACGACACTTGATTTTTACGTGGAAACCCTCAACAGAGAAAAACCACGGGCTGGTAAGTGCGCCACACTCGAACCTCGAATCCACTAATTGTGATAGCGTATACAACCTAATCTTGGTTTGACGGCCTAATCCCGGCCAATATCCCGCTACCACTACCCGCAGGCTTGTAAAAGTGGACCTAGTCCAATTTGCTCATGTGACCACCTAATCCCGGTGTACGATCTAATCCCGGTCTATCACACAAGACTTACTTCTCCGAAGAGATCAACACCCTAAGTGAATATGCAATGATATCCAAATATGCAATATAGAGCTAGCGTACTCTAGATGCTTACCTAGGATTATATGATGACAATAAAATCAATCCTAGGTATGAAAATAGCTATATGTCATGGCATACAACTTTAGCTAAGTAAAGGATAACCAATCCTAGATACAAAGCTATCACAAATAACCCACAAACATTCAAAAGATTAACTAGTTGATTAAAAAACAATCTATCAACCTAGTTATAAATAAATCACACAAGAATGTTTATGGCATAGCTTTTAGGCAATAAAGACCTAATCAATTAAGCTATCAAAAATAATCTCAATCATATAATGAGATTAATTAGCTAGATATAAAATAGGCATGAAAACCTAGCTAACATAAATAACCCAATCAACACATAATCTCAATCATGTATGTAGAAATTACTCAAAGAACATACAAGTGATAAAAGAGATAAATTGATAAGTAAAACCACTAATTATGTAAGATAAAAGTGTTCAACAAATCATACCATGTGTGTTGAAGAAGACCCATGCATTAGCACATACTAGATGAACCTAGATGATGCCTAGATGATGATTTGTGCATGTGGGAATGGGTTTAGAGAGATAAAGATGTAATCTTTAAGCTTTTTCTCTCAAGTCTCTCTTTCTCTCTCAAGAATATGGAGCCTCTCTCTCTAGGGTTTGATTTTGTGGCTCAGCCCTCAAAATGATGAGAAAGATATGTATTTATAATGCCCAAGTGAAACTATGTAATTTTGGAAGAATTAGAAAAATTATGGGCATTTTCGCGGTACACGCGTCAGTGCAGCGGCTCAAGATTCGAGCGCTTCGAAACATGACCGAACGACATCATAACCTTTTGTATAATATATCGTTGGAAAGGTATGGATGTCTATTTTCTACTCGTTTTTATAGAATAACATTTCGATGTCTGTAGAAAACGTTGTGGTCAATTGAGTGACCAAAAGTTAGAAACTGACAACAACAGAGTTGCCCTGTTTTGGTTGTAACTTTGGAGATTTTAAAACCAATCCGAACGGTCATGAAATATTACGAATAATATACCGTTGGAAAGGTATGAGTGTTTAGTTTGTACAGAAATTCTCAAAACTCATTTTGAAGCTTTGTATAACAAGTTATGATCATAAGACCATGCAAAGGTCAGTTTTGAAAACAATGAAACATTGAAATCCAATCTTTTGAAACTAGACACCTTACTCCAATCAACCAAACCAAAACTACCACTTATCCAAGAAGAATGAGACCTTCTCAAGTGGTCAACCATCGTGCTAAGACATGCACACCATCGTGCAAGCACGGATGTTTCCGAACATCCTTCGGGAAACAAATTATACCACACTTAAAGCTAACATACATGAAGTGCACGTGTGGGTATTGAATGCATCCTAATGCCTAACATGTTATTAACATTGAACAAGATGCACTCAATTCAAACATGCATGAATAAAATTCATGACTTTGCATCCTAATGCCTAAACATGTCATGGCATTTCAATAAACTAGATGCAATTAAATAAACATGCATGAAGAGATATTCAACAATTATGAATGCACACATATGAAAACACACAACATATAAGTATAAGAATTATACATGAGTTGTGAGTGTGTGCAACTATGATCTCTTCAAAGCATGTAAGCACTAGAATTTACCTTTGGTGCTTCTTCTCTTGAGGTCTTGAGAGGGCCATTGAACTTTCACCAATTCCTAAGCTACCCTTACAACAAGCCCCACATGTGGTTTGTCCATGAAATAAGCTAAACAATAATTGGGAATCCTTACAGTATGTTGTCCAATATATGGTGGCTTCGCATCATTGAGGGATTTTGTACTTTCCAATAGGGTTGGGTAGACATAGACTCCACTAGGTAGGTGAGCTAAAGATTGGTCACTTTGTGAAGTTTCTAATTTACCATCCAATATATATATATAGTATCCAATGGTATTAGTTCAACCCGTTGATGTTTCCTCCTTGGAGGTTTTATCACATTAAAAAATCTCTTGTGTTAATTCTTCCTATCTCTATCTTCTATATTTGTATACGTGTATGTTGTTATCTTGTTGCATATTATTCACTTGTGATGTATATCGAAACAAGATTTTGTAAAGTGTGATTTGTGAACTTATTCATTTGATCTTATTTGTAAATATAATTCTTTCGTATATTGTATTTTTTTTGTGTATAATGTTATTTGGTTATACTTGTAATACATTGAACAAATATTGAAATACAAGTGTTAACCAAAAATTCGCTCTGGGTGAGGAATTTCAATTAACACCCTCAAACTGCTACCTGGTATGCTGCAGCAGGGTAGAGGGTACCTTTAGGTACCATGGTTTTGCATGAGTAAAAAAGTCTGGAGTAAGGTGCAGTAGGTAGGAGAAAAATCATCCCGCCCGTCAGGCTGATTCAGGCATGTGGTGAGACGCTTGAGGTTCCCTTGCTGGTGTGAGGGGCTTTGACCCTCATACATTGTACCCGGTACCCCGTATCTCATACCCCGTATCTCATACCCCGTACCCCGTACCTCGTAACTTATACTTTTTTCTAGATCTCCTCTGTAGTTCCCCGATCCAGATAGCAAGCAAGTAGGAGGAGGGATAGGAGTTCTTTAGTGATATATATGTGGTCATGAAGGATGAAACCACCTCGATTCTTCCAACTAGTTTGAAGGTTCTTTCCCTTTCTTTTTGTTTGACTTGGCATGCAAATAGGAGGATAAGAGAGCTAAAAACCTGCTGGGTTGGAATATAACTCACATACATGCATAATAAAAGAGATACGAATGAGAGAATGACAAGTCTTATGATAGAAGGTGGACTGGCCTAGGGGGAAAAAGCATCACATGTGATCACATGCTAAAAAACCCCTAGGTAGTATCCAGTGGAGAGAGCGACCATCCTTTTTATTATTTATGAATAAGGCGTGCTCCGAGGAGCTTACAAAAGTAGTAAAGTAATACCACATAAATGCTTCGGAGAGCTTACAACAATTGGAGATGGTGTCTCAGTAGAAAAGAAGAAGAAGAAGATCTTGTCTTCTGGGAAAAGAGGGATCTACCTCCTTTTTTCTGTCGAATGTCATGTCATATATATAGGTCTTATTTCTTGCTGTTCACTCCCCTAAATTCGGTCTAATGACCTAGCAATTTACGGGGTGTTCTATGGCGATAAGCGAGAAGATCGTGGGATTGATTCCCTGTAATCAAGTGATTCATTTTAGAATTGAAAGAGTTGACTCCACTTTTGAATGAGACTCTTAAATGGCGGGAACAAGGCAATTTCCTTGTTTACTTAAATGTTGTTGTGTTCAGTCTATTATTGTAGCTTGATCTTGGTGTACTTGGCCTTACCTTGATTGATAGGCATGGTTCTAGTCTTCCTTGGTAATCTGACAGATGGTGTACTAAGACCTCTCTTGTTGACGCCCTCTATGCTAGGTGGTCGGGAGTTGCTCGGAGGACCGGTCTAAGTACGGGGTACTCGGGTACTGAGCGGGGTACTAGGTGCGGGGTACGGGGTACAGGGTACCAGGTGCGGGGTACCGGGTACCGAGTGCGGGGTACCAGGTACCAGGTACCAGGTTTGGGGTACCGGGTACAGGGTACCGGGTACTAGGTGTGGGGTACCGGGTACCAGGTACGGGGTACCGGGTACCAGGTACCAGGTGAGAGGTACTGGGTACCAGGTACCGAGTACGGGGTACCAGGTTCAGGTACCGGGTATGGGGTGCGGGGTACAGGGTACCGGGTACCAGTTATGGGGTACCGAGTACTAGTTGCCGGGTACTGGGTACCAGGTGTGAGGTACTGGCACCTGGTACCCAGTACCAGGTGTAAGGTACTGGGTACGAGGTACCGAGTACGGGGTACGGGGTACTGGGATACCTGTGTGGTGCGACATCGGGATACTGTGTATCATGGATCATGCGGTAGCGGGATACCGGGATAATGTGGTAACGGGATCCTCAGGACCCTGGGTTCATTCTTTCAACAATCAAATGACCTTGGCATGGATGAAAAATTCTTCTTTGGACCCCTGCCAAAAAAGGCGGTTAACAACAAGTATTCTTTGATGTTGAGTTTATGTGTTCTTATACCTCATACAACTAATTGATATTCATAGACTATGCTTATATGATCATATGCTTATCTTGTCTATGTATGGATTTATGGTTTATGTGTTGTATGTAAGGCTACCTTGAGGGACAAACGAAAGTTTGTTCAAGGGATTGAAAAAGGCATAAAAACCTATTCACCCCCTCTAGGTATGCTTTAAGCTATTTAACCTTGTTTGTATACTTTCACTCGATTCCTCTCTCGTGTACCATGAACCCAAGAAATTTTCCTACTGCTACCCCGAAAGCACACTTATCTGGATTCAATCTCATTTGATTTTTCCTTATTACTTGGAAGGTCTGGCGCAAATCCTCTAGGTGTTGGTTGGTTGGTTATCTGAGACTTGGTGATCATGTCGTCTATGTATACTTCCATAGACCTCCCTATCTGCTACTTGAATAACTTGTTCACCAAGCGCTGGTAAGTGGCTCCAGCATTTTTGAGACCGAATGGCATCACCTTATAGCAATAGAGGCCTTGTCCAGTGATGAAGCTGGTTTTGTCTTGATTAGCGGGGTGCATCATGATCTGGTTATACCCGAGAAAGCATCCATGAAGCTTAGAAACTTGTTACTTGCAGTGGAATCAATCAACTGATCTATTTTAGGCAAAGTAAAGCTATCCTTCGGGCAAGCTCGGTACAGATCGGTGTAGACCACACACATACGCCACTTCCCATTGGCTTTGGTCACCATAACCATGTTGGCGATCCACTCGGGGTATCAGGATTATCTGATGAATCTGGCTTTCAGAAGCTTATCTACCTCTTCCTATACCGTGGCATTCCGCTCGGTGTTGAAACGCCTCCGCTTCTGTTTGACTGGCTTGAAGGTTGCATATACTGCCAACCTATGAGCGGCTAGGTTGAGAGGCTTACCTGGCATTTCATCATGACTCCAGGCAAAAATGTCAATATATTCTTCAAGGAGCTTTACTAGGTTTCTTCTGACTTCACAATTCAGCGCGCCTCCTATCTTCACTACTTTGCTCGGATCTCCCTTTCTAATTGGTCTCTCTTCTAACTGCTCCGCAGGGTGACCACCAGTCCATCCCTATTCTTCCTCTTCCTTTTCTTCTATAATCATGACCAGTACTTCTCTTTTTTCTAGGACATAGTGATCCTTCTCCGGTACCCCGCGGCTTGGTTCATTAGTTACATGGGCGCACTGCTTGGCTAATGCGGTAGGATTAGTGGATGCTGTACAACAGGTGCGGGCTATTTGCTGGTCCCCCTAGACTTCTCCTACCTTGGTTCCTACTGGGAATTTTAGGACATTGTGATAAATGGACAACACTCCCTTGATTCCTGATAGGAAAGGTCTTCCTAGGACCGTATTGTAGGCGGATGAGGTATCAACCACAATAAACTATGTCATGATGTTCTGCTGAAGGGGAGCCTCTCCAATTATTATTGGTAGAATATGCATCCCAACTGGCATTACGGAGTCTCCTATAAAACCATACAAGGGTGTGGTGCAGCTATTGTAGCAGGGGTTTTTCAGGTTGAGCTTTTCCAGCGCTTATTTAAACAGAATGTCGACACTGCTCCCGATATCTATCAAGATGCGGTGAACCCGACAATTAGCAATCTGTATCATAATCACCATTGGATAATCATCTGGTTGAACTGTATTGTATGCATCCTCCTCTATGAAAATGATTTTGGCAGAACGAGGATAGTCTTGTGATCCCCTAGAGACCCGAAGTATATCATGACCGGTATTAAGCCTCGGAATCTTCTTAGCATGGTTCTTCCTTGAGTTGTTAGAAGTCCCTTCTAGTATTAGGCCTCCGCTCTAGTCAAATCAATATATCAAGTGTAATATGTGCGGAAATATAAAAGACACTTGATATTTACGTGGAAACCCTAATCCTGGGAAAAACCACGGGCTGTTAAGTGAGCCACACTCAAACCTTGAATCCACTAATGGTAAAGGAGATTACAACCTAATCCCAGTATATAACTCTCCACCACTACCTAATCCCGGTATAAGTGAACCTAGTCCAATTGCTTGTGGCCTAAGAAACCTTAGCCATCAAGACTTAATTCTCAGTGAAGAGATAATAAAACCTATATGAATATATGTGTTAACCAAAAATTGTCACTGGGGTGATTTTTCCAATTAACAATTCAATATGACTAAAATCAAGGTAGATCTCAGTCGGAGAGGTATCAAGTAGTTTGATACCCTTAGCTTCCTAATAAAAACTGTAAAAAGCAGTGATAATGGTGGACAAAAATTAATGTAGTAAAAGGATCACACGTAATACTTTTTTATTGATAAATGAAAACATGATAGGAATACAACAGAGATTTTAGATAGCTATGGTGATGGGATAAAAAACACTCAGTTGGCAATGGCGATGGAACTCTCATGCATGTCGATAAGTGGAAAAAATCTCTAGTAGGGTTAGGCACTCAAGTTGCAGTCCCCTTTCTTTGTGATAATATGATGTATATATACGTATCAATACTTGCCCAGCACTTCTCTGAATTTGGTCTTGTGACCTAGAGTTTGTCAGGGCATTCCTTGGTGATCGGCGAGAAGATCATTTCTTCTTTTCCAGGAATCGAGAGATCCCTTATTTTTAGGAATTCTAACAGAGTTGACTTGTATTTCAAATAGGACTCTTAGTGGCGGGAATGAGCATAACTCTTTATTTGTCTTGAATGGTAGCGTTTTATTGCCGCCTTAAGCTGTCTTTTGAGCGTGCTTAGACTTACCTTTACGATCTTTTTTCTTTTTGGTGCTGTAATAAATCTGGCAAGCCACTTTATGGGATGGATCAAAGTATCGGGACACCGATTGAAGCTGTAGCGTGGTGTCAAAATGAACCAGTATCGGGAAGATTGGTCTATGTGGTAGTGGGGTAGCGGGATACTTTGACTGCGTGGTAGCGGGATACTTGGACTATGTGGTAGCGGGGTACTTCAGGACCCTGTTTTCTGTGTTGCCTACTACTTGGAAATCACGGTGCCCTTGATCTTAGTTTGGATAGTCCGGAGGTGTGCCTATGTACATTGGTCTGGACTCCTTATAGGAGGTAGCTAGATTCTGCCTTGGTAGCTCCTTCAACTGTGAATCTGGATGGAAAATTCTTCTTTGACCTTTCGCCAATTTTGGCGGTTAACAATATGAAATATCTGATGTGGCCGTTTGTGCACAACAAAATGATGTTTTTATGTGTTCATTTATAAAACCAATTTTACCACTAGAAAATCATTTTAGGATGTAAAGATTAGTAAAATGGTAAGTAAGGATTCGTTCCACAGGGATTACGTTAGATTAATCGATTTGAGGTCTAATCTAAGTTAGTCTAATCTAGGTGTATAAAACATAAATCATATTTTTGGCTTTTGATTGGTTAGAGATAATAAACTAAAAAGTAAATAACAATAATATAAAGAGAAATTGAATAGATAGAAATCCAATATCAACAATACTAGATAAGAGAATGGTCTTAACAGTTAATGATAGATATTAGGGATTTAATTACACATAGTTACAATCAAATAAAAAAAAATTGTCACCGGGGTGAAATTTTCAATTAACGGTTTATGGGGGACCCGGATCGGGATAGATCTGGGCTAGCGGGATACCTAGTAGCTCGATATCCCGCTAGTTCCTACAAATCGACTAAGTGTGGTGTATAGTAGTAGGATACGAAGGATTCTGATAAGTTATAGGATGAACACTCTACTTATTTTATTCAGAATTACATGTAATAAGTTTTACAATCAATTGATAGAACCTCAATGATCACAATAACAAGGAAATAAAAATAGCTTCGAGGGCAAAGGTGATGGAGCTTTTCGTGCCTGTCGATAAGTGGAAAAAGTAAGGTAGGGTTGCGATCCACTTTTTTCTGTAAACATACGATGAATATATAGGCCCGTTTCTTGCTAAGTACTCCTAGAACTTCGGTCTAGGGTTTTAGCAATTTACGGGTCTTTCCTTGGTGATCCACGGATTCGTCGGGGAATTGATTCCTAAAATCAAGTGACTTCCTCTTGAGCTGAAAGAGTTGAATCCACCTTTAAATGGGACTCTTGAGTGGCAGGAGTGAGTGTAATACCCTACCTTGAATGATGGCATTTGATGCTTATCTTCCTTCTTGTTTTGCTGTTCGGGATACCCGCTTCTCGCTTTAAGTAGGGTCGAAGGATTTATGCATTTAACACGTGATTTATTCGTCGGGTGCTTACCACTGGCTTCTTAGTGGATTAGGATACTCAAGTACTTCTTCCCTTTTCCAGTTCTTGCTTGACCGGATAGAGGTTCCGGGATACCGGGGTATCAGGCTACCGGGATACTTGAGGGTAGATAGGCGCTATGATTTCGTAGTAGTGGAGTCTCTAGGGCCTCGTCTTTGAGGTTTCCTAGTGCTTTCTTTGGTCTGAAGATTTTGGACCTAGCCGGGGTGGGCAGAAGTTCATACCCCAGCCTTTTTGTAAGTAGGTGGGGTTCCTGGGTACCTCTTCTATTGTTGACTTCTACCCCGCCTCATTCTTCATGGCCGGTGAAAAATTCTTCTTTGATCCCTGCCTTTTTTGGCGGTTAACAGTAATAAATAAGGAAATCACCCTTAGGCCTCCTTCTTTAATACTTGATCCTTGCTTTCCTTTGATGCTCCTAGTACAAAGAGTGGGAGAAGAGGATGTGTCTAGATAGGTGGAGTCATATGGAGAGTGACAAAGGAAATGGGTGGAGAAGATGGGAAGAGAGGAATGATTTAGGTGAGATAGTCTAGTTGTTTGTTGATGAGATTGAAGAGGAGAAATGGTGGATTAGGAATGGTGGAAGAAAGAATTTCTTGCTTGAACAATTGTATTTTCAAAGGAGAAAATAAGATGAATTTATAGTGAATTCAAATCAGGTCACGAGTGGATAATTATTAAAACACCCCTAGACTTTGTCAATTTGCCATTTTGGCCCCTCTAGGGGGCCTTCTTGTAATTTTCCATCCAAGTTCAGCCAATCAGGCATGAACATAGAGATGGTCGCTGTGAGTCTCATGGCAACTTCTCAGGGTGACACTAGGGTGACATCATCAGGTGCCAAAAACCACTCCCTGTCGCCGTGGCGACATCGAATGAGCAAATGGCGACAAAAGAGCGACAAAGGGGCGATGTCAACGAGTTGGACTAGATTTTACGGTGGAGTTTGGTGAGGTTTGGAGAGCCGAGAAGGGACCAATCATGTTCGCGGCGAGCTCGCCATCCATTTGGGACCGATATTGGTCGGGGGTAGGTCGGTTTTTAACGGGTTTAGGAAGCTAGGGTTTGGAGCTCGTTAATGGAGGCCAGGTGAGAGGAAGAAGATGAAGTGAGGTTGAAGGTGGGGTGTACTCAGTAGGTCATTGGGGCGTACTTAGGCTTGGTCTTTTGTCTTATTTAGGGGTGTAAGCAGCAGGGGTAGGGTGCATTTAGCTGCTTCTTCTTTGCCTCATATGGGGTGCGTTTAAAGGCAGACTAGGGTGTATTTAGAGGCCCAAGTCTACCTCAAAACACACCGCATCACTTAAGATGCTGGCGCGGGCTTCTACATTGGACCTGACATTAGCCTACTTCATTTTGGGCTTGCTATTGCCCATAAATGAAACGCAGCGTTTCACTGCTGCGTGGACTGATTATGTGTTGCATGGCAATTTACCAAATGCTCCCCTACATTCTTTTGTTATCACAATAACTTCAATCCTCCATGCATAATTTACACTTTTGCCCCCAGTTTCTCCAAATTACCACAATGCCCTTCAACTTTATAAATTCCTGAAAATACTCATTTAACAACATTAAAACATGGGGAAATACCCGAGAATCAAGCATAAAGAATATGAAATAAGGGTACAAAATCGTACCATATTTGGTGCGATCAAAATCCAAAATGCAATTTAGAGCTAGGGAACCCTATATGCTTATCTAGGATGATAATATTGCAATTAAAACAATCCTAAATATCAATAGCTAAATAACATGTCATAAAGCTTAGCTAAACATAGATTAAATAAACCTAGATAGCTATCACAATACAACACTCAATCATATCAACACAACAATCTCTATCTTGAGTATTAGAAATTAATCTAAGAACATGCAAGTAATAAAAGAGATGCCTTCATAAATAAAACACTAATTTTATATGATAATAGTGAAGAACTTACCAAAGCAATTGTGTTGATGAAAGACCCATGCAAGCAAGCATCCTAGATATGCTAGAAGATTCTACATGAAGTTTAATGCATATGAAAATGGTTTTGAGTGTTTGAATGAGCAATCTTAATTGCCTTTTCTCTCACAAATCTCTCTATAGACTTTAGGGTTCATGTATTGAAAGAGTTAGAATAAGAGAGATGAGAAAGTGATGTATTTATAGACATCAAAAACAGAGCATGTGAAAAGACAAGTTTGCCCCTGAAAGCGCACGATCGACGGTTTCATTTGGCGGCCAGACCGCCGATCACAACCACTGAATTGAACCCGGAAAGAACAGAGGAACAACGACGGTTTCATTCAGCGGTTACCAAACCGCAGAATCAAACCCGAGAGAAAAATCAATTAGGTATGAACGGTGGTTTTGAACGGCGGTCGTGGCCGCCAATCATAACCGTAGAATCACTCCAGACCTTTCTGGAATAAAACAACGGTTTCCATTCGGCGGCCATGCCGCCGATCACAACTGCCATTTCACCACTTTTGGTGAAACCAAAGGAGAAGCCAAGGGCATTCTCCGAAGGCAATCTTCACGCTAAACCAAGCACTACATTGTCCAAGAGTGGACGTTTTCGAACTATATTCCGGAAACGTATTACAAGACACATAGACACATAAACACACAACAAGATACAACAATAAAGTGCAAGTGTGAAATATGTCATGTGAAGAGAATGCACATAAGTAATGAGCATATATGCAAGCATGGCAAGTGTGTGTGTGCAACTAAATCTCTTCAAAGAAAACTAAGCACTAGAGATATACCTTTGGAGTGCTTGTCACCTTGAGGTCTTGAAAGGGCTTTTGAGCTTGATCACCAATCACCTAAGCTACCCTTACATTCAAACCCTAATATGTGGTTTGTCCACGAAATAAGCCAATCAAAATATGGGAACCTTACATTAACTACTAAATTGTAGCTATTGTGATAGCATTCCGAGAAGACATTGTAGTCCCTTTCTCTTTTGCTTAGTGAATAGGTCTTTTCGCGAGATTGCTTTAACCAATAGTGGAGACTACTTGTAAGAAACAGAGTCTAAATGTCCATCTTTAGAGGGTAAACACTCTTCAAATGGATTATATGATCTCATTTGCATAATTGAATGCCATGAACTTGAAAATCGTGGACTGTTTGCTAGACTTGTATTCCCTTGTTAGACAGACTTTCAGATATGATTCTAGGCATGTGTGTGCTTAACTACCATACTTTTGCCCAAACACTGTCCATGATTGTTATGTGTGCTCCAATTGCCAATTTGAGGCCAAACACAAACCATTCATTTCATCACCACAAATACCCATATACATACACTTGGAATTCTGTAGTCATTTGACCACGGATTATGCATGATTTGTAAATGCTAAGGTATATCTAAATTTTTTTGTAAATAGCGTGTACTTAGGCGATAATGGATAATTGTGCAAATTTATTGGCTTTTGTAAAAGTGTCAAATGAAAAACACTTAAGCCACAGTACCTGATTGGAAGGTACTCGAATCCGAGTACCAATTAGCACAAATGAAAAATAAATCTTAGCCTAGACGCTTGTAGACATCTTTGTAATAAGCTGAGTATTATTTGTAAAGTTGATCAATAAACTTTAGAATTCCAGTAAAATTCTTCCATTCACCCCATATCACCATCTTGGCCCCATTACAACCAAGGAAAGCCCTAAGTTGATCTTTTAGAAAGTCTAGCTTGGGAATGCGAGTCAAAGCATGCTCTTTCCACGTTCGTGGCATATCAATTCATTCATGAAACAATTTCCATAAGTTGTGCTTTAAATTTTGATTGCATATGCGTTACATTTGATTCTTATATATATTCTCCTACTTGCATATGTTTGTTTGAGAGTAACTTAGGTTTCAGAGAGAAAATTCGACTAAAATCTGGTGAGGATTAGAGTCAAGGCGAATTGAGTTCTTGCTTTTGAGTGCTTTGTTTTTGAAGCTTAGTATTTAGAGTGTGGGATTCACTTTGTTGCATTTCTTTAAGGTTTGTATTATGCTAGCATCTAACCAGAGGTTTTGGCATGTTTTATTCCTAAAACATCACATCTTTTTAGTATCTTTGTAATTTGGCTCTCGGAAGCGTTTTAGTGTGCGTTGCATATATGTAGTACATAGTAGAATTGTGTTTTTAGTTTAATTTTAGCATTTGTAGTTTGCTCGAGGATGAGCAAAAGTCAGGTTTGGGGGTTTGATCGCGCTTCAAATCTTCACATTTAGTGCTTCCTTTACTTGGTTTTTGTAACTGTTTTCTGAGCATTTTAGGTATTTAATGTTGTAAATAAGTGTTTTCGGGTAACTTAGGTGTTTCAAAGGTATTTTGGTCCAAAGTGATAAAAAGAAGGCAAAAAAGGCAGAAAAGAGATGATTCTCTGCCACCGCGGGTTCACGATCCAAACCCAGCGGGCATAAACCAGCGAAGCAAAGCCGCGGGGAATATCAGGGAAGATTGGCGTGTTCATACTCTCTGCCTCGTGGGAATTAAGCCACTACACGAAAACCGAGGGCTCTTCAAATGCTTCTCTAATGAGTTCAGATCTTCTGCCTCTCGGGTGAAAGTAATATAATAAACGCTCGGTGTGTATGATAAATATATCTAGAGGGGGGGGGGGGGGGGGGTGAATAGATTTTAACTATTATTACCCGATTTTTGCATGCAAGACAATTTTACGAAAATGTCTCTACTAGTCAAAAATACAAGCAAGTGTAATAAAGTGCGGAATTTAAATAACACTTGATGTATACGTGGAAACCCAACCATTGGGAAAAACCACGGGCTGTTTAGTGCGCCACACTCGGACCTCGAAATCCACTAATTGAAATGGAGTTTACAACCTATGTAGACCTCGTCTAACACTCCGGTCAATAACCCCCCACTTCAACCACTCGGGCCTTTAAAAGTGGCTCTAGTCCAATTGCTTGAGGCTTAAGCAATCTTAGCCTCAAGACTTAATTTACAATGAAGAGATTATACAACCTATATGAATATATATGAATATTCAAATAACAAACAAGGCTAGGTAACCTTAGATGCTTATCTAGGATGATGATATAATCAATTAAATCAACCCTAGATATCAATAGCTAAATGACATGTCAAATAGCTTAGCTAATCAAGATTAATCAAAAACCTAATTAGCTATCACAATACAACACTCAATCGATTCATCACAATTAATTCTCTAATCTTGTATTTATCATATGATCAACAACATACAAGTAAATTAAAAGAGAATATGCTTGATAGTCAAAATACTAAAATAAGATGAACTAAATCAAAATCTTACCAAGCATGTTGTGATGATGAAAACCCAATCATGGATGCATTCTATATAGTCATAGAAGATGCAATATGAAACTTGATGCACAAAGGATTTGATTTGAGTGGTTAAAGGTGAGTTCTTTTGACTTTTTCTTTGCTTGAAAAATATTCTAAGTAAAATATGATATTCTGAACTCAACACCTTGACCTAAAGTCAAAGAGGCATATTTATAGGGTGTCAAAAGCAAAGTGGTGCGCTTTGATAAATGACACAAAATTTGCCTTGGGCGCTGTACGTACAGCGCCTTCCTGGGAAATGAAGAACATTCTTCATAGGCGCTGTTCGTAGAGCGCTTTTGTACAGCGCCTGAACAGCGCCTCAAAACTGATCCTCTCGAGTCTGAGATGGGCGCTGTACGAACAGCGCTTTGTACAACGCCTTGTACAGCGCCTGAACAGCGCCTCAAAACTGATCCTCTCGAGTCTGAGATGGGCGCTGTACGAACAGCGCTTTGTACAACGCCTTGTACAGCGCTCGTACAGCGCCTTCCAAAAATGCATTAAAAATGCATTTTCAACCAGGTCTCATATAGGCGCTGTACGTACAACGCCTTCAACAACGCTTTGTACAGCGCCAACACCATGAATGTAATCCTAAGTCTAGAATGAACATGACTTTGGTCATACAAAATGCAATCATGTAAAGCATGCAAGAAGAGATGTTAATGAACATTAATGCACATATATAGACACACAACATACACGAATTAAACACTATGCATGAGTTGTGAGTGTGTGCAACTATCTCTTCAAAGCAATTAAGCACATAGAGGTTTACCTTTGGTGCTTATCAACCTTGAGGACATGAGAGGGTCTTGAACTTGATTATGAATCACTTAAGCTACCCTTACATACAATCCCCAACACGTGGTTTGTCCATGAAATAAGCCAATCAAGATATGGGAATCCTTACAATCTCCCCCTTTGGCTATTTCGTGACAAAACCACCACTCACATTGATTCCTCACAACATAATAGAAACTACGGGTCTACAATGATTTTCTACTTTACAAAGAGATATATAAAAATAATCTTGAAGTCTTCAATCTCAAGTAGAACAATCAATCCTTGAAAGCAAAGTTTCTCTTCTTTCCAATTCAAGTAAAAAGTGAGATGAATCAAGTGAGAATAAAAACAAGCATTTGTATTCTAAGAATTTAAGAACAATTACAACATCATGCAATAATTGTGAATGCAATGCTCCCCCTCAATGGGTTACTCCCCCTCAATGTATTTTCTCCCACCACAATTTGCAACTCCCATTACCACCATTCTACTCCCCCTTTTTGTCATGATATAGGCAAATGAGTAGTCCCCAACCGGGTCACTTAGCAAAGAAAGATGATAGCATTCAAGTCATTTGTATAATCATAAAATGCACTTTATGCAACTCTATCAAATGGAGAGAAACAAGGAGATTTATTTAAAATAAATGTGTGAATCAAAACATGCTTTGCATACAAGACATGTAGCATTCAAGTCCAAAATACAATGGTATTTGGCAAAGCAAATGACAAAGGTTTCTAATAAGAATTCAAACTAATTTCACCAGTGTCATGAGAGAAGCAAGGATATAGAGTTTACATTGATTTTAATTTATGAGCAACTATATTCATCTTTATAAGCCAAACATGTCATGAGCAAGTTTGCACTCTATTTGATTTTTCCGGGAATGAAACCCATATGATAGTAGACATGTTCAACAAATAAAGAAAGAGAGACAATTTGGAATATAAATTCCTTTGAACGGATACAAGATCCTTTATTCATTTTGAGTCTCATAAGCTTTTTCACACAAGTTTTGCATTTAAAAATTGCAATCATCAATTCATGTTTTTTCATTTGAGCATGTTATTTGAATTTCATGCTCTTTCATTTGACATTAGCATGTTATAAAAACAACTCATGCTTTTCAATTTTTAAGCATGTCATTAAGAATCATCATGTCATGAGGTCATTCATATCATACTTCCTATGTAAATCTCCTAGTCCAAAAATGCATGTTTGAACATAAATATGACATGGATTGTAGACAAGCATGGTTCACACTTACTGAATTGAAAACATATATACATATGTGCAACCAAGCTTACTCAAACAATCAACAAAGAAGCATAAGATTTTCTCAAATATTTGCATGCAACAAGAATGTAATAGCTCTCTTTGCTTGAGTTCCCCATATGGGGTCAATATCATCCTTCATCAATGAAGGTCATGAGATCCTATAGACCTCCCAAGTCCATTTGACTTGGTTGAACCTATTTGAGACTTGTTAGTCTCATAGCAAGCGGGTTCATTTTTCCTTATCCACATAGATATGATATTTTTCTTCCTAGTGGATAATGGTTCAAGAGTAGTAATAGGATCATGAACATGAATATTTTCCTTCCTATTAGCATGCATTCTAGCTCTTGTCATTCTCTTTTCAATCATGCTTTTGATTCTACATAATTTTGATGAAATGAAAGCAATTTGGTCTAATGTGACCATCAATACCACAAAAGTGACATGTAGGGATAAATTTAGAATTCATACCATGTCCTTGTGCATGCATAGGAGCCTTCCCATGACTTTGTGGTTGAGCGGGTTCAAACCTTCTTTGTTGTTGAACCGGTCTAGTTTGCTTCCTTGTTTCATTTTGCATGATTGGCCTCTTTCCATTGAGAGTCATTTGTTGAGGAATGTTGACTTGAGAGACTCTTATGCGTTGAGCTTGAGGTTGTCTCCTTGGGGCTTCCTTCACATGTGCACTTCTTGAGCATTGTCCTAGATCGATTTTCTTCCTAGGTGTGTGCACCGGTGAGGCTTCATTCTTGCCCAAACTCTTGACAAAGATGGTCTTGGTTGGAGTGGAGATCTCCTTGCAATCTTCATACCCAATACCTTTCTTGTCACAAGGGTTCTTTCCAACACCAAGCATGTGGTTAAGCTTCTTGGTGCTTGAGGTCATTCGAGTCAATGACTCTTTAGCTTCATCAAGCTCCCTCTTTAACCCTTCTTCATTCCTCTTAGACATAGCTAGCTCATCCCTTAGCTTGTCTTCAATCATCTTTGTAAGGATTCCCATCTATTGATTGGCTTATTTCGTGGACAAACCACATATTAGGGTTTGATGTAAGGGTAGCTTAGGTATTTGATGGTTTGTGTTTTACACAACCAAGGCCCTCTCAAGACCTCAAGAGAAGAAGCACCAAAGGTAAATTCTAGTGCTTACTTGCTTTGAAGAGATCTAGTTGCACACACACACAACTCATGCATAAATCTTATTCTTGTATGTTGTGTGTTTTATATGTGTGCTTTATATGTGTGCATGCATGTTCTTGAACATCTCTTCTTGCATGTTTTATTTGATTGCATCTTGTTCATTGAAATGCCATGACATGTTTAGGCATTAGGATGCATTCACTTCCCACACCTGCACTTCATGATGAGTCTTAAGTGTGGTGTAATTCGTTTCCGTTTGTGTGATCGGAAACGTCCGCGCTTGCACGATGGTGTGCATGTCTTAGCGCGATGGTTGACCACTTGAGAAGGTCTCATTCTTCTCTTGGATAAGTGGTAGTTTTGGTTTGGTTGATTGGAGTAAGGTGTCTAGTTTCAAAAGATTGGATTTCAATATTTTAAGTGTTTTCAAAACTGACCTTTGCATGGTCTTGTGACCATAACTTTTTACACAAAGCTTCAAAATGAGTTTTGAAAATTTCTGTACAAACTAGACACCCATACCTTTCCAACGGTATATTATTCGTAATATTTCATGACCGTTTGGATTGGTTTTAAAATCTCCAAAGTTACAACCAAAACAGGGTAACTCTGTTGTTGTCCGTTTCTGACCTTTGGTCACTCCATTGACCATAACATTTTCTACAGACATCAAAATATTATTCTGTAAAAACGAGTAGAAGATAGACATCCATACCTTGCCAACGATATATCATACGAAAGATTTCGATGTCGTTTGGTCATGTTTCGAAGCACTCGAATCTTGAGCCGCTGCACTGACGCGAGTACCGCGAAAATGCCCATAATTTTTCCATTCTTCCAAAACGACATAGTTTCACTTGGGCATTATAAATACATATCTTTCTCATCATTTTTAGGGTAGAGCCACAAAATCAAACCCTAGAGAGAGAGGCTCCATATTCTTGAGAGAGAAAGAGAGAGACTTGAGAGAAAAAACTTAAAAATTACATCTTTATCTCTCTAAACCCATTCCCACATGCACAAATCATCATCTAGGCATCATCTAGGTTCATCTAGTATGTGCTAATGCATGGGTCTTCTTCAACACACATGGTATGATTTGTTGAACACTTTTATCTTACATAATTAGTGTTTCTAATTATCAATTTTATCTCATTTATTACTTGTATGTGTTTAGATTAATTTCTACATACATGATTGAGATTATGTGTTGATTGGGTTATTTATGTTAGCTAGGTTTTCATGCCTATTTTATATCTAGCTAATTAATCTCATTATATGATTGAGATTATTTTTGATAGCTTAAATGATTAGGTCATTATTGCCTAAAAGCTATGCCATAAATATTCTTTTGTGATTTATTGATAACTAGGTTGATAGATTGTATTTTAATCAACTAGTTAATCTTTTGAATGTTTGTGGGTTATTTGTGATAGCTATTGTATTTAGGATTGATTATCCTTAACATAGCTAAAGTTGTATGCCATGTCATATAGCTATATTTGATATCTAGGATTGATTTTATTGTCATCATATAATCCTAGATAAGCATTTAGTGTACCCTAGCACTTCTTGCATATTTGGATATCTTTGCATATTCACATAGGGTTTTGATCTCTTTGGAGAAGTAAGTCTTGTGTGATAGACCGGGATTAGGTAGGACACCGGGATTAGGTGGTCACATGAGCAAATTGGACTAGGTCCACTTTTACAGGCCTGCGGGTAGTGGTAGCGGGATATTGGTAGCGGGATATTGGCCGGGATTAGGCCGTCAAACCGGGATTAGGTTGTATACGCTATCACGATTAGTGGATTCGAGGTTCGAGTGTGGCGCACTTACCAGCCCGTGGTTTTTCCCTGTTGAGGGTTTCCACGTAAAAATCAAGTGTCGTTTATATTTCCGCACCATATTACACTTGATTATTATATTATCTAGTTTGGGGCATTTTCGTAAATTTGACTAAACGCGAAAATTGGGTAATAACGATTAAAATCTATTCACCCCCCCTCTAGATTAATATTTAGCACACCGTTAATTTGTTTCAATTGGTATCAGAGCGGGTTCCTAGATATACATAGGTGATCCTTGCTCATTTTTGGTGTGTTGTGCATTTTGTATGATTGTTGTTTTTTGACATACATCTTGCATTCTTCTCATATGCATTCATTTGACTCAAATACTGTGAGTGGATTTGAGAGAGAAGAAAATGACTCCGATGAGGAGATGTCCCTCTAAGGAGAGAGAGGAGACGAAGATGAAAGGGCGTTGCTCACATCACCAAAGAGCTTCAAGCCCAAGCCTTCCTCAATCTTGGTCTAACCAACCAAGAAGGCTAACTTCCTTCAACCTACGATCCTAAAAGGGAAGTGCTCAATCATGAAAGATCAACCGAGCAAGCAACATTGTCTTGGTCATCAACAAAGGAGGAGAGATCCTATCTAACTACCAAGACAACCACAACGACAAGGGAAAGCACATTTGCATGCTCAAGGGAATGGTATAATTCCTAATCTTATCCCCTCTTGTCATTGTGCGGTATTGATGGTCATGTTAGACCAAGTTGCTTGCATTACATTTAAATATGTAATCTTATATGCATGATTGAAAAGAAAAATGCTAGAGCTAAGATGCATGTCCTTAAAAGGAAGAAAATCATTTGCATGATCCTTTGCCATCTAGAACTCTAGAACCTATGACCACTATGTATGTTATTGAGACATCTAAGTGGATTAGAAAAGATGAACCCGCTTGCTATGAGACAAACATGTCTCAAATAGGTTCAACTAGGTCCTATGGACTTGGTAAGTCTTTTAGACCACATGCCCTTCATTGAAGTGGTGTGGATTTTGACCCCATATGGGGAACTCAAGCAAAGAGAGCATTTGCATACTTGTTGCATGCAAAAATTTGAATATATCTTATGCTTCTTTTTTAATTGCTTGAGTAGCTTGGTTGCACATGTGATTACATGTTTTTACTTCAATAAGTGTGAACCATGCTTGTATTGCAATCCATGTCATATTTATGTTCAAACATGCATTTTTGGACTAGGAGATATTCATAGGAAGTACTCTTTGAATGACCTAAAATGATCTCCATGACATGATGATTGTTAAATGACATGCTTAAAATGAGAAAAGCATGATTTTATATGACATGCTTAAAATGTGAAAAGCATGATTTCAAATGACATGCTAAAAATGAAAAGCATGATTTGTTGATTGCATTTTCTTAAATGCAAAAATAATGTGTGAAAAGCAAATGAGACTCAAATGAAAATCAAAATGTCTCTCTTTCCTTACTTGTGGAACATGGCTACTATCATACGGGTATCTTACTCGGAAAAATCGAATAGGGTGCAAAAAGTCACTCATGCCATGTTTTGCTTGTAAGGTTGGATATAGTTGCTCATTAAATTGAATTCTTTGAATAATCTATATCCTTGCTTTTATTCATGACAAATGGTGAAATTGGTTTGAATTCTTAAAGGAAACCTTTGTCATTTACTTTGCCAAATACCATTGCTTTTGGATTTGAATGCAACATGTCTTGCATGCAAAGCATATTAATCACACATTTTTTATGAAAATAAATCTCCTTGTTCTCTCCAATTAATTGAGATGCATAAAGTGCATTATATGATTATGCAAATGACATGTATGCTACTATCTCTCTTTGCTACAAGTGACCCGGTTGGGGACTACTCCTTTGCCCATCTCATGACAAAAAGAGGGAGTAGTATGTAGTTAGGGGGAGAATGCTAATTGCTAAATTATTGTAGCATTCACATGATTGGGGAGTTTGTTACTTTGAGGGAGAGTAACCCGTTGAGGGGGAACATTTGCACTTCACATACTTTGCATGATGTTGTGCTTAAATTCTTATTGCAAATGCTTGTTTTATCTCACATGATTAATCTCACATATACTTGTATTGGAAAGTATAGAAACTTTGTTTTGAAGGATTGATTGTTCTACAAGAGATTGAAGACTTGAAGATATATCTTTTAATTATCTCTTTGTAATGTAGAAAATCCCTTTAGTTTCTATTTATGTTGTGAGGATTAATGTGAGTGGTGGTTTTGCCACGAAATGGCCAAAGGGGGAGATTGTAAGGATTCCCATCCATTGATTGGCTTATTTCGTGGACAAACCACATATTGGGGTTTGATGTAAGGGTAGCTTAGGCATATGATGGTTGATGCTTTGCACAACCAAGGCCCTCTCCAGACCTCAAAAGAAGAAGAACAAAAGGTAAATTTCTAAGTGCTTACTTGCTTTGAAGAGATCTAGTTGCACACACACACAACTCATGCATTAATCTTATTCTTGTATGTTGTGTGTTTTATATGTGTGCTTTATATGTGTGCATGCATGTTCTTGAACATCTCTTCTTGCATGTTTTATTTGATTGCATCTTGTTCATTGAAATGCCATGACATGTTTAGGCATTAGGATGCATTCACTTCCTACACCTGCACTTCATGATGAGTCTTAAGTGTGGTGTAATTCGTTTCCGTTTGTGTGATCGGAAACGTCCGTGCTTGCACGATGGTGTGCATGTCTTAGCGCGATGGTTGACCACTTGAGAAGGTCTCATTCTTCTCTTGGATAAGTGGTAGTTTTGGTTTGGTTGATTGGAGTAAGGTGTCTAGTTTCAAAAGATTGGATTACAATATTTTAAGTGTTTTCAAAACTGACCTTTGCATGGTCTTGTGACCATAACGTTTTACACAAAGCTTCAAAACGAGTTTTGAAAATTTCTGTACAAACTAGACACCCATACCTTTCCAACGGTATATTATTCGTAATATTTCATGACCGTTTGGATTGGTTTTAAAATCTCCAAAGTTACAACCAAAACAGGGTAACTCTGTTGTTGTCCGTTTCTGACCTTTGGTCACTCCATTGACCATAACATTTTCTACAGACATCAAAATATTATTCTGTAAAAACGAGTAGAAAGTAGACATCCATACCTTGCCAACGATATATCATATGAAAGATTTCGATGTCGTTTGGTCATGTTTCGAAGCACTCGAATCTTGAGCCGCTGCACTGACGCGAGTACCGCGAAAATGCCCATAATTTTTCCATTCTTCCAAAACGACATAGTTTCACTTGGGCATTATAAATACATATCTTTCTCATCATTTTTAGGGTAGAGCCACAAAATCAAACCCTAGAGAGAGAGGCTCCATATTCTTGAGAGAGAAAGAGAGAGACTTGAGAGAAAAAACTTAAAAATTACATCTTTATCTCTCTAAACCCATTCCCATATGCACAAATCATCATCTAGGCATCATCTAGGTTCATCTAGCATGTGTTAATGCATGGGTCTTCTTCAACACACATGGTATGATTTGTTGAACACTTTTATCTTACATAGTTAGTGTTTCTACTTATCAATTTTATCTCATTTATTACTTGTATGTGTTTAGATTAATTTCTACATACATGATTGAGATTATGTATTGATTGGGTTATTTATGTTAGCTAGGTTTTCATGCCTATTTTATATATAGCTAATTAATCTCATTATATGATTGAGATTATTTTTGATAGCTTAAATGATTAGGTCATTATTGCCTAAAAGCTATGCCATAAACATTCTTGTTTGATTTATTGATAACTAGGTTGATAGATTGTATTTTAATCAACTAGTTAATCTTTTGAATGTTTGTGGGTTATTTGTGATAGCTATTGTATTTAGGATTGGTTATCCTTAACATAGCTAAAGTTGTATGCCATGTCATATAGCTATAATTGATATCTAGGATTGATTTTATTGTCATCATATAATCCTAGATAAGCATTTAGTGTACCCTAGCACTTCTTGCATATTTGGATATCATTGCATATTCACTTAGGGTGTGATCTCTTCGGAGAAGTAAGTCTTGTATGATAGACCGGGATTAGGTCGGACACCGGGATTAGGTGGTCACATGAGCAAATTGGACTAGGTTCACTTTTACAGGCCTACGGGTAGTGGTAGCGGGATATTGGCCGGGATTAGGCTGTCAAACCGGGATTAGGTTGTATACGCTATCACGATTAGTGGATTTGAGGTTCGAGTGTGGCGCACTTACCAGCCCGTGGTTTTTCCCTGTTGAGGGTTTCCATGTAAAAATCAAGTGTCGTTTATATTTCCGCACCATATTACACTTGATTATTATATTATCTAGTTTGGGGCATTTTCGTAAATTTGACTAAACGCGAAAATTGGGTAATAACGATTAAAATCTATTCACCCCCTCTCTAGATCAATATTTAGCACACCGTTAATTTGTTTCAATCTTGGATGCCTCCACTTGTTTACTTAAGTGGTCATTGTGTGTTGAAAGTTCTAGATTTTCATCCTCTAAAATTTTCAATTTTCTATTGTTCTTCTTCAATGAACTTCCACACTTGACTATAAAGTCATTAACATCCATTTTCTCTACACTTCCATTTGTAGAGTTAGATGAGGAGTCATCTTCACTTGAGTTATCTCCTCCGCTCTCCTTCTCACTAATGGAGTCATTTCCCTCATTAAGACCTTCACCTTGGTCTCTTGAGTCAATGATAGCCATATCCCAATGAGTAGCTACATTTATCTCCTCTAGAGCTACTTCTTCATCTTTTTCTTCTATGGGATCACTAGTCAAGTCATTCTTACCAACAACTTTATCTTCTACACAAGTGGCCCCAAATGCCGTGTAGTCGATGGTAAGCTCATCATCACTTGATGACTTGTCTCCCTTTCCGGAGTCATCACCACTAACACTCCAAGTTGCAGTTATCACCTTTTCCATCTTCTTGTTTAGGCAATTAACAAAATTGGAGGCGAGGTGTCCTACACCAACACACTCAAAGCATTGAACCTCTTTCTTTTCGGTCTTCTCTTGGCTAGGTTCAAAACTCTTGAAATGAGCCTTTTTCTTCAAGTCTTGGCCTTTGGATCCAAAGCCCTTCTTCTCGAACTTGACGAATTTCTTGAATCTTCTAAACAACAATGCCGTGTCTTCGTCCGAGTCACCTTCAACCTCCTTCCATGAGGAGTAAATATCATCGGTGAGCAATGGTGGCCTCACGCTCGACGCTTTCTCTTTGCTCATCCCGAAACCACTCATAGTGTTTGGATGAATGCAAATGAGATGAATGCAAAATGTATGAATAAATCAAAAAATCACACAAGATGCAAAACACACCAAAATGAGCAAGGATCACCTATGTATGTCTAGGAACCCGCTTTGATACCAATTGAAAGTAATACAATAAACGCTCGGTGTGTATGATAAATATATCTAGAGGGGGGGGGGGGGGGGGGGGTGAATAGATTTTAACTATTATTACCCAATTTTCGCATGCAAGTCAATTTTACGAAAATGCCTCTACTAGTCAAAAATACAAGCAAGTGTAATATAGTGTGGAATTTAAATAACACTTGATGTATACGTGGAAACCCAACAACTGGGAAAAACCACGGGCTGTTTAGTGCGCCACACACGAACCTCGAAATCCACTAATTGAAGTGGAGTTTACAACCTATGTAGACCTCGTCTAACACTCCAGTCAATAACCCCCCACTTCTACCACTCGAGCCTTTAAAAGTGGCTCTAGTCCAATTGCTTGAGGCCTAAGCAATCTTAGCCTCAAGACTTAATTCTCAATGAAGAGATTATACAACCTATGTGAATATATATGAATATTCAAATAACAAACAAGGCTAGGTAACCTTAGATGCTTATCTAGGATGATGATATAATCAATTAAATCAACCATAGATATCAATAGCTAAATGACATGTCAAATAGCTTAACTAATCAAGATTAATCAAAAACCTAATTAGCTATCACAATACAACACTCAATCGATTCATCACAATTAATTCTCTAATCTTGTATTTATCATATGATCAACAACATACAAGTAAATTAAAAGAGAATATGCTTGATAGTCAAAATACTAAAATAAGATGAACTAAATCAAAATCTTACCAAGCATGTTGTGATGATGAAAACCCAATCATCGATGCATTCTATATAGTCATAGAAGATGCAATATGAAACTTGATTCACAAAGGATTTGATTTGAGTGGTTAAAGGTGAGTTCTTTTGAATTTTTCTTTGCTTGAAAAATATTCTAAGTAAAATATGATATTCTGAACTCAGCAATTTGACCTAAAGTCAAAGAGGCATATTTATAGGGTGTCAAAAGCAAAGTGGTGCGTTTTGATAAATGACACAAAATTTGCCTTGGGCGCTGTACGTATAGCGCTTTGTAAAGCGCTTTGTACAGCGCCTTCCTGGGAAATGAAGAACATTCTTCATAGGCGCTGTTCGTAGAGCGCTTTTGTACAGCGCCTGAATAGCACCTCAAAACTGATCCTCTCGGGTCTGAGATGGGCGCTGTACGAACGACGCTTTGTACAGTGCTCGTACAACGCCTTCCAAAATTGCATCAGACCTGATGCATTAAAAATGCATTTTCAACCAGGTCTCATATAGGCGCTGTACGTACAGTGCCTTCAACATCGCTTTGTACAGCGCCAATACCATGAATGCAATCCTAAGTCTAGAATGAACATGACTTTGGTCATACAAAATGCAATCATGTAAAGCATGCAAGAAGAGATGTTAATGAACATTAATGCACATATATAGAGACACAACATACATGAATTAAACACTATGCATGAGTTGTGAGTGTGTGCAACTATCTTTTCAAAGCAATTAAGCACATAGAGGTTTACCTTTGGTGCTTATCAACCTTGAGGACATGAGAGGGTCTTGAGCTTGATTATGAATCACTTAAGCTACCCTTACATACAATCCCTAACACGTGGTTTGTCTACGAAATAAGCCAATCAATATATGGGAATCCTTACCGCTGGAAATAAGCCGCTGAAGGGAAGCCGCTGGAACTTCACATCTAAGATCGGCGAGTTCATACTCTCTGCCTCGTGGGAACAAAGATGCCATGCAAATTGACAAAGTCGTTTTGTGTGTATTTAAAATCCACTTGTTAAACAATATTTGTAAACCTAGCAATGGCTATAAGGGTTTTGAAAACACATGTATAGTGGCAAGCAAGGGTCGTACATAGAGATCGGAGGTATCTATGATTAGATTAAGATTAATAATACTAAAATGCATTAAAGTAAAGTATACAGTAGGTGCTGTGAAGTGTGAATGAAAATACAATAAAAACTATGCTAGGAATGCAAACGAAATGGAATGTGAATGGAGTGATATGATGGAAACTAAGGTGTTGACGGACTCGTATGCAAACATATGGGCAAAAGCAATAAACTCGTAAATAAGCACGTTTAAACAATTGTAGCCAACCTAGGGTGTATAGAGAAGGCCTCCTACTAGGGATCGATCCCTCCCGAGCAACCAACCTAGGGTGTATATCGTTAGTTGCTCATTTAGGATCCTTACCATGAATGCTTGCTATCTAATCAAGGGCTCAACCTTTACTAATTTAGCCAACCTAGGATGTATAAAGGAGGCTTCTAATCCTCTCACAAGAGCTGTCCTAGGGTGTATAGTGACGGACACCCGTTCAAGGTTAGGTGAAGAGCACGGTTATCGAACCGGGATTCCAAAAATCCCAACCATTCAAATAAGCAATAAGCAACTAAATAGAGTGTATACCTAATTGTCTACACGAATAGAATCCCAAAGAAGACTTGAAAAGAGAGAGTATCCATACAAGCACATCAAAGAAATACCATTCATACTCATGAATAGAACAATGAAAGATAGAAATATATAATAAATAGAGTTTATATACAAAAACCCAATATCCAACAAACTAATCCATCAACCCCTTAGTGGGGATTTAGCTACTCATGTTCATTACAACAATAAAACTAAGAGAAAGTGTAGAGAGAAAACCCATGAAGATCATCTCCTTCCTTGAAGCCTTAGTCCAATCCTCTTAGTTGCCTTTAGGTTGAGTAGAGATGGTTTGGATGAGAGGGAGAATGTATTCCTAGCTCTAGGTTACAAAATATCATAAAATCTAAGTAAAGACGTATATGGGGATGATTTGGTCGAAATACATAAGGTTCTATTTATAGGGGATGCAAAAATAGGTCACTTAAGCTTGGAAACAGAAGCTGACGCACGCGGAGTGCGAGTGGAGTGCGGTTCAAGGACCCGCACTCACCCGCACTTTATCACATTTTGGCTTGATTTTGGGCACGTAGTGCGCTGGTAGTGCGCAGGTATAGACCAGCGTAGTACCAGCGTACTTTACAATTTCTGGGCGTCTTCGCCTTAAAGTGCGGGTGGAGTGCGGTTGGGACCCGCACTGACCCGCACTTTATCTTTCCTTCTGAAATCAACCCCCCGAGTTTTTGTCTAGAGTGCGGATGAAGTGCGGTTGGGATACAAACTTTATGATGATCCAGGCTGTATGTGCGCGGGTGTGCTAACCAGCACAGTACCCGCGCACTGAAGCTCTTTTTGACTTGCTTTCTAGCTTGTTTTGCCCCTAATTGGCCAATATTATTCCAATGCCCCTAAACTCCATAATTACTTGAAAACACTTAATTTACACAATTAAATCACAGGATCTTGCCCAAGAATCGAGCAAGAAGAGAAGGAAACGAGGGCAAAAATCGCACCAATTTTGGTTCGATCACAAACCTGCGGACAAACTAGCGAGTTCAGATCGACTTCCTAGAGAGAACATTCCCGTGGAAGGAGTCCGTACAGAAAGGAAAAGATGACCCCGCGGGTTCAGACCGTTGGAAAGAAGCCACGGAACATTCCCGTGGAGACATCTTACGAGTTGTAAATGGGTCGAATCTTGTCCAAAACCAATCAAATCAATCCCTTTTCCATCCACTTTCCTGATTCAGCCTTAATTATGGACCAAGTGACCCTCACTTGCTTTCTGGAGGCCTTCCCCTACGCACATCACATCTCACTTATTTCTCTATTTAATGTCCTCAACCACTACATATTTAGTTAGTTACCATTACACACTAGAGTAAGTTAGATATTAATTAGGAATTCTCTTAGGAAAGAAAAGCTAAGTTAGTTTTCTTGGCACTTTCTAGGCAACCGAACAACCATTTTGGTACCTTAGTTTAGTTAATTTCAAGTTTACATAGAAGAGTTTGTTGCTTGGATTGCAAAGAGGATCACATCTTCATCGCAAGAGTTACAAACCGGTGATGTTTTCTTCATTTGTATCTCCTTGTTACTTTGATTCTATGTGTAACTAAAACCCTCTTTGTTAGGGGTTAGATGTAATTCTTGTAAATTACCTTGCTATATAATCAATCATGTTATTTCACTTTCTCAAGTTTTATGTGTGCTTATTATCTTATTTATGAATGATGGTTGTTACAACCACTCATTCCTTATTGAATGCACAATATGCTTGAAGATTCAATATGCATTAAAGACCATTTATGCATATGTCACTTATGCCATCTATGTGGTAGAGATTTACTAACCTTGTGAATCTTTACTAACACCTTTGAGTAAACCTCCTTTAAATCACTCCTCTAATCTTAGGTTGTGATTAAAGTGAAGGATTTAGTGCCTTACAAATTGTCATGGATAAATGCATGCTTTAGGTCCTTGTGAATGAGCTTAATGTGTGATTGATTAGCTAATAGGTTATTACTTGAATGAATCTTTCCCCTAACAATCTTTCAATCTAGTATTTAAACAAAGAAGTTGTAGTTATTAATCTTAATCAATTCTCATCTTAATTTAGTTAAAGCTTTCATCATCTTAGTTAATAAATCAGACTTTTGTTAGACTTAATTACTTGTGTTATTGCTTTCCAGCTATTTAGATTTAAATCTGCTTATCTCGTGGGAATGATAACCCGTACTTATGCATGCTATATGAGTTGAACGACTTGTGCACTTGCGAAGGGTGAAACACTTGCGCGTCCCTTTAGAATAGCCGAGGTAGAGGCATAGTAGAGTAGGTATTTGTAGTTTTAGTAGAACCGGTTCAGGCGCGTCAGCGGTCTGCGGGCTATGTCCTCCATGCCTGTCGACATCCTGGTCACAAAGGGGGCTGCTCTCCTAGCCGAGGTATGATTCTCAATTTTCTTCCTTATTCGTTTTGATTCTAGGAGGATGCTTATGTCTTTTTCTTTTTCTTTTGCAAGCTTTCAAGTTCACATTAGCATTGGGACAACAGGCGACAACCCTTCAATAGGCAGCCAATGTCACCAAGGTCGAGCTAGAAGAGGCCAAGAAGGATTTGGCCAAGTTTGAAGGAAGCATGTACTTCCTGATTAGGGCAGTAATTGAAGCCGAGAAAACCGCAGCCGATGCATTGGTGGACATGGAGCGGTTGAAGCATGCCTATGACATGGAACGGTTGCAGTCAATACATCAGGCCACGTAGAGGAATACCTTGAGGGAGGAAAAGACTCAATTAGAGAAGGAGAACCAGGCCTTGTGCGATGTGATAAAGGCATTGGAGGCCAAGGTGGATGCCTCCTTTGAGGAGGGGTACTTCTTCGCTTCTCATGAGGTTGCCCAGGCCTTCCCCCTTCTCTTTGACTTGCACTCAACCCTCGGATAGAATTGGTAGGAGATTATGACCAGGGCTTCCCAATTCTCAGATGTTGCTTCGGCCTAGGTGAATCCCTTACACCTGCTTCTTCCTTGCCAAATGGGTCTGACCTACCTACTCCAACTGATCCAGGAGAAACAATTGAAAGAGTGCTTTTTGATCCTCCTATTCTTCAAGGTGATCAGATGAAAGAGGTGGAGGCCTCTGTTGAGCTAGAAAAAGAGATAAAGGCTTCTATTGAACCAGTGAAGGAGAATGAGACTCCTCCAGAATCGGGGGTGTCAAGGGTTGAAGAAACCCTGGCTGATCCGGGGGTCACACGAACCAAGGGGGTTAAGGACACCAATACTGAAGGCATCAGCCAGGAAACAGGAGGGAAGGAGGATGCTAGTTCCTTTGCATGATGTGTTACCACATTTGTTTTATGTGTAGCCCGGAAGTGTGGTTTGGGCTCCCTTTTTTATTTATTTGATGTCTTTTTACTGCCCATAAACAGGTTCTGGGCCCTCTTCAAGATTAATAGAAAATTTCTTCTTTGCATATATATTGTTTCATGTGTTCATATTAGATTCTGGTAGGACTTGGTGCTTGAATGCTTGTTCCATCAGAATAAAACTTACTTGGAGTGTTGATGCTGGTACGCATTAGGCTTTCATCATACCAAACACGGGTCTGGGAGAGAGTCCACTGAGTTGTTGTAGGGCTATGATAGAAATTTCACAAGTTGTCTGTATTCAAGCTACTTTGCTTCCAATCTTAAGACAAACTGATTCTTGTAGGCAACTAAGGCTACTTTCGCATCAGGTTTTCCACAAGGCAAATTAAAGTACCAGGCATTCCTGCACAAGGAATCCCGGTCCTTAGGCGAATTGAACCTGGTAGGCAACTAAGTCCACTTTAGCACCAGGTTTTCCACAAGGCGAATCAAGGTAATAGGCATTCCTGCACAAGGAATCTTGATCCTTTAGGCGAACTGACTCTGGTATGCAACTGATCGCCCCAAAAATGTTGTATATTCTGGCCCTCAAATCCATGTCCTTTGTCTCGTTCTTGTGTATTTTTTCGTAAATTTCTTGTCTAATATGCTCTTTTGTAGTAATTGTAGGCATTTGGTGTAATTCAGGTGCTGGAGATGAAATGTACGAATTTAAGACGCAAATGAAGACGGAAAGCAAGAAATGAAGCCTTAGTGCACGGGTACTGTGTTGGTAAGCACACCAGCGCACTACCAGCGCACCTCCAGCCAATTTAGCCAGAATCAGCACAGAGTGTTGAGACAAATAATGCACGATGTGTATAAAACTATCTAGAGGGGGGGGGGGGGGGGGGGGGGGATGAATAGATTTTAATTGTTATTACCCAATTTTCGCATGAATCTCAATTTTACGAAAATGCCCCTAACTAGTCACAATAATATAACAAGTGTAATATGGTGCGGAATGTAAATAACACTTGATATTTACGTGGAAACCCTCATGGGAAAAACCATGGGCTGTTATGTGAACCACACACGAACCTCGAATCCACTAATTGAAATGATTACAACCTAATCCCGGTTCAATGATCTAATCCCGATCAATAATCATCACAACTACCTAATCCCGGTATGAGTGGACCTAGTCCAATTGCTTACGAATTAAGTAACCTAATCCCGGTCACAACACAAGACTTAATTCTCTAAGAAGAGATAATACAACCTAAGTGAATATATTAAATATCCAAAAATGCAATTAGAGCTAGGTAACCCTATATGCTTATTTAGGATGATGATTTTGCAGTTAATTCAATCCTAGCTATTAAAAGCTGGATGACATGTCAAATAGCTTAGCTAAACATAGATTATAAAAACCTAGATAGCTATCACAGTACAACACTCAATCATGTCAACACACCAATCTCTATTTTGTATCTAGAATATATTCTAAGAGCATACAAATAATATAAGAGATGTCAATGATAAATTATGTAAGATAATAGTGAAGAACTTACCAAAGAGTGTGTGTTGACCAAAACCCATGCAAGCAAGCATCCTAACTATGCTAGAAAATGCTTAGATGATGTTTAGATGCATATGAGGATGGTTTTTTGATTTGAGTGATCAAAGATGAGTTCTTGATGAAAAAGCTCTATTTGAAAATGCTCTCAATTAAAAATATGAGTTTTTTGAGTCATTAAAGTGACCTAAGGTCAAAGAGGCATGTATATATGATGTCTAATTGAAGCTATGTCGTTTTGAAAATTTTCCAAAAAGTTTCCATGCAAACCGCTTTACGTAGGGCAGATGTTGGGCGGATGTAGGGCAGATTGAAAAATCAATCAGGTGCCCACTCTACGCAGGGCGGGTGAACAGCGGTTTTGGCGCGATAGTGCATCAGCTTCAACATCAAGCACCTCAAAACATGACCAAACGACATCGAAATCTTTCGTATGATATATCGTTGGAAAGATATGGATGTCTAATTTCTACTCCATTTTACGGAATTACATTTTGATGTCTGTAGAAAACGTCATGGTCAATAGAGTGACCAAAGGTCAGAAACGGACAACAACATAGTTGCCCTGTTTTGGTGGTCACTTTGGAGATTTCAAAACCAATCCAAACGGTCATGACATGTTACGAATATGCTCAATAGCAAGAGTGTAATGTTGTAATTAACAATCTTTTTCATATTAATAAAGTGATTTCTGGTTTAACAAATCGTATAGCATTTATAGTTTAATATTATAATTGTCAAAGTAAATAATCATAAGGTCTAAAGACTATGAGAAAAGAAGAATTGTTCGTACATCTGGATATGTATGTGGTAGACACAATTCTTTAGTTAGTCTTGAATAATGTTCACAACTTAAGTTAAAGGTTGGGCACCTTTATCTTGTTAAAGTTGTAGAATTCTTTTGCTAGCATTTGAGTGGGATCAAATGAGATATGATGAGTCTAAAATCATCGGAGTGTCTTCGAGCAAAAGGATCTAGTGCACTGGGTGCATTGAACTGGATCACAATGAAAAACTTTATCTAGAACCGTCAATAGATAATAGTCTTTTCATTATCAGGACAATCGGAGAGTCTATCTTAATCCTGAGATAAATGATGGACTTATGGTTGCAAATGATATCATTTGAGTTATCAATGAGTACGATTATAACGCATAGTCTATCCTCGATAGTTTGGTGATATTCATTTGTTAATCGATAGAGGACTTCATTTATAGATATGGACATCGTGGCTCCATTTATTAAATGAGAGTATAATATCATCATATGGATGTTTTGAGGTAATTGGATAATAAATCTCAACGTTGCGTTTTCGATAGTGTCTATTGAAAACATGGCTTCTGGACAAGTCAAAATATCCAAGTTCAAAACGTGGTCATATGAGTAAATATGGTAACTTGGAGAGTTATAGGCGGTCTATGAACTCTTGGCGATTACTGATATTAATCACGAGGATACACTATCTCCAACATGATTGTCTAGGGTATGAATGAGGAACATCTTCCTTTTCTATATTTATTTAAGAGTTCAATTTTAGCTCTTTAGTGGAATGAGTTAAAATTAATGGATCGGACCTAAGTGAATCATTTGTTGATTGTGATTAGGTTATGTCTATTGAAGCTTAAATTTAGATGGCCCGCCAAGATCCCCAATCCACACGGACTTGCATGGATCACTTGATATATTCTACCTGACCAATTTAAGGGTCCATCTAGAATTGCATTTAATATATTAAGAATATAATTTGCACATTATTTAAGTAATGGGCTGCTCAATTATATTAATATATTAATAAAAGACATGTGGGCTTGTTTCTTTTAGTAAGAATGGTTCTGGTTCACATGTGGACTTTTTATTTAAAGTCCAATGGATTAAATGAAATAAGAAAATAATATTAGGCCCAATTTTATTCAAGTAGGGTGGCAAGGTTAATATTTTAACCTAAGATATTATTTTGTTTTAATTGTTTTAATTAAATAAGAATTAATTAATTTATTAATTAATTGTTTAATTAAGAAACAAATCTTTTCTGATTAGGAAATATGATTCCTAGTCTTATACTATTGTTGGTAGTATACTAAAAGTAAAAGACTTATTTGGTAAGAAAATAAATAAATAATTTTATTTATTTAATCAAATAAGAAGTCTTTTATTTTAGTCAATAAAAAGAATAAAATATCTATGAGTTCGATTAGGGTTTGAAGTCTATTCTTTTATGGAAATTAGGGTGCAACACAAACTCCTTTTAGGAGTGTGATTTGCGGCAACCCTAGTAGAAAAAGAGATCAAGATTTCGGCAACCCTAATAGGAAAAGAGAAGAAAATTTAGGCCACCTATATATTCATATGTATAGAATTCGGTCACCCTATGCTTTGTGCTTGAGAGACAATTTTTCTTCTTCTTCTTAATTCATAGAGAGCATTAATTTTATTCTACTAAAAACATAAAAGAGTGAATAAATTATTCTTTGATGGTACACTATTTGCTTGTTCATCAATAAGCTTGTGTGTACAACATCGATTTAGGTTCACGCGAGTTTCGATCATTAGATTGAGAACTCAAAAGTGACCGAAATAATTTTAGTCTTCTTTTGATTGTTTTTGTGACTAACAAAGAAAAGAAAAGTTTATTTGTCCATTCACAGGTTTGCAATTCAAAGAAAAGGGAGACCACGCTCCTAGGTGATCCACGTTCGTGCTAGGATTGAAGATCTTGCGGATTACCATCGACGTAAGTCAATCGGATCACGCGACAAAAGGTATTATTCTTTTGTTAGATAATATATGTGTTTAATTGATTAAAGGGTTTAAGGTTCATAAAAAGGAAAAAATTTAAAAGTTACTAAATCTATTTTTAGTCTCGCTTCCGCTGCGTGTACTACGGTATTTTTCCCTACAATGACATGTTACGAATAATATACCGTTGGAAAGGTATGGGTGTCTAGTTTGTCCAAAATTTTACAAAACGTAATTTAAATCTTTTTATAAAACGTTATGGTTACAAGACCATACAAAGGTCAGTTTTGAAAAACATATAAATCATTGAAATTCAATCTTTTGAACCTAGACACTTTACTCCAAACAACCAAACCAAAAGCTACCACTTATCCAAGAGAAGAATGAGACCTTCTCAAGTGGTCAACCGTCGCGCTAAGACATGCACACCATCATGCAAGCGCGGATGTTTCCGATCAATATCGGGAAACGAATTACAAGACACATAAACACACAACAAGATATCTCAATCAAAGTGCTAGTGTGTAAAGTGACATGTGAAGAGTATGCTCATTAATGCAAGTATGCTAAGTGTGTGTGTGCAATCTAAATCTCTTCAAAGAAAATTAAGCACTAGAGATATACCTTTAGAGTGCTTGTGGACAAGGAAATCGAGTTTTGCTTCTTGCAAAACCAAGACACCAAGTTGTTGCCTAGGAAGAAGCAACCGCCCGATGTGCTCTTCCTATCATCACAATTTCCTGCCCAATCCGCATCACTAAAGCCTACAAGACTAGCATTAGTGTCAAAAGAGTACCAAATCCTATAGTTGGAAGTCTCATTCACATAGCGAATGATTCTCTTTACGGAAGAGAGATGGGACTCCTTAGGATCCGCTTGGTACCTAGCACACACACCCACACTAAAAGATATATCGGGCCTACTTACGGTCAAATAAAGCAAGCTACCTATCATGCCCCGATATAAAGTTTGTTCCACACTTTTTCCACTTGCATCCTTGCTAAGCTTCAAAGTGGTACTCATGGGTGTATCACAATGTTTGGTATTTTCAAGACCAAACTTCTTCACTAGGTTCTTAGCATATTTGGCTAGGGTTATAAAAATCTCATCATTCATTTGCCTAATTTGCAAACCTAGGAAGTAACTAAGCTCACCAACAAGACTCATTTCAAATTCATGAGACATGACATCAACAAATTGTTGGACTTTTGTGTTTTTGGTTGAGCCAAATACAATGTCATCAACATAGATTTGAGCTATAAATAACTCATCTTTGTTTCTCTTGATGAACAAGGTCTTGTCAACACTACCTTTTGTGTAGTCATTGTCAACAAGAAATTGAGTGAGGCGCTCATACCAAGCCCTCGGTGCTTGTTTCAACCCATACAAAGCCTTTTTGAGGCGATAGACATGGTTGGGGTGGTGTGCATCCACAAACCCCTTGGGTTGTTCAACAAACACTTCCTCTTGCAAGAAGCCATTTAGGAAGGCACCCTTGACGTCCATTTGGTGTAATTTGAACTTGTGAATACACGAGATGGACAAGAGAAGCCTAATGGACTCTAAACGGGCAACGGGAGCAAATGTCTCCTCAAAGTAGATACCCTCAATTTGAGAGTACCCTTGTGCTAGAAGTCTAGCCTTGTTTCGCTAGAGGTCCTAGGAATAGGTGGAGTCTTAGGAATATGTGGGTTAAACAAGTTTGGGTAAGGAAAGATCAAGTGCACTTATTTAGAAACATGAAAAAGGAAAAGATAATGAAGTCACCTAAATTTATTTGGGTTGTGAGAAAGAGAGAATTTCCTAACTTGGTCAAACCACCCTTAGAGGAATCTATCCTCTCACATAATGCATCTCATTGAATAATTTTGATGCATGTAGTTATTTTTATGTTTTTATGTTGTTTAAATTCAATAATTTGTGATGTTGGGATGTTTTTGTTCGAATGATATATTTTGTGGATAATTGCACATTAATTTTATTGATTATCTTTTGGTAGAAGTTTTGTGCTTAAAGCTATGTTTTTCATCTCTTGGAAAGATACATGACAACTTGCACGTCTCGGAGGGACAAGCAAGCCAAGAGTGCTCATAAAACAGGCAAATGACCTATTTTCCATTAAGGGGGATTTCTACCTCTTGACTTTGTGCTTAATTGATAATTGTTTTAAATTGTGGATTTTTGCTTTTATTCATTTGTGGAGGATGATAGGAGCCAAAGGCTCATTATTGATGCATGAGAGTATACATGATTACTTGCATATATGCTCCAATTTGGTTTGGGGGTTTTGATCATATACCTACTTGTACATGTTTTGAGCTTATGATAAGATCCGGTTTGGGGGTTCTTATGCCCCCATTCCATCAATTTTGAGAATATGCTTGATATAAGTTGAAATGTGTGCCTTTGCACTTATTTGATATATTGCATGAATTGCCTTATTTTATTAATTGAGCCTAGTTTGAGTAATTACTTTTTATTTTTGTTGGGCATTGATTATGCATGATTATTGCCTAGGTTTGTTTTGAGTCGTGTTAGGTGTGCGCCACTAGGCCGGACTATCTTGTCTTTAACATTGAGGACAATGTTGGGTTTTGGTTTGGGGGTGTAGATACCTTTTTGAGTCGTCTTTTTAAGAGTCTTGAGTCATTTTTGTGTCAATTTTTCAAAAAGTTGATGCTTAGCCAAAATTTCGAGCTTTAATTAGCTTGGTGAGATACCTTAAGCATAGTGTTTGTGGCGAATGTGTGTATGCTTAGTGTGCTTGCTCAATAGCTCTTGGTCACTTTTGGGGTCTCACTTGCACTTCATGGGCTAGTCCCATCTTTTAGTGTCCAAGTTGAAGGAACTTGGTGCTCAAACTCCTTGTTCTAATAGTGGAGATTTCCCTTGTGAGATTAGAAACACAAGCCAAAATTGTGTTTTGAGGGAAAATGTTTTTCAAATCTTTAAACACTATTCAAACACCATGCACAGTCTCATTACATCAAAATCATCATGTGTCATAGAACATGCATCATATATATGGACTGCTTGATGGAAACTTTTATTCTCTTGATAGATTGATCCTTTGAAGTGATATTAGGCAATGTGTGATGTAGCCACTTAAAAATCCCGAATACTTCCCATTCTCGTAATGTGTGTGCTCCCAAGCCAATCTCGAAGCCAAACACTTATAGACCTTTTTCATTCTACACCCATATTATCCATAACCCAAGCAACCTAAACACTAAGCCAATCCTCACATAATTGATCTTGTTGAGGCTTAGGATTGAATGTAAAGTTGATAAATGGCATGTACCTAGGCAAGAGTAATGAGTTGTAAAAATGTGTAAAGTCTAAAGGCATGAAATCAAAAGAAAAAAAAAATGAAAATGAAAATGAAAATGAAAAGAAAGAAAAGAAGCAAAAAGGAACAAAAGAAAGAAAAAAAAATATGCTTCAATTGCCTTGCTTAAATAGTATATGCTACTCAAAAAGTGATATGAACCTCACCAAGAGCAGTGAGACCCGGAACCAATATATGGTAACGAAGGATCGTTTTCTAATTCAAGTTTATAACAAGAACAATATAAGGACCGCGACCCATTATCTATAAGGAGATAAGAACCAACATTATCAAGAAGATTGTAGATGCCACACTGAAGAATAAGAAAGAAGGTGAGTGATAAGTCAAGTTTGAACGCCACAAGGTATAACACTTGATAAGTTCATAGTTCAATGAAGAACCAAGAGAAACGCTCTCTATCAATTTTATTTCATTCAAAGTCTAATCTATAAAATAATACATCAATGCGTCCTTTAAATACTAAGAAAAGATCTAAACCCTAGACGACAAAAGAAATGGAAATAAACTACTCAGCAATTAATTGCCTTACAATTAGGAAAGTAAAAGAATAAAAACTAGCAACTAGTTGACTTTGTTTGGGAAACAAATCAACTATTTACTTGGGAAATAATTAAAAATAGGAAATATGCTAAAATTCGGAATCCTCCAACACTAGCTTGTATCTCACGCCCAAATCAGCTCTTTATTAGGAAATATGTCGAAATTCGGACTCCTCAGTTTAAGTCTTCGTGTAACAAGATAGATGGCCGAATTTGGGCCTGTTGTGATATTTTACGGATGATAGAGTCTTCATAACATCTATAGGGATCGTCTTGGGATTTCTAAAAACATATTATAGTAGACGATCCGACTTCAGATGCTCTCTGTAGAGGCCCACAAAGTTCAGCCCGGATTTGGTCTTCATGTGGGCCAAACTTGGACTTCAGCAACTCAGAATCAGCCCCCATTAAATGCTTCTTTGATCCTCTTGGCTCTTTTAATTGGCCCAACTGGAACATGCAATGGACCCTTTGGTGATGCTTTTTGATCCTCATCATTCCCCCTCTCTTCAAAAGGATTCGTCCTCGAATCTTTACCGAAATATTGTTGATAGCCTTTGACACTTCATCAAATTCCTGCCAAAGAGAAACAAGAACACTAGTACAAAAAGTTGGCTGATTTGAAAACAAGGCCTTTTTGGTCTCACTCTTTTTTGCATAGAAGTTCATTTGTTTTCTCTCATTGTTTTCTGCACTAGTAAGAACTTCTGTTTCTTTTTCACTCCTTTTTTCCTCAATAACAAAAATTTCTGTTTCTTTTTCGCTCTTTTTTTCCTCAATAGCATAATTTTCTGTTTCTTTTTCACTCTTTTTTTTCTTTTTTTGCTGTTTCGATCTCTCTTTCTTTTGTCTCTCTTTCTTTTGAACTCTCACTCTTCTTTTTTACATCTCTTTGTTCTTTTTACCTCACTTGATTTTCATATACTTGTATTGGGGTTAAGGGTACAAGAGTGATTCGTTTTTTATTGAGTACAAAAGAGTATCTATTTGTATAACCATCATGAGTTGCACGCCTATCAAACTGCCATGGTCGCCCCAGAAGGATATGGGTCGCATGCATTGGTACCACATCACACAAGACTTCATCTTCATATTTACCGATCCGGAATGCCACTAACACCTATTTAGTCACCTTCACCTCACCACTATCATTCAACCATTGCAATTTATACGGCTTAGGATGCAGCATCGTTGGCAATCCTAATTTGTTAACCATGGTTGTGCTTGCAACATTAGTACAACTACCACTGTAAGGATTCCCTTTTGTTGATTGGCTTATTTCGTGGTCAAACCACATGTTGGGGTTTGGTTGTAAGGGTAGTCTAGGTCATTAAGGTTGAAGATCAAAGACCTTTCCAAGACCTCAAGAGGACAAGCACCAACGGTATATCTTGTGCTTACTTTGGCTTGAAGAGATATAGTTGCACACACACACAACATGCATAACTCTTATTCTTGAATGTTGTGTTTATATTTTGTGTGCATTGTACTTTATTGTTTATTCAATGTCTCTTCTTGTATTAAATTGATTGCATCTTGTTTTATGAAATGCCATGACATGATAGGCATTAGGATGCATTCAATACCCACACTTGCACTTCATGTATGTTAGCTTTTAGTGTGGTGTAATTCGTTTCCCGAAGGATGTTCGGAAACGTCCGCGCGTGCACGTTGATGTGCTTTGTTTTGCGCGATGATCGCCGGTGGAGATGCCTTTGGCTTCTCCTTGGTTTCACCATTTTTGGTGAAACGGCGGTTACGTTCGGCGGCCTGGCCGCCGTTAGAAACCGCCGAATAAGACCTGATTGAAATATATCTCTCGGGTCCAAAACGGCGGTTGGGATCGGTGGTTTAGAAACCACCGAACGAAGTCGCCGAAGTTCTCTTGTTCCACTCGGGAGCCATTCGGCGGTTCAATTCGGTGGCCTGGCCGCCGAATGAAACCGCCGATCGTGCGATTTCAGGGGCAAAATTGTCTTTTCACTTGCCCTGTTCTTGATGTCTATAAATATCACACTTTCTCATTATCTGATTAAGTTCTTTGACTTTTAACAACCCTAATCTTCAAAGATAGATTTTGAGAGAAAATCAAATCAAGAACTCAACTTTAACCACTCAAATCAAACCCCTTTTGCATCAAATTTCATATTGCATCTCCTATGTCTATACAGAGTGCATCCATGTATGGGTTTGCATCATCACAACTTGCTTGGTAAGATTTTGATTAATTTCATCTTATTGTAGTATTTTAAATACCAAGCCATCTCTTTTAAATTACTTGTATGTTTTAGATCATATGCTAAATACAAGAAAAGAGATTATTTGTGATGAATTGATTGAGTGTTGTTTTTGATAGATATCTAGGTTTTTATAATCTATGATTATCTATACTATTTGACATGTCATTTAGCAATTGATATCTATGGTTGATTTAAATTGAATATATCATCATCCTAGATAAGCATTTAGAGTACCCTAGCTCTTATTGCATTAATTGAATATTCATACATATTCACATAGGGTTGTGCATCTCTTTTGAGAGATTGAAGTCTTGGTCTAGGGTTGCTATTACAGGCCCGCTGGATAGTAGTGGTGGGTTACAGACCAGGATTAGGCTGTAAACATCATTACAAGTAGTGACTTCGAGGATCAAGCAAATTGGAATAGGGTTGCTAATAAAGGGCCGCTGGGTAGAAGTGAGGGGTTACAGACCGGAGTGTTAGACGAGGTCTACATAGGTTGTAAACTTCATTTCAATTAGTGATTTCGAGTTCCGAGTGTGGCGCACTATACAGCCCGTGGTTTTTCCCAGTGGTTGGGTTTTCCACGTAAACATCAAGTGTCATTTATTATTTCCGCATCTTATTACACTTGTATGTATTGTTGACTTGCTAGGGGTATTTTCATAAAATTGACATGCACGCGAAAATTGGGTAATAATTAGATAAAATCTATTCACCCCCCCTCTAGCTTTATATATTATACACACCTCGAGTATTTAAAATTACTTTCAATTGGTATCAGAGCGGGTTCCTAGATATACTTAGGTGATCCTTTGCTTATTGTTGGTGTGTTTTTGCATTTTGTATGTTTGTTTGATTTCTTCATACATTTTGCATTCTTCTCATTTGCGTTCATTCAACACAAACACTATGAGTGATTTTGTGAGAGAAGAAATTGACTCCATTGAGGAGATGCCTCTCTTACTAGAGAGATTTAGGAGATTTGTGAAATTAACCACCTCACCTCCTAAGAAGAAGTTGACCACCGCACCTCCTAAGAAGAAGAAGACAATTGCTTTGGAGACTTCGAAGCATGATAAGAAGGAGGGTATCTCAATTGAAGACATATGACTCATTAACAAGCCAAACCAAGGAGTGTCTTCAAGAGAGGGGAATCAGTGTTACGAATGTGGAGGATTCTGGCATTTCTCCCCGGAGTGTGGAAACTTGAAGAATAGAAGAAAAGGGAAGGCGAAGGCCACCTTATGGGATAAATATGAAGATGACGAAAATTCTTCAAGTAATGAAGAACTTGCCATCATCTACACGGAATTTGGAGCCAAGAGTGTAGAAGTTGAAGAAGATGGCAAAGTTGCTTTTCCTTGTGATCCCCAAGAAGAACTAGGTATAGAAGTAGTTGGTGTAGCTACTCATAGGGATTTGGCTCTTTCCTCATCAAGAGAAAAATTTGATGATCTTGATGAAGGAGATGACTTCATTGGTGAAATGGAGATTAGAGGAGATGACACAAGTGTTGAATATTTATCATCTAACTCCACAAGTGGAAGTGTGGAGTGTATGGATCTTAATGACTACAAAGTCAAAGTTAAGAGCTCGATGATGAGGAACAAGGAAGAAATTAGAAGATTAAAAGAAGAGAATCTAGAGCTTTCAACACTAGTAGACCACTTGTGTGAAGAAGTGGTGAGATCCATGGCAGATGAAGATAAGCTAAAAGAAGACCTAGTCTTATCTAAGAGGAGAGAAGAAGAGCTAGAAAGAGAGCTTGAAGAAGTTAAGGTCTTAATGGCTAAGATGACTTCAAGCATCAAGAAGCTTGACCACATGTTGGGAGTTGGAAGAAAGCCAAGTGACAAGAGAGGTCTTGGATACATTGATGACACGGATGCCTCCTCCACAAGCAAGACATCATGTGCCGTGGACATGGACTTCAATATGTCCCCTCCTCCTCAACAACCTAGGAAGAAAAGTGACCTAGGAGAGTGTTCAAGAAGTGCCCAAGTGTTTGAGGCACCAAAAGGTCAAGCTCAAGCTCACACCCAAAGGGCTCCTCACACTATCTTCCCTCAAACTCAAAAATAGAATGGGAAGAGTTCAATCATGCAAGCTCAGACAAGCAAGCAACCTCGTCTTGGTTTTCAACAAAAGAGGAGAGATCCGATCCAACAACCAAGACAACCACAACGACAAGGGAAAGCACCTATCCATGCTAAAGGGAATGGTATGATTCCTAACTTTATTCCCACTTGTCATTATTGTGGTATTGTTGGTCATATTAGACCAAGTTGCTTGCATTACATTGAAATGTGTAGAGCTAAAAGCATGTTTGACAAGAAAAAGGCTAGAGCTAAGATGCTTCATAAAAAGGAAGAAAATCATGTGCATGATCCTTTTTCATCTTGTACTCTAGAACCTTTGTCCACTAGGATTGACTTAGTGTCACCTAAGTGGAATAAAAAGAATGAACCCGCTTGCTACGAGACTAACAAGTCTCAAATAGGTTCAACCAAGTCCAAAGGACTTGGTAGGTCCATAGGACCTCATACCCTTCTTTGAAGTGGTATGGAAATTTGACCCCATATGGGGAACTTAAGCAAAGAGAGCTATTTTGCATCTTGTCACTTGCAAAAAATTTGAAATATCTTATGCTTCTCTTTTTGTTGCTTGAGTTAGCTTGGTTACACTATGTATATATATTTTCTATTCAATAAGTGTGATCAATGCTTGTATTGCAATCCATGTCATATTTATGTTCAAACATGCATTTTTGGACTAGGAGATATTTACATAGGATTTAATTTGAATGACCTATAATGATCTCCATGACATGATGATTGCTAAATGACATGCTAAATGCTAATCTTAAAAAGCATGTTTTGATGATTGCATTTCTTAACTGCAAAAAATGTGTTAAAAAGCTTATGAGACTCAAATGAAAAAGGATCTTGTATCCATTCAAGGATTTTACAATTCAAATGTCTCTCTTTCTTTATTGGTTGAACATGTCTACTATCATACAGATATCTTATCCGGAAAAATCAAATAAGGTGCAAAGTCGCTCATGACATGTTTGGCTTATAAAGTTGGATATAGTTGTTCTTAAATTGAAATAAATGAAAACCTATATCCTTGCTTCTCTCATGACATTGGTGAAATTGGTTTGAATTCATATTAAAAACCTTTGTCATTTGCTTTGCCAAATACCATGGTATTTTGGACTTAAATGCTACATGTCTTGTATGCAAAGCAATTTTTTGATTCACACATTTTCTTTAAATAAATCTCCTTGTTTCTCTCCAATAAATTGAGATTGCATAAAGTGACTTATATTGATTATGCATATACTAGAATGCTACTATCTCTCTTTGCCTTGAGTGACCCGGTTGGGGACTACTCATTTGTCTATATCATGACAAAAAGGGGGAGTAGGTTGTGGTAAGGGGAGTTGCAAATTGTAGTAGCAATTGTGCATGTTGGGGAGAATACTAATTGAGGGGGAGTAACCCTTTGAGGGGGAGCATTTGCACATTCATACATTGCATGATGTTGTACTTAAATTCTTAAATGCAAATGCTTGTTTTATCTCACTTGATTCATCTCACCTTTTCTTGTATTGGAAAGTATAGAAACCGTGCTTTCAGGGATTGATTGTTCTACTTGAGATTGAAGACTTCAAGACTATTTATCTTATCTCTTTGTAAAGTAGAAAATCATAGTAGACCCGTAGTTTCTATTATGTTGTGAGGAATCAATGTGAGTGGTGGTTTTTTCACGAAATAGCCAAAGGGGGAGATTGTAAGGATTCCCTTTTGTTGATTGGCTTATTTCGTGGTCAAACCACATGTTGGGGTTTGGTTGTAAGGGTAGTCTAGGTCATTAAGGTTGAAGATCAAAGACCCTTTCCAAGACCTCAAGAGGACAAGCACCAAAGGTATATCTTGTGCTTACTTTGGCTTGAAGAGATATAGTTGCACACACACACAACATGCATAACTCTTATTCTTGAATGTTGTGTTTATATTTTGTGTGCATTGTGCTTTATTGTTTATTCAATGTCTCTTCTTGCATTAAATTGATTGCATCTTGTTTTATGAAATGCCATGACATGATAAGCATTAGGATGCATTCAATACCCACACTTGCACTTCATGTATGTTAGCTTTTAGTGTGGTGTAATTCGTTTCCAGAAGGATGTTCGGAAACGTCCGCGCGTGCACGTTGATGTGCTTTGTTTTACGCGATGATCGCCGGTGGAGATGCCTTTGGCTTCTCCTTGGTTTCACCATTTTTTGTGAAACGACGGTTACGTTCGGCGGCCTGGCCGCCGTTAGAAACCGCCGAATGAGACCTGATTGAAATATATCTCTCGGGTCCAAAACGGCGGTTGGGATCGGCGGTTTCTAAACCGCCGAACGAAGTCACCGAAGTTCCCCTGTTCCACTCGGGAGCCATTCGGCGGTTCAATTCGGCTGCCTGGCCGCCGATTGAAGCCGCCGATCGGTGCGTTTCAAGGGCAATTGTATTTTCACCTGCCCTGTTCTTGATGTCTATAAATATCACACTTTCTCATTATCTGATTAAGTTCTTTGACTCTTAACAACCCTAATCTTCAAAGATAGATTTTGAGAGAAAATCAAATCAAGAACTCAACTTTAACCACTCAAATCAAACCCCTTTTGCATCAAATTTCATATTGCATCTCCTATGTCTATATAGAGTGCATCCGTGTATGGGTTTGCATCATCACAACTTGCTTGGTAAAATTTTGATTAATTTCATCTTATTGTAGTATTTTAAATACCAAGCCATCTCTTTTAAATTACTTGTATGTTTTAGATCATATGCTAAATACAAGAAAAGAGATTATTTGTGATGAATTGATTGAGTGTTGTTTTTGATAGATATCTAGGTTTTTATAATCTATGATTATCTATGCTATTTGACATGTCATTTAGCAATTGATATCTATGGTTGATTTAAATTGAATATATCATCATCCTAGATAAGCATTTAGAGTACCCTAGCTCTTATTGCATTAATTGAATATTCATACATATTCACATAGGGTTGTGCATCTCTTTTGAGAGATTGAAGTCTTGGTCTAGGGTTGCTATTACAGGCCCGCTGGGTAGTAGTGGTGGGTTACAGACCGGGATTAGGCTGTAAACATCATTACAAGTAGTGACTTCGAGGATCAAGCAAATTGGAATAGGGTTGCTAATAAAGGCCCGCTGGGTAGAAGTGAGGGGTTACAGACAGGAGTGTTAGACGAGGTCTACATAGGTTGTAAACTTCATTTCAATTAGTGATTTCGAGTTCCGAGTGTGGCGCACTATACATCCCGTGGTTTTTCCCAGTGGTTGGGTTTTCCACGTAAACATCAAGTGTCATTTATTATTTCCGCATCTTATTACACTTGTATGTATTGTTGACTTGCTAGGGGTATTTTCGTAAAATTTACATGCACGCGAAAATTGGGTAATAATTAGATAAAATCTATTCACCCCCCCCCCCCCCCCCCCCCCCCTAGCTTTATATATGATACACACCTCGAGTATTTAAAATTACTTTCAACCACCATCAATAATCATGCTACATACCTTATCATTAACATGACATCGGGTGTAAAAAACATTGTCACGTTGTATATCGTCAGAAATGTTTTTTTTTTTTTTTTTGGTAATGGATCTGAACAAACTTTTTTTTTTTTGACTTAATCAAAATGAAATTCAGCAAGGTCTAATATATATATATATATATTTTGTGATCAACGAAATCAAAGAAGAAGAATAACAAATATAGATTAAACCTGATGTTAGAGGCCGAAGCTCTGATACCAACTGATACGAACCTCGTCGATTGTATCAAGATTGATGCCTAAGATCGTTCTAACCTCTGGTTCGGATGGAAACCGTGACCCAACACCTATATCAAGATGTGAACCTTGGTATAAAGGAGGACGCCACAATCAAGGATGGAATATTCGATTGATAAGTCATGTTTGAACGCCACAAGGTAGAACCTTGATAAGTTCGCAGTTCAATGAAGAACCAAAGAGAAAATGTTCTCTGAAAATATTAGTTCATTCAAAAGTCTAATCTGTAAAATAATACATCAATGCGTCCTTTAAATACTAAGAAAAGATCTAAACCCTAGACGACAAAAGAAAAGGAAATGAACTACTCAGCAATTAATTGCCTTACAATTAGGAAAGTAAAAGAATAAAAACTAGCAACTACTTGACTTTGTTTGGGAAACAAATCAACTATTTATTTGGGAAATAATTAAAAATAGGAAATATGCTAAAATTCGGAATCCTCCAACCCTAACTTGTTTCTCACGCCCAAATCAGCTATTTATTAGGAAATATGTTGAAATTCGGACTCCTCAGCTCAAGTCTTCGCGCAACAAGATAGATGGCCGAATTTGGGCCTGTTGTGATCTTTGACGGATGACGGAGTCTTCATAACATCTGTAGGGATCGTCTTGGGCTTTCCGAAAACATATTATAATAGATGATCCAACTTCAGATGATCTCTGTAGAGGCCCATGAAGTTCAGCCCGGATTTGGTCTTCATGTGGGCCAAACTTGGACTTCAGCAACTCAGAATCAGCCCCCATTAAGTGCTTCTTTGATCCTCTTGGCCCCTTTAATTGGCCCAACAGGAACATGCAATGGACCCTTTAGTGATGCTTCTTGATCATCATCATTATTGATAGCCTGCAGCACAAATGATGGTTCCCCTCTTTCTTCTTTGTTTGATAAATCACCCTTGGAAGACATATTTTCTCTCTCTCCTTTTTTTTTTTTTTTTTACAATAGATCTGATCAACTTTTTTTTTTTTAATCGGAATCTGATCAAACTTTTTTTTTTTTTTTTACAACAGATCTGATCAACTTTTTTTTTTTGTTTTGGTAACGGATCTAATCAACTTTTTTTTTTTTTTTTTATCAAACGAAATAAAAAAAAATTAAAAAAAAGGGGTAGATCAAACCTGATTTAGAAGCCTAAGCTCTGATAAAAACTGATATGAACCTCACTGAAACAAATTATAGCACGGTGTGTATAAAACTATCTAGAGGGGGGTGAATAGATTTAAAGCTTTTTACCCAATTTTTCGTGTTAGTCAAAATTACGAAATTACCCCTAAATAAATAAAGCAATAAATCAAGTATAAAATGCGGAAATTAAATAACACTTGATTTTTACGTGGAAACCCTCACGGGAAAAACTACGGGCTAGTAAGTAAGACACACTCGAACCTCGAATCCACTAAATGTGTAAAATGATTACAACCTAATCCCAGAAGTAATCACACACCTACCTAATCCCGGTATGAGTGAACCTAGTCCAATTTGCTTGCGATCTAAGCAACCTAATCCCGGAAGCTACACACAAGACTTACTTTCTCAATGAAGAGAATAAAACCCTAAGTGAATATATGAATATTCAAATACAACATAGAGCAATGGAAACCCTATATGCTTATCTAAGATGATTAATATGCAATTATAACAATCCTAGATATTAAAAACTAAATGACATGTTCAATCAAATAGTTTAGCTAATCAAGATTAAGCACAAAACCTAATTAGTTATCACAGTACAACTTCTCAAACATACATCACACTAATCTCAATCTTGTATCAAAAGATATATGAAAATCATACAAGTAATAAATTGAGATTGCTTGTTTTGGAAAACACAAAATATGTAAGATATTAGTGAAAAGCTTACCAACCAAAGCATGATGAAGAATCCATGCAAAGAGACATCTAGATGATCTAGGATGATGCTAGATGATGATTGATGATCATGAAAAAGTGTTTGAGTGAATAAAATTTGAGTTCTTGGAAATTTTTCTTCTCTTGAAAAAATATCCTAAGTATGAAATTTGAATATGAACTCTCTTAATTGACCTAAAGTCAAAGTGGCATATATATAGGAGGCCAAAACAAAGTGTGGTCGTTTTGATAAGTTGGCCTGAAATTTGCCTTGGGCGCTGTACGTAGAGCGCTTCTGTACAGCGCTTGTACAACGCCCCAACTCTGTTCTCAGGGGAAAACAGAGTGGCGCTGTACGTAGAGCGCTTTGTACAGCGCCTGTACAGCGCTGTTCGTACAGCGCTGTTCGTATAGCGCTTCTGTAGAGCGCTTTTGGGAGCGCCCAATGCAAAAATGCAATCCTAAGTCTAAGCATGACAAGGCAATTGGATATGCAAGATGCAATCAAACTAACATGCAAGAAGAGATGTTAATGAACATTAATGCACAAAAATAAGACACACAACATACAAGTATTAAACATATGCATGAGTTGTGAGTGTGTCATGCAAGAAGAGATGTTAATGAACATTAATGCACAAAAATAAGACACACAACATACAAGTATTAAACATATGCATGAGTTGTGAGTGTGTGCAACTATCTCTTCAAGGCAAGTAAGCATATAGAAATTTACCTTCGGTGCTTATCAATACAAGGTCTTCAAAGGGCTTCGAACAATAAAACCGATACCTAGGCTACCCTTACAAAGAACCCCAACATGTGGTTTGTCCACGAAATGAGCCAATCAACAAATGGGAACCTTACAATCTCCCCCTCACATTGATTCCTCACAAAAAAAAAAATAGAAACTACGGGACAACAATGATTTTCTACAACACAAGAGATAAGAAAATAAAACTTAAAGTCTTTAATCTCTTGTAGAATAATCAAGCCCTGAAAATAAGATTTCTATATTTTCCAATACAAGTGAAATGTGAGATTAATCAAGTGAGAACAAAAATAAGCATTTGCATTTTAAAAGTTTAGGCACAACATTATGAAATGTATGTGTATGCAATGCTCCCCCTCAACGGGTTACTCCCCCTCAACGGGTTACTCCCCCTCAACGGATGTTCTCCCCAATATGCACAATTGCTTCTATATTTTGCAACTCCCCTTACCATATACTACTCCCCCTTTTTGTCATAATATAGGCAAAGGAGTAGTCCCCAACCGGTTCACTCATAGCAACGAGAGATAGTAGCATGCAAGATTTGCATAATTAATATAAGTCACTTTATGCATCTCAATTAATTGGAGAGAAACAAGGAGATTTATTTGACAGAAAATGTGTGAATCAAATATGCTTTGCATACAAGACATGTAGCATTCAAGTCCAAAATACAATGGTATTTGGCAAAGCAAATGACAAAGGTTTCTAATAGGAATTCAAACCAATTTCACCAAAGTCATGAGTAAAGTAAGGATATAGAATATATTGATTTCAATTTAAGAATAACTATATCCAACTTTATAAGCGAAACATGGCATGAGCGACATTGCACCCTTTTAGATTTTTCCGGATAAGATATCCGTATGATAGTAGTCATGTTCAACCAATAAAGAAAGAGAGACATTTGGAATGTAAATTCCTTTGAACGGATACAAGATTCTTTATTCATTTTGAGTCTCATAAGCTTTCACACAAGGTTTTGCATTTTAAGAATATGCAATCATCAATTCATGCTTTTCATGTGAGCATGTTATATGAATTTCATGCTTTTTCATTTGACATTAGCATGTTATTTAAGAATCATCATGTCATAGAGATAATCATAGGTCATTCAAATCATACTTCCTATATACATCTCCTAGTCCAAAAATGCATGTTTGAACATAAATATGACATGGATTGTAAACAAGCAAGGTTCACACTTATTGAATTGAAAACATATATACATATGTGCAACCAAGCTTACTCAAACAATTAAAAGAAGAGGCATAAGTTATTTAGAATTTTTTGCAAGATACAAGAATACAAAATAGCTCTTTTTGCTTTAGTTCCCCATACAGGGTCAAATACAAAACTCATCACTCCACAAGACATATCCCAATAGATCTACTTAGCGTTTTAAATCGAGTAGAATATAAGGGTTTAGTAAATAGGTTTGCAAGTTGATCATTAGTACCTACATGTTCAAGTACTATGCATTTATTTTCAACAAGCTCTCTAATGAAGTGATGGTGGATGTCAATATGCTTAGTTCTAGAATGTTGCACCGGATTCTTGGAAATATTAATGGCACTCATGTTATCACAAAAGAGAGTGAGAGTACCTTGGTTGAATCCGTAGTCTACTAGCATTTGCTTCATCCATAGGAGTTGTGTGCATCCACTCCCCGCGGCTATGTACTCGGCCTCGGCCGTGGACAAGGAAATCGAGTTTTGCTTCTTGCAAAACCAAGACACCAAGTTGTTGCCTAGGAAGAAGCAACCGCCCGATGTGCTTTTCCTATCATCACAATTTCCTGCCCAATCTACATCACTAAAGCCTACAAGACTAGCATTAGTGTCAAAAGAGTACCAAATCCCATAGTTGGAAGTCCCATTCACATAGCGAATGATTCTCTTTACGGAAGAGAGATGGGACTCCTTGGGATCCGCTTGGTACCTAGCACACACACCCACACCCACACCCACACTAAAAGATATATCGGGCCTACTTGCGGTCAAATAAAGCAAGCTACCTATCATGCCCCGATATAGAGTTTGTTCCACACTTTTACCACTAGCATCCTTGCTTAGCTTCAAAGTGGTACTCATGGGTGTATCACAATGTTTGGCATTCTCTAAACCAAACTTCTTCACTAGGTTTTTGGCATATTTGGCTTGGGTTATGAAAATCCCATCATCTAATTGCCTAATTTGAAAACCTAGGAAGTAACTAAGCTCACCAACAAGACTCATCTCAAATTCATGAGACATGACATCAACAAATTGTTGGACCTTGGTGTTGTTGGTGAAGCCAAACACTATATCATCAATATATATTTGAGCTATGAAAAGCTCATCATTGTCTTTCTTGATGAATAGTGTCTTGTCAACACTACCTCTTGTGTAGTTATTGTCAACAAGAAATTGAGTGAGGCGCTCATACCAAGCCCTCGGTGCTTGTTTCAACCCATATAGAGCCTTCTTGAGGCGATAGACATGGTTAGGGTGGTGTGCATCCATAAACCCCTTGGGTTGTTCAACAAACACTTTCTCTTGCAAGAAGCCATTGAGGAAGGCACTCTTGACATCTATTTGGTGCAATTTGAACTTGTGCACACAAGAAATGGACAATAGAAGCCTAATGGACTCTAATCGGGCAACGGGAGCAAATGTCTCCTCAAAGTTGATACCCTCAATTTGAGAGTACCCTTGTGCTACAAGTCTAGCCTTGTTCCGCACTATGTTGCCATCCTCATCGGATTTGTTCCTATAAATCCACCTGGTGCCTATCACATTAGTGCTTTTAGGCCTAGGAACTAGAGTCCAAACCTCATTCCTTTTGAATTGGTTTAGCTCTTCTTGCATGGCAAGAACCTAAAATTCATCTTTTAAGGCTTCATCAACCTTTTTGGGCTCAATTTGAGAGGTGTAGCATGTAAAGCTAATGAGATTAGCTATTTGACGCCTTGTCCTAACACCCTCATTCACATCTCCAATAACATCCTCTTTGTTATGGAGTCTTCTAACCCATGGAGCAAGTTCATTAGAGTCCAAGAGAGGGACTCTAGTAATAGGTTGTGTGACTTCATTATTTTCATTGGACGTCCCAACATTGGGAGTCACCACAACCCTCTCCAAAGGAAAGTCATCCTCTAAAACTTCCCCCTCCTCATGGTCATTAGACTTGAGCCTCGTGTCATCAATAACAACATTTGATGATTCCATGACGGTTCGAGTCTTCAAGTTGAAAACTCTAAAGGCTCTACTATTCAAGGCATAGCCAATAAAGATACCCTCATCACTCTTAGCATCAAACTTGCCAAGTTGATCACAGTAATTTAAAATGTAGCATTTGCTTCCAAATGTGTGGAAGTAGCTAACATTTGGCTTCCTACCCTTTCATAACTCATAGGAGGTGTTTCTAGATCCGGGCCTTAGGAAAACACGATTCCCTATATAGCAAGCCGTATTGACGGCTTCGGCCCATAGGTTCCTAGGAACATTGTTGCTAAGCAACATCACTCATGCCATCTCTTGAAGGACCCTATTCTTCCTCTCAACAACTCCATTTTGTTGAGGTGTCCTAGGAGCCGAGAACTCATGGGAGATGCCTAAGCTATTGCAATAGCTTTCAAAAGAGGCATTCTCAAATTCCCTCCCATGGTCACTTCTAATCCGTTTTATGCTTTTAATGTTAGAATTCATTTAATTTTGTATTTTAGTACAAAGCATTTTAAACTTATCAAAAGTTTCGGATTTTTCTCTAAGAAAATATGTCCATGTAAATCTAGAGAAATCATCAACACAAACAAAAATGTATCTCTTTCCTCCTAAACTCTCGGTTTGCATAGGACCCATGAGATCCATATGGAGAAGCTCTAGGGGCTCCTTGGTGGAGAGATACTTGCCCTTTTTGTGCATGCTCTTGGTTTGTTTTCCTTGTTGACAAGGTCCACAAATTCCATTGGCTTTCTTCCCAAGCTTAGGGAGGCCACGCACACAATCGAACTTTCCAAGGGTTCTTAAATCCCTAAAGTTCATGTGGCCAAGTCTTTCATGCCACAACTCTATTTGCTCATCCATGGACACATTGTTTGAGACAATTCTAGCTTCAAGACAATAGCAATTGTCGCTAGATCTCATACCTTTCAATAAGGTTTGTCCATCGAGCTTTAGGATCGAGCAATCATCTTTACAAAACAAGACGGAATATCCTTCATCACTTAGATGTTAAATGATTATTAAATTGGCTTTCAAGCCATCAACAAATAAAACATCGGATAAGGAGGGTAATCCGGAAACGGAAATGGTTCATTTCCCTACAATTTTCTTTTGGATCCATCACCAAAAGTGACATATCCTCCTTCCTCCATAATAAGAGTCTCGAAGAAACTCTTGTTTCCCGTCATGTGCCTAGAGCACCCACTATCTAAATACCAAAAATTAGAAGAATTTGCCTTCAAGGCTATTTGAGCAACATGGCAAACATTTTCATTCTTTCTAATCCACCTAGAAACAATCTTAGCTTTGTTAGTGGTCTTTGGTACTTGGGCTCTAGATGTCCTAGGATCATGCATAACAATTTTATCATTCCTAGGAACATGCATCTTGGCTCTATTCTTTCTTTTCTCAATCATGCTTCGTGTTCTACACATTTTAATATATCGAAAGCAATGTGGTCTAATATGACCTTCAAATCCACAAATGACATATAGGAGTAAAATAAGGAATCATACCTTGTCCTTGTCCTTGTCCTTGTCTTTGTGGATGAATGGGTTCAAAGCATCTTCATTGTTGAACCGATCTAGATTGCTTCCTAGCTTGAGGTTGCATGATTGGTCTCTTTCTTTTGTGAGCCACTTATGAAGGAATGATGGCTTGAGAGACCCTAGGGGGTTGAGCTTGAGGCTGCCTTCTTGGCCCCATCTTCACTTGTGCATTTGAACATTGTCCTATTTCTAACTTCTTCCTAGGAATTTGCACAAATGAAGTTTCTTCGTTCCTCAAACTCTTGACAAACACTGATACGAACCTCGTCGATTGTATCACGATTGATGCCTAAGATCGTTCTAACCTCTGGTTCGGATGGAAACTGCGACCCAACACCTATAATGAGATGTGAACCTTGGTATGAAGGAGGACGCCACAATCAAGGATGGAATACTCGATTGATAAGTCAAGGAGGAACGCCATAGAGAAATCTGATAAGTTCCAATTAGTTCTCAAAGAACAAAAGAGAAAATTCTCTCAAATTTCATTCAAATCAAGTCTATCGAAAAATACATCAAAAGGACCCTTAAATACTGAAACCCTAAAACCAAAAAGGAAATAAATATTTGGCAATTAATGCCTTACAAACGGGAAAGAAAATAAACTAAAACAAGCAACTAATTGACTTGCTCCCTATTTGGAAGGCTAAAATTTGGAAGCAAATCAATTCATTATTCTTTGGAAAACTAAGAAAAAGGAAAGAACTGAATTTGACTCTCCTCCACACGCCCAAGCTTCTACTTCACGCCCAAGTCTTCTCTTATTCGGCCCAATCAATTGCCTTGATGACGTTAGTTAAGCCTTGGTCTTCATGTGGGCTCATCTTGGACTTTAATAATTCGGAATCAGCCCAACTGTCTTGAATCAGGCCATTTAGTGCTTCCTTGAATCCCTTAGCCCTTGCCCTTGCCCTTGTTATTGGCCCAACCGGAACGTGCAATGGATCTCTTGATGTGGCCCCCTTATTCTCATCATTCCTTCCCTCTTGAAAAGGATTTGTCCTCAAATCGTCACCTACATCAAAAGGAGACAAATCAGAAACATTGAAGCTTGCACTAACATTATACTCACCAGGAAGATCTAACTTGTAGGCGTTGTCATTGATCCTTTCAAGCACTTGAAATGGGCCATCTCCCCTAGGAAGTAATTTAGAACGCCGCTGGACTGGAAACCGTTCCTTCATCATATGCAACCACACCCAATCACCGGGTTCAAACACAACTTTCTTGCGCCCCTTATTAGCTTGCGTGGCATATTGCTCAGTTCTCCTCTCTAAGTTTTGTCGAGTCTTTTCATGGAGTTGCTTAACAAAATCTGCCTTTTTCTTCCCATCCAAGTTAACATGCTCATTCACAGGTAAAGGAATTAAATCCAAAGGAGTCAACGGATTAAAACCATATACAATTTCAAAAGGTGAATAATGAGTTGCAGAATGCACACTCCTATTATAAGCAAACTCTACATGCGGCAAACAATCCTCCCATGTTTTCAAGTTCTTTTGTATTATAGCACGCAACAAGGCAGATAAAGTCCTATTAACTACTTCAGTTTGACCATTAGTTTGTGGATGACAAGTAGTAGAAAACAAAAGTTTAGTTCCTAACTTACCCCACAAAGTCTTCCAAAAGTAGCTTAAGAACTTAGCATCTCTATCTGAAACAATGGTCTTAGGCATGCCATGCAATCGAACAATTTCTTTGAAAAACAAATCAGCAATATGTGATGCATCATCAATTTTATGACAAGGAATGAAATGTGCCATTTTAGAAAACCTATCAACAACCACATATATAGAATCCCTACCCCTTTTTGACCTAGGCAAACCCAACACAAATCCATAGAAATATCAATCCAAGGTCCACTAGGTATAGGCAAAGGAGTATACAATCCATGAGGCTTGATCCTAGACTTAGCTCGTCTACATGTAATGCATTTTTCACAGATTCTTTTTACGTCACGTTTCATATGAGGCCAAAAGAAGTGTTCATGCAAAACATCTAGTGTCTTGGCTATACCAAAATGCCCCATCAAACCTCCCCCATGAGCTTCTCTAACAAGCAATTCACGCAAAGAACTCTTAGGCACACATAATTTAGTTTCTCTAAACAAAAATCCATCATGCCTATAAAACTTACCAAATGCTATTTTTTCACATGCATTGAATACATTACCAAAATCAGAATCTTCCACATACAATTCTTTAATGTAGTCAAAACCAAGCAATCTAGTTTCCAAAGTAGAAAGTAAAACGTACCTTCTAGACAAAGCATCAGCGACCACGTTTTCCTTACCTTTTTTGTACTTGATCACATATGGAAATGTTTCTATGAACTCCACCCACTTGGCATGCCGCTTATTTAGCTTGTGCTGTCCCTTTAAATGCTTCAAGGACTCATGATCAGTGTGAATCACAAATTCTTTCGGCCAAAGGTAGTGTTGCCAAGTTTCCAATGCCCTAACCAAAGCATACATCTCCTTGTCATAGGTAGGATAATTCAAGGCTGCTCCACTTATTTTCTCACTAAAAAATGCAATGGGACGTCCTTTTTGCATTAGAACAGCTCCAATACCTATTCCTGAAGCATCACACTCAATCTCTAAAGCTTTAGCAAAGTCAGGCAAAGCAAGTAAAGGTGCGTTAGTTAATTTCTCCTTAATCAAGTTAAACGCCTTTTCTTGTTCATTACCCCACTTAAAACCCACATTCTTTTTGATAACTTCAGTTAAAGGTGCGGCTAGACTACTAAAATCCCTCACAAACCTCCTATAAAAACTAGCCAACCCATGGAAGCTCCTCACTTGTCCCACATTTGTAGGTTTCGGCCACTCCTTAATTGCCTTAACCTTCTCTTCATCAACCCTAATCCCTTTAGCACTAACAACAAAACCAAGAAATACAAGCCTATCCGTGCAAAAGGTACACTTCTTGAGATTAGCAAACAACTTTTCAGTTCTTAAAACACCTAAAACAAGTTTTAAATGTTCAACATGCTCATCCAGGTTTTTGCTATAAATCAAAATATCCTCAAAGTAAACAACCACAAATTTTCCAATAAAAGCACGCAAAACATGGTTCATTAATCTCATGAAAGTACTTGGTGCATTAGTTAATCCAAAAGGCATAACTAACCACTCATATAAACCATATTTTGTTTTAAAAGCAGTTTTCCATTCATCACCTTCTTTCATCCTAATTTGATGATATCCACTCTTAAGATCAATTAGTGAAGATAACATAACCATGCAATTCATCAAGCATATCATCTAATCTAGGAATAGGATGTCGATACTTTACAGTGATATTGTTGATGGCACGACAATCAACGCACATCCTCCAAGTTCTATCCTTCTTAGGCACAAGCAATATGGGAACCGCACAAGGACTCATACTCTCACGAACATACCCCCTTTCCATGAGCTCATCAACCTGCTTTTGAAGTTCCTTTGTCTCCTCGGGATTACTTCTATATGTGGGTCTATTTGGAATTGGTGCTCCGGGTACAAAATCAATTTGGTGCTCAATCCCCCTCATTGGTGGTAAACCAATAGACATCTCTTCGGGAAACACTTCATTAAAGTCCTGCAAAAGTAAAACAACAACACTAGGCAAAGAAGAGTCAATTTCGTTAGTACTAAAACAAGCCTCTTTGTACAAAAGTACAATCATTGGCTGATTTGAAAACAAAGCCTTTTTGATCTCACTCTCTCTTGCATAAAAACTCACTTGTTTTCTCTCTCTTTTTTTCTCATCAGCCTCTATTTTTTTTTTCACTTTTTTTCATTTTTTGCTGTTTCAGACTCTCTCTCTTTTGTCTCTCTTTCTTTTGAACTCTCACTCTTCTTTTTAACATCTCTCTCTTTTTTTAACCTCACTTGATCTTCATATACTTGTCTTGGGGTTAAAGGTACAAGAGTGATTGGCCTTTTATTGAGTACAAAGGAGTATCTATTGGTATATCCATCATGTGTCACATGCCTATCAAATTGCCACGGTCTTCCTAAAAGGATATGACCCGCATCCATGGGTACCACGTCACAAATAACTTCATCTTTGTATTTTCCAATTGAAAATGACACCAACACCTGTTTATTCACCCTAACTTCCCCACTATCATTCAACCATTGTAGCCTATAAGGTTTCGGGTGCTTCAAAGTTGTCAAATTCAATTTTTCCACCAAAGTAGTGCTAGCCACATTAGTACAACTCCCCCCATCAATAATCATACTACATACCTTATCATTAACATGGCAGCGGGTGTGAAAAATGTTATCACGTTGTACCTCATCATCTTCCTTAGCTTGAGCACTAAGAGCTCTTCTTGCAACCAAAAGCTCTCCACCTACCGGATATTCAAAGTCACTTACATCCTCCAAAGGCGGCATGGACTCATCATCAGATTCATCCTCGGATTCGATACCGCCATCATCCTTCAAAACCATTACTCTCTTGTTTGGGCATTGTGATGCAATATGACCTGCTCCCAAACACTTAAAGCACTTAATGTCACGGTTTCTAGAAGGTTGAGAATCTGATTTACCTTGATTTAATGTGCCTCCGGCCTTGTGATCTTTGGAAGGTTCGGTCTTTGCCTTGGCCTTGAAACTAGGCTGGTCCTCTCTCTTGCTTCAATTCGGTTTCCATGATGATGAAGAGCCCGAATTTTGCCCAACCCGTGTGGAACCCCTCCTCTTCAATTGTTGTTCCACTTTAATGGCCATGTGTACCATGTCAGTCAACTCAACATAATGTTGCATCTCCACTACATTCGCAATGTCTCGGTTTAGCCCATTTAGAAACCTAGCCATAGTTGCCTCTCGGTCCTCCTCTACATCAGCTCGAATCATGGCTATCTCTATCTCCTTGTAGTAGTCTTCAACACACTTAGACCCCTGAGTAAGAGTTTGCAATTTTTGAAACAAACCCCTATAATAGTGACTTGGAATGAATCTCCTCCTCATAACAGTTTTCATCTCCTCCTATGTCTCAATAGGTCTTTCTCCATTTCGTCTCCGACTCACAATCAGTTGATCCCACCAAACAATAGCATAATCAGTGAACTCTATGGCTGCCAATTTCACCTCCTTCAACTCGGAATATTCATGGCAATCAAACACTAACTCTATTCTTTTCTCCCACTCCAAATAAGCTTCAGGATCAGTTTTACCTTGGAAGGTTGGAATCTTCACCTTTATACTACCCAAGTTATTATCAACCCTTTCTCCATACCTATCTCCTCTATTCCCATACCTATCTTCTCTATTCCCATACCTAACTCCTCTACCTCCCATTCCACGCCTAAATCTGCCAGCACCCACATTAGACATGCGATCATCCTCCTCTAGGTCATTCCCATAATCATCTTCATAATCATTCCTAGGTAGGTTCCTTTCTCTTCATTCCACATTAAGAGCCCTGATTGGCTGCTCCCTTTGTGAACTAGACTCCACTTTGTGTAACCTATCATTCATCTCGCCAAACCTATCATTCACCTCGCCAAACTGAATCTCTGTTCGCGCCATGTGTTGTTGCATGGCTGTAAACAAACGGTCGAGATCTACCGTTTTTGGTGCTTCGTCGGACAGTTCCTTACTGTTATCGTGTGACATTTTTAGAACCTGCAAAACAACAAGAATAAGTAAGCCTCACAAACACTCCCTCATGTGTTTACCCTCAAAGATGACGGCACTCACACTCGTGTTTCACTCAAATCTTTTGGCTTTTACCCTCAGTATGTACTCACCACTCTTGCCTTTTTCCACTCGTAATTTCTCAAAAGTTCTTATCAAACTAATCAAACAATAATCAAAATTTCTTAGCCACGTTCACACGAAACAAAGATGTCATAGGTTCACACAAAACGAATCACAACGAAACTGAAATAACAAACTAATACCATAATTTTTTTTTTGAATGATACTGCACGAAACAAAGAAGGGGGCTATCAATAGTTGATATATTCAACTACTACAGGATCGTCCTAAATTTTTTTTTTTTTTTTTTTTTTTTATCAACGAAATCAAAGAAGAAGAAGAACTAAGATAGATAAAACCTGATGTTAGAAGCCGAAGCTCTGATACCAAATGATACGAACCTCGTTGATTGTATCACGATTGATGCCTAAGATCGTTTTAACCTCTGGTTCGGATGGAAACCGCGACCCAACACCTATAATGAGATGTGAACCTTGGTATGAAGGAGGACGCCACAATCAAGGATGGAATACTCGATTGATAAGTCAAGGAGGAATGCCACAGAGAAATCTGATAAGTTCCAATTAGTTCTCAAAGAAAAAAAGAGAAAATTCTCTCAAATTTCATTCAAATCAAGTCTACCGAAAAAATACATCAAAAGGACCCTTAAATACTGAAACCCTAAAACCAAAAAGGAAATAAATATTTGGCAATTAATGCCTTACAAACGGGAAAGAAAATAAACTAAAACAAGCAACTAATTGACTTGCTCCCTATTTGGAAGGCTAAAATTTGGAAGCAAATCGGCCGCGTAATGTTTGGAAACAAATCAATTCATTATTCTTTGGAAAACTAAGAAAAATGAAAGAACTGAATTTGACTCTCCTCCACACGCCCAAGTCTTCTACTTCACGCCCAAGTCTTCTCTTATTCGGCCCAATCAATTGCCTTGATGACGTTAGTTAAGCCTTGGTCTTCATGTGGGCTCATCTTGGACTTTAATAATTCGGAATCAGCCCAAGTCTCTTGAATCAGGCCATTTAGTGCTTCCTTGAATCTCTTAGCCCTTGCCCTTGTTATTGGCCCAACCGGAACGTGTAATGGATCTCTTGATGTGGCCCCCTTATTCTCATCAAACACGGTCTTGTTAGAGGTTGAGATCTTCTTGCCATCTTCATACCCAAGACCCCTCTTGTCACATGGACTCTTTCCAACACCAAGCATATGGTCAAGCTTCTTGGTGCTAGAATCCATCCTAGTCATAGACTCTGTTACTTCTTCAAGCTCCCTCTTTAGGCTTTCTTCATTCCTCCTAGATAAGACTAACTTCTTACTTAGCTTATCTTCCATCTTCTTGAATTTTTCCACTTGTTCACTTAAGTGGTCATTTTGAGATGAAAGCTCAAGATTTTCTTCTCTCAACATCTTGATCTTTCTTGTGCTTTTGATTGCTAAATCTTTAAACTCGGCATGGCATTTAGCAAGCACCTTTTTCTCCACAAAACTACTTATGGAGTTAGAAGAGGAATCACTTTCTTCTCCACTTGAGTCATTTTCCTCTTGACTCATTTCCTCTCTCTCATTAGCACTTTTGCTTTTATAGGAGGAGGCAAAAGCTAGGAGGTTAGCCATGAGCTCTTCATCACTTGAAGACTCATCTCCCTCAATGGAGTCATCACTACTACTACTCCATGTGGCGGCCATCACTTTACCTTTCTTCTTGACATTGTGATTAGCATATTCAGGGGCAAAGTGACCTATGCCACCACACTCGAAGCATCGGACCCCTTTCCTTTCGGTCTTCTCTTTCCTAGGCTCAAACTTGTTGTAGGAACCCTTTTTCTTGTAGTTTTGACCTTTGGAACCAAAGTCCTTTTTCTCGAACTTCATGACCCTCTTGAATCTCTTCACAAATAATGCAAGGTCTTCGTCCGAGTCATTCTTCTTTGCCTCCTTTTCATCCTTGGAGGTCTTCAAAGCAATTCCTTTTTGCTTTTTAAGAGGTGTGGAGATAGGACCCTTCCTAGACTCATAAGCTAGAAGTCTCCCAATCACCTCACTCGGCTTCATATCCTTATATCCACTATTTTCTTCAAAAGCCGTTACTTTTGATTCAAACCTATTCGGAAGAGATCTCATAATCTCTTGCTTGATTCTCTTATCCGAATATGGATCACCAAGTTGATGACTTTGGTTGACTATGTCCATCAACTTGATCTCAAAGTCGTTAAAGCACTTATTCTCTTCCATCTTAAGCATCTCGAATTGAGTTTGGAGGACTTGAAGCTTAGAGTCCTTCACCACTTCGGTTCCCTTATGTGCAGTTTCTAGGATGTCCCAAGCCTTCTTAGCTATCCTAGTATTTTGAATCAATTTGTATTGATTTTCGTCCATAGCACATAAGATGGCATGCATCGCCTTCATATTCCACTTTGAAGCCTCAAACTCTTGCGCGTTCCATTGCTCCTTAGGCTTCAATACTTCTTCTCCTCCACCATCGGGAGTCATCTTGGGTAGATCATATCCGTCTTCCACCGCCATCCATGCACGGTCATGAATTTGGAATATGTAGGATTCCATCTTCCCTTTCCATTGGGATAGTTCAATCTGGTAAGAAGTGGAGGCCTTGTGCTAGAAGCACTTTCGTTGCCATCACCATTTCCATCATTTCCACTCATAGTGTTTATGAATGAATGAAATGAATGCAAGTGTATGAATGATCAAAAATCACACAAAATGCAAAACACACCAAAATAAGCAAGGATCACCTATGTATGTCTAGGAACCCGCTCTGATACCAATTGAAACAAATTATAGCACGGTGTGTATAAAACTATCTAGAGGGGGGTGAATAGATTTTAAGCTTTTTACCCAATTTTTCGTGTTAGTCAAAATTATGAAATTACCCCTAAATAGATAAAGCAATAAATCAAGTATAAAATGCGGAAATTAAATAACACTTGATTTTTACGTGGAAACCCTCACGGGAAAAACCACGGGCTAGTAAGTAAGCCACACTCGAACCTTGAATCCACTAAATGTGTAAAACGATTACAACCTAATCCCGGAAGTAATCACACACCTACCTAATCCCGGTATGAGTGAACCTAGTCCAATTTGCTTGCGATCTAAGCAACCTAATCCCGGAAGCTGCACACAAGACTTACTTTCTCAATGAAGAGAATAAAACCCTAAGTGAATATATGAATATTCAAATGCAACATAGAGCAAGGGAAACCCTATATGCTTATCTAAGATGATTAATATGCAATTAGAACAATCCTAGATATTAAAAACTAAATGACATGTTCAATCAAATAGTTTAGCTAATCAAAATTAAGCACAAAACCTAATTAGCTATCACAATACAACTTCTCAAACATACATCACACTAATCTCAATCTTGTATCAAAAGATATATGAAAATCATACAAGTAATAAATTGAGATGGCTTGTTAAGAAAAACACAAAATATGTAAGATATTAGTGAAAAGCTTACCAAGCAAAGTATGATGAAGAATCCATGCAAAGAGACATCTAGATGATCTAGGATGATGCTAGATGATGATTGATGATCATGAAAAAGTGTTTGAGTGAATAAAATTTGAGTTCTTGGAAATTTTTCTTCTCTTGAAAAAATATCCTAAGTATGAAATTTGAATATAAACTCTCTTAATTGACCTAAAGTCAAAGTGGCATATATATAGAAGGCCAAAACAAAGTATGGTCGATTTGATAACTTGGCCTAAAATTTGCCTTGGGCGCCGTACGTAGAGCGCTTCTGTACAGCGCTTGTACAGCGCCCCAACTTTGTTCTCACGGGAAAACAGAGTGGCGCTGTACAGCGCTGTACAGCGCTTTGTACAGCACATGTACAGCGACCCAACAGCGATCGAATTAAATCGATCAGGTCTGAACAGCGCTCAATGGGCGCTGTTCGTACAGCGCTTCTGTAGAGCACTTTCGGGAGCGCCCAATGTAAAAATGCAATCCTAAGTCTAAGCATGACAAGGTAATTGGATATGCAAGATGCAATCAAACTAACATGGAAGAAGAGATGTTAATGAACATTAATGCACAAAAATAAGACACACAACATACAAGTATTAAACATATGCATGAGTTGTGAGTGTGTCATGCAAGAAGAGATGTTAATGAACATTAATGCATAAAAATAAGACACACAACATACAAGTATTAAACATATGCATGAGTTGTGAGTGTGTGCAACTATCTCTTCAAGGCAAGTAAGCATATAGAAATTTACCTTTGGTGCTTATCAATACGAGGTCTTCAAAGGGCTTTGAACAATAAAACCGATACCTAGGCTACCCTTACAAAGAACCCCAACATGTGGTTTGTCCACGAAATGAGCCAATCAACAAATGGGAACCTTACACTCACCAAGAGCAGTGAGACCCGGAACCAATATATGGTAACGAAGGATCGTTTTCTAATTCAAGTTTATAACAAGAACAATATAAGGACCGCGACCCGTTATCTATAAGGAGATAAGAACCAACAGTATCAAGAAGGTTGTAGACGCCACACTCAAGAATAAGAAAGAAGGTGAGTGATAAGTCAAGTTTGAACGCCACAAGGTATAACACTTGATAAGTTTATAGTTCAATGAAGAACCAAGAGAAACGCTCTCTATCAATTTTATTTCATTCAAAGTCTAATCTATAAAATAATACATCAATGCGTCCTTTAAATACTAAGAAAAGATCTAAACCCTAGACAACAAAAGAAAAGGAAATAAACTACTCAACAATTAATTGCCTTACAATTAGGAAAGCAAAAGAATAAAAACTAGCAACTAGTTGACTTTGTTTGGGAAACAAATCAACTATTTATTTGGGAAATAATTAAAAATAGGAAATATGCTAAAATTTGGAATCCTCCAACCCTAGCTTGTATCTCACGCCGAAATCAGCTCTTTATTAGGAAATATGCTGAAATTCGGACTCCTCAGCTCAAGTCTTCGCGCAACAAGATAGATGGCCGAATTTGGACCTATTGTGACCTTTTACGGATGATGGAGTCTTCATTACATCTGTAGGGCTCGTCTTGGGCTTTCCGAAAACATATGATAATAGACGATCCGACTTAAGATGCTCTCTGTAGAGGCCCACGAATTTCAGCTCGGATTTGGTCTTCATGTGGGCCAAACTTGGACTTTAGCAACTCAGAATCAGCCCCTATTAAATGCTTCTTTAATCCTCTTGGCCCTTTTAATTGGCCCAACTGAAACATGCAATGGACCCTTTGGTGATGCTTCTTGATCGTCATCAAAATGGTAACAAGAGTAGTTAAAGATTGCACTCAAAGTTTAATTGTACGCCTGGACGCCATATTGTATTTTGAAGTAGAGTTGCATGAGGAATTAAATGTTTAAGTGTAGAATGTATTGCCTTAACTTGGTTGATTAGTGCTTGTTCCTAAATTCCCATTCTTTCTACTCACCATTCACCGTGGCCCCGTTACAACCAAATGGAAAAGACCTAGTTGATCTTAGGGGAAGCCTAGATTGGGAATATTAGTCGATGCATGCTCTTTCCACGTTCATGACCCTTGATTCTTTCATGATACTCATTCACTAAAAAAAGCGTATTTTCTACTAAATGTATGCAACTAATCTAATTCCATTGCATAAACTCTTTTGTATACATCTTGCATGAGTGTGAACCTAGGTTTTGAGAGGAAAGATAAGAGAGAATTCATGTGAGAACCTAGCGTCGAAGCGAATTATGCTCGAGGCGTGAGAGTGAGTGGTTTCCAAGGCAAGGGTACTTTAAGTGTGGGATTCATGTTGTGCGAGTTTCTTTTGGGGTGCCTTTGAGTTGTTTTAGAACATTTTGCATATGATCATTCCTCACTTCCACTTGCTTTTGTTTATCTCTCTAATATTTGGTTTTGTAGCAAATGTTTTTGTCTAGGAAATTTTTAGTTCGAGTCATTTGATTTTTGTGTCTTATTTATTTTATTTTGTGTTTTGCTCGAGGACGAGCAAAGGTTTGGTTTGGGGGTATTTGATCGCGCCAAATATGTTGTATATTCTGGCCCTCAAATCCATGTCCTTTGTCTCGTTCTTGTGTATTTTTTCGTAAATTTCTTGTCTAATAGGCTCTTTTATAGTAATTGCAGGCATTTGGTGTAATTCAGGTGCAGGAGATGAAATGTGTGAATTTCAGAAGCAAAAGAAGACGGAAAGCAAGAATGAAGCCTTAATGTGCGGGTACTGTGCTGGTAAGCACGCCCACGCAATACCAGCACACCTCTAGCCAATCTTAGCCAGAATCAGCATAGAGTGCGCGTCCCAACCGCACTTGACCCACACTCCACCTGCACTCCAGACAAGTTTCAGGAGCTAAAATTATGCAGAAATGATAAAGTGCGGGTCCCAACCGCACTCAATCGCACTTTAAGGTGAAGACGCCCAGAAATTGTAAAGTGCGCTGGTACTGTGCTGGTCCACACCCGCGCACTACCAGCGCACTACGTGCCTAAAATCAGGCCAAAATGTGATTAAGTGCGGGTGAGTGCGGGTCCTTGAACTGTAGTCCACCCGCACTCCGCGCGTGTCAGCTTCTGTTTCCAAGCTTAAGTGACCTATTTTTGCATCCCCTATAAATAGAACCTTATGTCTTTCGACCAAATCATCCCCCATATACATCTTTACTTAGAATTTTTGATATTTTGTAACCTAAAGCTAGGAATACATTCTCCCTCTCATCCAAACCATCTCTACTCAACCTAAAGGCAACTAAGAGGATTGGATTAAGGCTTCAAGGAAGGAGATGATCTTCATGGGTTTTCTCTCTACACTTTCTCTTAGTTTTATTGTTGTAATGAACATGAGTAGCTAAATCCCCACTAAGGGGTTAATGGATTAGTTTGTTGGATATTGGGCTTTTGTATATAAACTCTATTTCTTATATATGTCTATCTTTTATTGTCTATTCAAGAATATGAATGGTATTTCTTTGATGTGCTTGTATGGATACACTCTTTTTGCAAGTCTTCTTTGGGATTCAATTTGTATAGACAACTAGGTATACACTCTATTTAGTTGTTTATGGCTTATTTGAATAGATGGGATCTCTGAAATCCTGGCTTGATAACCACGCTCTTCACCTAACCTCGAATGGGTGTCCGTCACTATACACCCTAGGACGGCTCTTGTGAGAGGATTAGAAGCCCTCTTTATACACCCTAGGTTAGCTAAACTAGTATCGGTTGAGCCCTAGATAGATATATGTGCATTCATTTATTAGGGTCCTAATCGAGCAACTAACACTATACATCCTAGGTTGGTTGTTTGAGAGGGATCAATCACTAGTAGGAGGCCTTCTCTATTGATCGCCGCAAATGTGGTACGCGATAGTTCTATAAACTACCGGTAAATGATATGGCGTGCGAGTTTATACCCTTTCGCAAGTATACGAATCGTTGGCCACGTATAGTGGTTACGAGTAAGGGTTTCGTTCCCACGGAAGAAGTATGGTACACTTAAGGTCGGTTGTACGCCTTATGTTATAGTCAATCTATTTACACTATTAACACTATTTACATGTATAAAAAGTAAAGCATGGTGGATGGCAAGTTAACTAGCTAATAGGCTAATGATTACACTAAGAATGATAATTATCTAAATTATACTAAGTTACACTAAATTTTACTACAACTAAGGGTTGTCAATCCCTTAGCAATTAACCAACCTATCAACTAAGTTACAACTACAATTATCTAAATTAAACTAACTTAGCTAAACTAATTACCACTAATGCAATATTGGTCATGCAAGAGTGATAATAAAAGTGAGGTGGTATGGGAATTAAGATGTTAGAAAATTGGTGTACAAGTTCAATCACCTAATGACTAAGTTGATTACAATTAAGAACATAGGTGGTCTTAAACCTTGAATAAAGACCAATACATAAATAGTCATTCATGTATTATCTAAATTGTATTATATGTTAATCAATTGGTTAATTAAATCAACACATACATAACTTGAAACTCAAACATAGATAATCAACAAATATCATAGATAATATTACAAGTACACCATATCCCAACATCAATAGTTTAGTTACACATATAATTACAAACTAGAGGAAATAAGAGAGAAAGAGAGACAACCCAATATCTTGGAGAAGTCTTCACAAATAATCAAGCTCATCTTGCTTTCCAAAGCTTGGAATCCACATGCAACCAAAGCTTACTAACTAGCTAAGGTGGGTTGAGTGTTCTTGGAGAGGTTCTAAGTTATTCTAAGGTTATTTATGTGATAATTGGTGTAAGTTTGGATATTAGGGATAGTGTTTAGGGTTAGGAGAGAAGAATATATATATAGGGGAGTGTTTTGGGCGTGCAAAAAGGCTGAGTCAGTCTGGTCGGCGGGCTTGGATCCCCTGCCTCGCGGGTTCTTGCCCGCCGTCAGAAGTCGCCGCCCATTCTTGGAAGTTAGAGGCGAGCTTGGACCTTCTGGACTGTGGGAATGAGGCCGCCGCATGAACCCGCCGTCGTTTGGCGAGTTTGGACACTCTGGAACGCGGGAAAGAAGCCGCCGAAGTTGGCCTTGAAGCTTGCACATCCATGGAGTTTTTGAGACTTGGAAGAGATGCAAAACTTGTGCATGGAGGCTTGAAAATGGGTCCAACGTGACCAGGAGGAGGAGGGAAGCCGATCTGGGTGGATTTTTGCCAGAAAAGGCGTCGAAAAATGGCCGAAAATGTCTGGGTCAGAAGTTTGGTCAGCCGGGTCTGAGTCGGGTCAACCGGGTCACGGGTCGACCTGGCTGAAGGTTGAGACGCCATGACGTGTGCATGACGTCACGCTAACGCGAGCTTCCCTCAAAACGGCGTCGTTCCACTTGCTGACGTGGCTGCTGCCCTGACGTTTGCTGGATAATTACAGTCAGCCCCCCTGATCTTTCTCCTATTCACGGAATCTTGAATAATTTCCCGAATTTTTCACCTTTGCCCCTGATTTCACCATATTGACAACAATGCCCCTGAACTTCCCTAATTACCTGAAACACTTATTTATCCGTTAAATACCCGGTTTTACCCGAGAAACAAGCACAAAAAGATAGGAAAATGGAGCGCTAAATGTGAACATTTGGAGCGCGATCATCTATACACCCTAGGTTAGCCTCTTGCTAGGGATAGATAGCCAACTCTATACACCCTAGGTTGGTTACAATTGTTTAAACGTGCTTATTTACGAGTTTATTGCTTTTGCCCATATGTTCGCATACGAGTCCGTCAACACCTTAGTTTCCATCATATCACTCCATTCACATTCCATTTCGTTTGCAATCCTAGCATAGTTTTTATTGCATTTTCATTCACACTTCACAACACCTACCTTGTACTTTACTTTAATGCATTTTAGCATTATTAATCTTAATCTAATCATAGCTACATCCGATCTCTGTGGACGACCCTTGCTTGCCACTATACATGTGTTTTTAAGACCCTTATAGGCATTGCTAGGTTTACAAATATTGTTTGACAAGTGGATTTTAAATACACACAAAACAACTTTGTCAGTAACTAAGGCCACTTTAGCACCAGGTCTTCCACAAGGTGAATCAAGTTACTAGGTATTCCTGCACAAAGAATCCCGGTCCTTAGGCGAACTGACCCTGGTAGGCAACGAAGATCACTTTAGCACAAGGTCTTCCATGGGCGAATCAAGGTACCAAGCATTCCTACATAGGAAACTCCAGTCTTTTAGGTGAACTGACCCTAGTAGGCAACTAAGGCCACTTTAGCAATAGGTCTTCCACAAGGCAAATCAAGGTACCAAGCATTCCTGCACAGGGAATCCCGGTCTTTTAGGCAAACTAACTCTGGTAGGCAACTAAAAGGTCACTTTAGCACCAGGTCTTCCTTGGAGAGATTGGGTTCCGTATAAGGCTTCAGGAGTGTCGTATAGGCTCTCATAGTCTTGAGGGATACGGTGGGCAACCGCGGCCACGAATCTGGATCTTTGGTCTGCTAGGCAACTAAGGCCACATTAGCACCACACCCTTCTTGGAGAGATTGGGTTCCGTCTAGAGCACCAGGATTGCCATATGGCTTTTCTAGTCTTGAGGTGATTGTAGGCAAAATTTGTAGGAGAGAAAACTAACTTCTTTATTGATATTTTAGGCGATACAAAGCAAATTCAAGGTGATACAAACTTAGGGTGATACCAGTCGAAATAAACTGCTTCTTCAGACTTCACGGTTAAAACTTTTTGAGATGATATGCATTTCAGGTGTGGTCTATAGGGTAACCTTCCATGTCTTGTAGTTTGTAGGCTCCACCGCAGACTACCATCTTTATCAAGTAAGGTCCTTCCCAGTTTGGGGCTAGCACTCCATCACACCTTTACCGGGTATTTTGTGTAACCTTCCTTAGGACCAAGTCCCCTTCTTTAAAGTTTCGGGTTTTAACCCTTCTGTTAAAGTACCAGGCGATCTTGCTTTTATAGACAATGACCCGTTTTGCGGCCTTATCTTACTTCTCCTTGAGAATGTCCAAACTGGCTCACAGTTTAGCTTCGTTGCTCTGTGGTTCAAAGTGTTGGATCTTGAAAGATGCTAGTTTGTGCTCGATGGGTAGGACCGCTTTTGTTCCAAAAGCCAGTGAGAAAGGGGTCTCCCCAGTAACGGTCATCTTCGTAGTCCAGTAAGCCCACAGCACATTAGGGAGTTCTTCAGCCCACTTTCCCTTATTTTATTGGAGCTTTTTCTTTAGGAGCTTCTTAATGGTCTTGTTAGTTGCTTCTACCAGTCCATTGGTTTGAGGGTGTGATACTGATGCAAAGCGGAGATTGATACCCAGACCTTTACAAAAATCCCTGAACTTGGCATTGTCAAACTGCTTGCCCAGATCAGTAATTATGGTTATAGGGGTCCTGAATCGGCAGACAATATTTTTCTGGATGAAGCTCATAGTTTTTTCCTTGGTTATTCGGGTAAGGGATTCCGTTTCTACCCACCAGGTAAAGTAGTATGTGAACCACCAAAAATGGCAGGGGTCCAAAAAAGAAATTTCCATCCAGATTTGAAGTAGAAAAATGACATATGAAAGCGTCTTGGTACCTTGCTATTACGTGGGCCGGGTACCCTGCTACAGCATTAAACCGGTATCCCAATACCCCGGCACAGTGATACGATGGCCCAGTAGGAGGTGGGGCACCTAGATAACCTAATCCCTCTTAGAACTAGCCTACCAAGCAGTAAGAATATCAGAATAGCAGACACTATCAAGGTAAGACCAGGTATGCCACGATCAATTCTACAGAGAGATGGAATCCGTTAACTGTATCTAGCTCTAGAGTTTATGAAAGCAATGTAAATGGAATTTGATGTGGTGAGAATGGTGAGTGTGAGTGGAGATGTAAACTAACTAAATGACTTAAAGCTAAGGGTAGAAATGTAATCGAGTGCTTGCCTTTCTAATTAGTCTACTCCTAATTATGTTATTCTACTCCGAAAGGCAAGACACCCTAGCTACGAAAATAATGGTGGCTTGGAGAGATGCAAGACATGAGCCACACATAGGAAATCGGTTTACCAAAAACAAGATGAACTCAACTCCAAATCACTTTAATCATTCCAAACACATATATATTTAATCATCTACCAATATACATACATAAATGAGATATTTGATTATAACTACTCCTACATCATTAGGTTAATCTACTCCTAATCTCATCCATACATACACATCAATATATAACTCTCCATACACATGAGTATCATAATAAGAGATTATAATGGATAGCATAGAATAGAACAAAACACAAATCAAATCAAAGAACAATACAAACATAATATAACATAAGTGTCGGTTACAAATATTCCCACATGGGTTACACATCAATAGAAAACAAAGAGATGAGTAATAAGAGATAAGCCTTGAAGACAAGTCCTCTAAAAGCTCTCAATATACAATGAACTTCCATGGCTCGATTTAGACACACGAGCCCTCCTTTCTCTTCGTATCTAATCCTTCATGGAAGCTTCAAGGTTGCTCTCTCTCTTTTGTGGTGTAAGATCAAAGATCTAGGTATTAGGTTGGTTGGTCACTTAGTTCTCACTTAGAAAGAGAGGCAAAAAGGTGTATTTATACGTTGGGCAAGTTATGGGCATGAATGGGGTGTGAAAAGACCAAAATCCCCTTAAGTCGGTCGTCTCGCTAGTTTGAAACCCCTGCCTCACGGGTTTATTCCCGCGATTGTATTCCCGCGGCTTCATTCCCGCAGTGATAACTGATCAAGCCAAATTTGGTATGATTTTATACCTCATTCCCATCTCTTTATGCTTGATTCTCGGGCATGTCCCCGTATTTAATAGTGTTAAATTGAGCATTTCATGTTTATTTTGGTCTCAAGTGCTTTTGTAAAGAAAATGTGAAGTTTGATTCAAAAGGTGCACAAGTTGGCAAAACAAGGCATTGTTGCCACAAAGCGTCGCCAGTTGTGTCGCCATGGCGACAGAAGGTTTTATTCCAGGCTAATTCAATTAGGTGTCGTCGCCACTTGATTGTCGCCACTTGACATATGGCGACACAGAAGGAAGTCAAGCATTGCCACTTACTGTCGCCACTTGGGAAGTGGCGACATAGAAATGTCGCCACAAGCATCGCCATAGCTACAGAAGGTCTTTGAAAGCATCAGGGGTTGTCGGCACTTTGTGTTGCCAGTTGCAATATGGCAAAAATGTTGAAGATTATGCCGACATATAAATCTCAGAAGACATAACTGTCTATCGCCACTTGTGTCACCATGACAAATGGCGACAATGGAAGTGGCGACACCTTGCCACATCAAATTTTCCAACGGTTATCAGTACATGTCCATGGCCACTATATATATTCTTCTTCTTCCAAACTTGAGACAGACACCATTCTTAGAGAGCACAAATTCCTACTAAATCTAACCCTAGTTTCTCATCCATTTTTCACTCTTCAATTTACTCAATTCTCTAAACTTGAACTATCTTTTCCATCCAAAACCTCAACACAAATGTGTTGACTACTACACTCAACCTTTCCTCTCTTTCCGTTCTCTCCATTTCCATACCTATGTCACTTACCATTAGACACCCACCTATCTAGACACATCCTATTCTACCATTCTTGACACTAGGAGCATCAAGGGAAAGGAAGGAGCAAGATCTAAAGAAGGAGGCCTAAGGGTGATTTCCTTAACTATTACTTCCTATTCATTTGAATGTAACTATGTGTAACTGATCAAACCAAAATTGGTATGATTTTGACCCTCATTTCCTTCTCCTTTTGCTTGATTCTTGGGCATTATCCCGTGATTTAATGGTGTAAATTAAGTGTTTTCAGGTATTTATTAAGTTCAGGGGCATTGGAGTAAATTTAGTCATTTAGGGGCAAAAGTGTAATTACTGAAGGAAAGATTGAAGATATTATAATTAGACAAGAATGCAGGGGATCATTTCATAATTAACCACGCAAACCAGCGCCAGCTCGCCACGCATGACAAAGTGAAACGGTGCGTTTCGTGCTTCTGATTGCACCCCACATAGCTGCTAAGGGCACCCCTATTAAAGTCAAGGGCAAGTGTGGCCCAAGTGAGTCAACTGTCAGCGTGCACCCCATTTCTTTCCAGAAGCAAGCCAGTCTACTGCTATTTACACCCACATACACACACCCAAACACATAGGCACAAGTATGACCCATTCCATCTTATGTGCTGTCCAAACGCACCCCTGCCTCTTGCTAAATGTCCCATATTTCTTCTATTCATCTTCTTCTCCCTTCATCACGCGAGCAACCATAGACACCATGCTCCTAAACCCTAGCTCGCTGAAACTACCACCAAACGGAGCTACCGTCGGCCATTTTTCGGCTAAAAATGACGGCAAGTCGAACGACTCACCAGTCGGTCCATTTTCGGCACTCCAATCGGTCAGAATCTCGGCCACCCGATCACGCCTAATGTCACCATTTGTCGCCCTTTGTTACCATTTGGTCTTTCGTTGTCGCCATGGCGACAAGGAGTGTGTTTTGGCACCTGATGGTGTCGCCACTTTCATCGCTGGATCCGTTGCCATTTGAGAAGTAGCGACCTCCTTGCTGTGCAAAACTGATTGGGTGTGCAAATTATAATAAGCACCCCTCTTATGGACTAAATGGTAATTTGCCATATAGGAGGGGTGTTTTGGTAATTTGCCACCCGAAACCTAATTTGAAAATCCTATAAATTCATCACTATTTTCCTCTTTTGAACAACTCTTGGCCATACTTGACAACCAAGAAACCTCATTTCTACCATTCCTAATCCATTTACTCTTGCATTAGTTAAATCAATTCATTTGTTAAATCTAAGCAAGTGTGCATATTCTTTGTTATATTCCACATTATTTTTTATATTGGAAGAGATTTGGACCTATACCTATTCACCCCCCCACCCCCCTCTAGGTATATTTTACACTACTACTTAAGGGAATTTCACTTTGTCTATATGGCGTCATTTGTTGAGCATGCGTGGAGTTAGGTTGCCCGGAGATCCGGTGAGACCGACTGTTGGGAGGCGGAAGAGAGCACGCAGAGAAGGGGATGACATGAGTGCCGAGGTAGAGTTTGATAGAGCGATTCCAGATGAGGAGCATTTTGGTGATGATGATGATGATGATGATGATGATGATGATGATGATGTTGAGGATGTGGAGACCCCAGCTGTTATGAATGATTCTAGTCAGCCTTTAGGTCTTCGGATTCTAGATGGTATAGAGCGTATTATGGACACTCAGACTGCTGACTTTGATATTTTGCATGCGGATGGGTTTGTTTTGGCGAATAAGCAGACATCATTAGAGAAGAAACAGTCAGAGATTAGTGATAGGCAGTCGTCTTTGGAGGATCTAATTAAGGAGATGTCAGAGTCCATGATTACAGACTTCACAGACCTCCGTAAGGAGTTGAGACTCACTTCATACGTGAGGAGACCAAGGAGGACTACTGGCCCAACCACCTTCTCCAGTACCACTACCGCCATAGAGACTCCACCTATCCCAGCCACAGTAGCAGGGCCCAGTTCCTCAGATGCACTAGTGATTACAGCAGACCCTATCCTACTGACTGCACGGTCTGCCATTGAGGAGACAGAGCAGTATGAGCTGGCCTTAGCTCGTTCTCTCACAGATCAGGGCGTTCGTAGGAGGACCCTTAGTGAATGAGGCAGCTGCCCGTAGGAGATTAGCAGAGGCGCAAGCCCGGAAAGAGGTTGCAGCTAGATAGGCAGAACTGACGGACCCTAGAGGGAAGAGAGCAGAGTTAAAGCATTATGAGGAGGAGTCAGAGTAGTACCACCATCATTTAGATATCATTTGGACTATCACATGTGCATCATATTTAGATTTGGATATTTTGAGCACTTTAGTTTTATTTGCTATGTTGGTATTGTTACTTCTTGATTACATTGGTTTTACCTTTATTTGAATTTCTTTGAGTTCAATTTCCTTATTTTTGCTTTTGTTTTGTTTTTGCTTAGAATAAGGGTGTGTTTTGGATTTTGGTAGAAGTTGGAGGATGAATGCGCTTATTTGATGATTTTTGATTGAATGGAATATTGAGGATATACTTGTCATAATTGAATATTCTTTTTGGATGAGTTATGCATAATAGGATGAGAGGGCATTTTGCCAAATTTTTGACAAACATTGAACATTTTTTATCGTATGAGAATTGTTTGTGAATTGCGCCTTTGAATAGTTTTTACCTCCCATAAACAATGAGGACAATGTCCAATTTAGGTTTGGGGGTACATATGCGCAGCACCATTTTGCTCCATTTTGCTTGGTTTTAAAACTTGAGCCAAATTTTTCAAAATTTTTGCGATAATGCCATGATTGAGCATACTTTGCTTGTTGAGATTGATCTTTACATGAGTAGTGAGGAGTTGTGCATCTTTGCCATTGTTTGGTTTAGATTAACATCATGCCATTTAGGGTGTCATTGAACAAAGTGCGTTAATCTTTTTCTCAAAGTGTTAGGGTGAATTATCATGTTGCTTAAAGGCTAGGAATTAATAGTGGAGATCCCTGTGAGGAACACAAACACGGCCTTAAAATGCAGATTTTGAGTTTCAAATATTCACTCTTTAAACACTCACTCTCAAACACTCATTCAAGTATGTATAGGTCTCATTTGCACATAAATATTGCTTGCCATAGAATATTATGGTCAACTTGTGGATGCTTTATTTTGATTTGTGGACAAGCCTTTAGAAAGGATTTTAGGCAATGCATGTGTAAACCACTAATTGGCTTAAATACTTCCAGCCCTCTAATGTGTGTGCTCCCAAGCCCCTTTGAAGCCAAACACGTTTTAAGCCTTTCATTCATGAACCATGTCTACATGAACCTTATAGCCTACATGACTGACTTACCTTGACCAAATGATTTACTAAGGCTTAGGAAATCAATGTAAGATCTTATACTTAAAAATGTAGAGGTGTGTACCTAGGCATGAAAATGTGTGCAAAAGAATCTTGCAAAGCAAGAAAACTTGAAAACCAAAGAAAAGCAAAGAATGAAAGCTTGGAAAGAGAAAAGAAAAGAAAAGGAATATGAAAAGAAAAGGTTGGCAAAGAGAAAAGAAAAAGAGAAAAATCAAGGAAAAGAGAACCAAGAATAAGGCACAATTGGCCTAGAGGGGAAGTGAAAAGTGGAATGAGCTACTCAAATAAAAAAAAATAGAGTAGAGTGCATATATGAATTGAAATTGTAAGCTTGGACGCCTAGTGTGTGAGCAATATGTGTGAAGCATCAGAACTCATAATTAGAATGTATGCCTTAATGTAATCATTGGTTCTTTGTTATCCATTGCCCCATTCTTTGTTTCACCATCACCTAAGGCCCCGTTACAACCAAAAGAAAGACCTTCATGATATTTAAGAGTGTCCACATTGTAAAATGTTGTTGATACATGTTCTTTCTAATTCATGGTTTGCAATTCCATTCATGAGACTTACTTATCAGAAATTGCGTTTTAAATGTCATTATATGCAATCAATTAGATATCCATGACATGAATTCATATTGCATATGTATTTAGAGCGAAACCTAGGAATCAATGAGAAGAAAAGAGAGAATCGGGTGAGGATTAGTTATCGAGGCGAATTACATTCTAAACCGAATAGCACCTTCGCTTTGAAGCTTTGGCATTTTGAATGTAAAGTCGCATTGTATACAATCATATCTAGAGTGGCATGCTCTTAATCTTTACTTAACATTCTCTTACATGTTTAAATCCTCACTAGTGCATCATTGTTTTAATCTCTCCATATTGGTTTTGCATAATTAATTTTCATAAGAAAAGTATTTGATTGGATAAGTTAGAGAGTATTAAAACCTTTGAAATGTCTTGATGCTTGTCTTTGGGGTTGATTTGTGATTATTTTGCTCGAGGTCTAGTAAAAGATAGGTTTGAGGGTATTTGATCAAGCCAAATTTGGTATGATTTTGTACCTCATTCCCGTCTCTTTATGCTTGATTCTCAAGCGTGTCCCCATATTTAATAGTGTTAAATTGAGCATTTTAGGTTTATTTTGGTCTCAAGTGCTTTTGTGAAGAAAATGTGAAGTTTGATTCAAAAGGTGCACAAGTTGGCAAAACAGGGCATTGTCACCACAAAGCGTCGCCACTTGTGTCGCCATGGCGACAGAAGGTTTTATTCCAAGCTAATTCAATCAGGAGTCATCACCACTTAATGTTTCCATTTGACATATGGCGACATAGAAGGAAGTCAAGCGTCGCCACTTACTGTCGCCACTTGGGAAGTGGCGACATAGAAATGTCGTCACAAGCGTCGCCATGGCGACAGAAGGTCTTTGAAAGCATCAGGGGTTGTCGCCACTTTGTGTCGCCAGTTGCAATATGGCGAAAAAGATGAAGATTATGGCGACATATGAATCTTAGAAGACATAACCGTCTGTAGCCATGACAAATGGCGACAATGGAAGTGGCGACATCTTGCCACATCAGATTTTCCAGCGGTTATCAGTGCATGTCCATGGCCACTATATATATTCTTCTTCTTCCAAACTTGAGACAGACACCATTCTTAGAGAGCACAAATTCCTACTAAGTCTAACCCTAGTTTCTCATCCATTTTTCACTCTTAAATTTCCTCCATTCTCTAAACTGGAACTATCTTTTCCATCCAAAACCTTAACACAAATGACTTGATTACTACACTCAACCTTTCCTCTCTTTCCATTCTCTCCATTTCCATACCTTTGTCACTTACCGTTAGACTCCCATCTATCTAGACACATCCTCTTCTACCATTCTTGACACTACGAGCATCATGGGAAAGGAAGGAGCAAGCTCTAAAGAAGGAGGCCTAAGAGTGATTTCCTTAACTATTACTTCCTATTCATTTAATTGTAACTATGTGTAACTAAACCCCTAATTTAGGGGATAGATTTGAGGAACTTGTGGTTATGGGTATTTGCTTAGCTATTTGTAATTGAATCTCTAATTGTTTCATTTTCACTTTATATTTAGATATTATGCTTATTGTGATTTGCATTGTATATCACTAGTAGATCATGATATTGTGTGGGATAATTTGTTGTGAAACCAATCTTGGATTGACACCCTTGATTGGTTGAAGAACTTAGTGAATAGGATGGATTAGTGGTGGGTATATCAACCCCATTAATCCAAACTTTGATTTGTACTCAACTAATCCCACCTTGACCCCCTCTCCTTAATCGGTTAGGCATTGAGGTGGGAATGTGTTTAGTGTTCATAGTAATGACCTAAACACACTTTAGAAAACAAATGGTTAGTGTAAGGTTCCCATTTGTTGATTGGCTCATTTCGTGGACAAACAACATGTTGGGGTTCTTGTAAGGGTAGCCTAAGTATCGGTCTTATTGTTCGAAGCCCTTTGAAGACCTCGTGTTGATAAGCACCGAAGGTAAATTTCTTTGTGCTTACTTTTCTTGAAGAGATAGTTGCACACACACACTTAACATTCATTGCATATGTGTGCATTCTCTTCACTTGTCACATTTCACACTTGCACTTATTTATCATATATTGTTGTGTGTAATTGTGTCATGTTGTCGTGTAATTCATTTCCCGATAACTTTCAGAAATGTTCGCGCATGCACTAGAATGTGCTTGGTTTAGCGCGAGGACCGCCTATGGAGAATGCCCTTGGCTTCTCCTTGGTTTTCACCTTTCTAGGTGATCGGCGGTTATGATCGGCGGCCTGGCCGCCGAATGAAACCGCCGTTTCAGTCCAGATTGGTCTGAAGCATTTCTGCGGTTAAGATCGGCGGTCACGACCGCCGTTCAAAACCGCCGTTTCAAGACCTGATTGTTTTATCTCTCAGTCTAATTCGGCGGTTGAATCGGCGGTCATGAAACCGCCGTTAGAAACCGCCGTTCATACCTGATTGTTTTTAATCTCTCTGTTTTGATTCGGCGGTTGGAATCGGCGGTCACGAAACCACCGAATGAACCACCGTTTATGCTCTGTTCTTCACGAGCTCAATTCGGCGGTCATGATCGGCGCGTTTCTTTGAAACTTACTTAAACGACCACACTTTGATTTGGCCCCCTATATATATGCCATTTTGTCTTTAGGTCAATTAAGAGAGTTCATATTCAGAATTCATACTTAGGATATTTTTCAAAGAGAAGAAAAATTCCAAGAACTCATTTTTTATTACTCAAACACTTTTTCATGATCATCAATCATCATCTAGCATCATCCTTGATCTTCTAGATGTCATCTTGCATGGATTCTTCATCATACTTTGCTTGGTAAGCTTTTCACTAATATCTTACATATTTTGTGTTTCTCTTAGCTAGCAATCTCAATTAATTACTTGTATGTTATTTTATATACTTTGAATACAAGTTTGAGATTAGTATGATGTATGTTTGAGAAGTTGTTTTGTGATAGCTAATTAAATTTTGTGCTTAATCTTGATTAGCTAAACTATTTGACATGTCATTTAGTTTTGATATCTAGGATTGGTCTAATTGCATATTAATCATCTTAGATAAGCATATAGGGTTTCCCTTGCTCTATGTTGCATTTGGATATTCATATATTCACTTAGGGTTGTATTCTCTTCATAGAGAAAGTAAGTCTTGTGTGTAACATCCGGGATTAGGTTGCTTAGAACGCAAGCAAATTGGACTAGGTTCACTCATACCGGGATTAGGTAGGTGTGTGATTACTTCCGGGATTAGGTTGTAATCGTTTTACACATTTAGTGGATTCGAGGTTCGAGTGTGGCTTACTTACTAGCCCGTGGTTTTTCCCGTGAGGGTTTCCACGTAAAAATCAAGTGTTATTTAATTTCCGCATTTTATACTTGATTTATTGCTTTATCTATTTAGGGGTAATTTTGTAATTTTGACTTTCATGAAAAATTGGGTAAAAAGCTTAAAATCTATTCACCCCCCCTCTAGATAGGTTTATACACACCGTTCTATAATTTGTTTCAATTGGTATCGGAATACATAGGTGATCCTTGCTTATTTTGGTGTGTTTTGCATTTTGTGTGATTTTTGATCATTCATACATTTGCATTCATTTCATTCATTCATAAACACTATGAGTGGAAATGGTGGAAATGGTGGTGGCAACGAAGGTGCCTCAAGCACAAGGCCTCCACTTCTTACCGGATTGAACTATTCCCAATGGAAAGGGAAGATGGAATCCTACATATGCCAAATTCATGACCGTGCATGGATGGCGGTTGAAGACGGATATGATCTACCCAAGATGACTCCCGATGGTGGAGGAGAAGAAGTATTGAAGCCTAAGGCGCAATGGAACGCGCAAGAGTTTGAGGCTTCAAAGTGGAATAGGAAGGCGATGCATGCCATCTTGTGTGCTATGGATGAAAATCAATATAAATTGATTCAAAATACTAGGATAGCTAAAGAGGCTTGGGACATCCTAGAGATTGCACATGAGGGAACCGTAGTGGTGAAGGACTCTAAGCTTCAAGTCCTCCAAACTCAATTCGAGATGCTTAAGATGGAGGAGAATGAGTGCTTCAACGACTTCGAGATCAAGTTGATGGATATAGTCAACCAAAGCCATCAACTTGGTGATCCATATTCGGATAGGAGAATCAAGCAAAAGATTATGAGATCTCTACCCGATAGGTTTGAATCGAAGGTGACGGCTTTAGAAGAAAATAGTGGATATAAGGATATGAAGCCGAGTTAGGTGATTGGGAGACTTCTAGCTTATGAGTCTAGGAAAGGGCCTATCTCCACACCCACTAAAAAGCAAAAAGGAATTGCTTTAAAAACCTCCAAGGATGAAAAGGAGGCAAAGAAGGTTGACTCGGATGAAGACCTTGCCTTGTTTGTAAAAAGGTTCAACAAGGTTATGAAGTTTAGAAAAAAGAGTTTTAGGTCAAAAGGTCAAGACTTGAAGAAAAAGGGCTCTTTCAAGAAATTTGAACCTAGGCAAGAGAGGACCGAAAGGAAAGGGGTCCGATGTTTTGAGTGTGGTGGCATAGGTCATTTTGCCCCCGAATATGCAAATCACAATGAGAGGAAAAAGGGAAAAGTGATGGCCGCCACTTGGAGTGGAAGTAGTGATGACTCCATTGAGGGAGATTAGTCTTCAAGTGATGAAGAGCTCATGGCTAATCTCCTAGCTTTTGCCTCCTCCCATAAAAGCAAAAGTGTTAGTGAGAGAGAGGAAATGAGTCAAGAGGAAAATGGCTCAAGTGAAGAAGAAAGTGATTCCTCGTCTAACTCCATAAGTAGTTTTGTGGAGAAAAAGGTGCTTGCTAAATGCCATGCCGAGTTTAATGATTTAGCAATCAAGAGCACAAGAAAGATCAAGATGTTGAGAGAAGAAAATCTTGAGCTTGCATCTCATAATGACCACTTAGGTGAACAAGTGGAAAAATTCAAGAAGATAGAAGATAAGCTAAGAGAGGAGTTAGTCTTATCTAGGAGGAATGAAGAAAGTCTAAAGAGAAAGCTTGAAGAAGTTAGAAATTCTATGACTAGGATGGATTCTAGCACCAAGAAGCTTGACCATATGCTTGGTGTTGGAAAGAGTCCATGTGACAAGAGGGGTCTTGGGTATGAAGATGACAAGAAGATCTCAACCTCTAACAAGACCGTGTTTGTCAAGGGTTTGAAGAACGAAGAAACTTCATTTGTGCAAATTCCTAGGAAGAAGTTAGAAGTAGGACATTGTTCAAATGCACAAGTGAAGATGGGGCCAAGAAGGCAAACTCAAGCTCAACCTCCTAGGGTCCCTCAAGCCAACATTCCTCCTCAAATGGCTCACAAATGAAAGAGACCTATCATGCAACCTCAAGCTAGGAAGCAACCATGACCGGTTCAACAACAAAGAAGGATTGAACCCTTTCATCCACAAAGACAAGGAAAAGGTATGATTCCTTATTTTACTCCTATATGTCACTTTTGTGGATTTGATGGTCATATTAGACCACATTGCTTTCGATATATAAAAATGTGCAAAACTAGAAGCATGATAGAGAAGAAAAAGAAAAGAGCCATGATGCATGTTCCTAGGAATGATAATATTATTATGCATGATCCTAGGACATCTAGAGCCCATATACCAAAGACCACTAAGAAAGCTAAGATTGTTTCTAGGTGGATTAGAAAGAATGAAATTGTTTGCCATATTGCTCAAATAGCCTTGAAGGCAAATTCTTCTAATTTTTGGTATTTAGATAGTGGGTGCTCTAGGCACATGACGGGAAACAAGAGTTTCTTCGAGACTCTTGTTATGGAGGAAGGTGGATATGTCACTTTTGGTGATGGATCCAAAAAGAAAGTTGTAGGGAAAGGAACCATTTCCGTTCCCGGATTACCCTCCTTATCCGATGCTTTATTTGTTAATGGCTTGAAAGCCAATTTAATAAGCATTTCACATCTAAGTGATGGAGGATATTCCGTCTTGTTTTGTAAAGATGATTGCTCGATCCTAAAGCCCGATGGACAAACCTTATTGAAAGGTATGAGATCTAGCGACAATTGCTATTGTCTTGAAGCTAGAATAGTCTCAAACAATGTGTCCATGGATGAGCAAATAGAGTTGTGGCATGAAAGACTTAGCCACATGAACTTTAGGGATTTAAGAACCCTTGGAAAGTTCGAGTGTGTGCGTGGCCTCCCTAAGCTTGGGAAGAAAGCCAATGGTATTTGTGGACCTTGCCAACAAGGAAAACAAACTAAAAGCATGCACAAAAAGGGCAAGTATCTCTCCACCAAGGAGCCTCTTGAGCTTCTCCACATGGACCTCATGGGTCCTATGCAAACCGAAAGTTTGGGTGGAAAGAGATACATTTTTGTATGTGTTGATGATTTCTCTAGGTTCACATGGACATATTTTCTTAGAGAAAAATCCGAAACTTTTGATAAGTTTAAAATGCTTTGTAATAAAATACAAAATGAAATGAATTCTAATATTAAAAGCATAAAACGGATTAGAAGTGACCATGGGAGGGAATTTGAGAATGCTACTTTTGAAACCTTTCGTAACGGTTTAGGCATCTCCCATGAGTTTTCAGCTCCTAGGACACCTCAACAAAATGGAGTTGTTGAGAGGAAAAATAGGGTCCTTCAAGAGATGGCCCGTGTGATGTTGCTTAGCAACAATGTCCCTAGGAACCTATGGGTCGAAGCCATCAATACGGCTTGCTATAAAGGAAATAGAGTTTTCCTAAGGCCCGGTACTAGAAACACCTCCTATGAGTTATGGAAAGGCAAGAGGCCAAATGTTAGCTACTTCCACACTTTGGAAGCAAATGCTACATTTTGAATGACCGTGATCAACTTGGCAAATTCGATGCTAAGAGTGATGAGGGTATTTTTATTGGCTATGCCTTGAATAGTAGAGCCTATAGAGTTTTCAATTGGGAAAAGATCGGTTTACCCCCTACTGTTCACCATATTATTAAAGTGAGGACATGGTTTCCTGAAATTGGCCGGTCTACCCCCTGAAGTGAAAATATTATTAAAACTCCCCCTTCTGTTAGCTTTTTCTTGACCTGACATATTTTTACGCGTGAATTGACCAAAATACCCTCCTGTGCCTTTTGAAAACAGATTACACTTGATGCAACCATTTACAGTTTGTAAAAAGACCAAAATGCCCTCTAAATATAAAATTACTAATTTACCCTCTAATTAATTTTGTGTAATCTAGTGTGTATATTAACAAATTAAAAAAAAAAATTAAAACAAAAAAACATAATTGAAAAATAAAGATAGATCACCACCGTCCATCTTTAAGATAGACGGTGGAGATTTTATTTATTTATTTATTTATAAAAATGTAAATTAAAATAATTTAAAAAGAATTTAAAAACATTAAAAAAAAAAAAAGATGGATTTGGTGGAAGTCCAGATTGGATCTCCACCGTCCATCTCATGAGATGGACGGTGGAGATCCAATCTGGACTTCCACCAGATCCACCATTATCATTGATTCATCATCATCTTCAACTTCATCAATCCATCTTCAACTTCATCGATGAAGTTCTGGAAAACACACCACCACCATCGATCCATCTTCAACTTCATCACCACTAACAAAAAATTGAACCTATTCATCTTCAACTTCATCGATCCAATCTCCAACCGAACCAAATCGAACCAAACCCCAGAAACCGAATCGAACCAAACTAGCAAACCGATTCGAACCTCCAACCGAACCAAACCCCAAACTTGGTTGCTTTTTCTCTCAAAATCTCTCTTTAAAATATAGGGTTCTTAATAATCAAAGAGTCATGTTCAGAACAAGAGAAAGTGAGATATTTATAGGCATGAAAAATAGAGCATGTGAAAAGACAAGTTTGCCCCTGAAAACGCATAATCGGCGGTTTCATTCGGCGGCCAGGCCACCGTTTACAACCGCTAAATTGAACCCGAGAAGAACAGGGGAACAACGACGGTTTCAATCGGCGGTTTCGAAATCGCCAAACCAACCGCAGAATCAAACCCGAGAAATAAATCAATCAGGTATGATCGGTGGTTTCGAACGGCCATCGGTGGCCGCCGATCGTAACCGCAGAATCACTCCAGACCTTTCTGGATTGAAACGGCTGTTTCAATTCGGCGGCCAAGCCACCAATCAAACCGCCGATTCACCAATAATGGTGAATCTAAAGATGAAGCCAAGAGCATTCCCCTTAAGCGGTCTTCGCGCAAAACCAAGCACACATTCTTACAAGCGTGGACGTTTTCGAACATATTTGGGAAACAGATTACACAACACACAAACACACAAACACAACAAGATACATTAAACAAAGTGCAAGAGTGAAATGTGTCATGTGAAGAGAATACACACAAGTACAAGTATGCTAAGTGTGTGTGTGCTAACTGAATCTTTTTAAAGAAAAACTAAGCACTAGAGATTATACCTTTGGCGTGCTTGTCCCTTGAGGTCTTGAAAGGGCCTTCGAGCTTGAAGTTCAATCCCAAACTACCCTTACATAATCAACCCCAACATGTGGTTTGTCCACGAAATAAGCCAATCTAGATATGGGAATCCTTACAATCTCCCCCTTTGGCTATTTCGTGATAAAACCACCACTCACATTGATTCCTCACAACATAATAGAAACTACAGGTCTACAATGACTTTCTACTTTACAAAGAGATATATAAAAAATAATCTTGAAGTCTTCAATCTCATGTAGAACAATCAATCCCTGAAAGCAAAGTTTCTATACTTTCCAATACAAGTAAAATGTGAGATTAATCAAGTGAGAGCATGGACAAGCATTTGCATTCTAGAAATTTAAGTACAACAACAACATCATGCAATGTATGATGAATGCAATGCTCCCCCTCAAAGGGTTACTCCCCCTCAATGTGTTGTCTCCCAAACATGCACAATTGCTACCACAATTTGCAACTCCCCTTACCACCATTCTACTCCCCCTTTTTGTCATGATATAGGCAAATGAGTAGTCCCCAACCGGGTCACTTAGCAAAGAGAGATAGTAGCATACTATATACTTGCATAATCATATAATCCACTTTATGCAACTCAATCAATTGAAGAGAAACAAGGAGATTTATTTAAAATAAATGTGTGAAACAAAACATGCTTTGCATACAAGACATGTAGCATTCAAGTCCAAAATACAATGGTATTTGGCAAAGCAAATGACAAAGGTTTCTAATAAGAATTCAAACCAATTTCACCAATGTCATGAGAGAAGCAAGGATATAGAGTTTTCATTGATTTTAATTTATGAGCAACTATATCCATCTTTATAAGCCAAACATGTCATGAACAACTTTGCACTCTATTTGTTTTTTCCGGGAATGAAACCCGTATGATAGTAGACATGTTCAACAAATAAAGAAAGAGAGACATTTGGATTTTAAAATCCTTTAAAATGGATACAAGATCCTTTATTCAATTTGAGTCTCATAAGCTTTTTCACACAAGTTTTGCATTTTAGAATATGCAATCATCAATTCATGCTTTTTCATTTGAGCATGTCATATGAATTTCATGCTTTTCAATATTCATTAGCATGTCATTAAGAATCATCATGTCATGGAGACAACTATAGGTCATTCAAATCATACTTCCTATGTAAATCTCCTAGTCCAAAAATACATGTCTGAACATAAATATAACATGGATTGCAAACAAGCATGGTTCACACTTATTGAATTGAAAACATATATACAAATGTGCAACCAAGCTTACTCAAGCAATCAACAAAGAACCATAAGAATTTTCAAAAATTTGCATGCAACAAGTATGCATAAGCTCTCTTTGCTTGAGTTCCCCATATGTGGTCAATCACCATCCATCATTAATGAAGGTCATGAGGTCTTATAGACCTCCCAAGTCCATTTGACTTGGTTGAACCTATTTGAGACTTGTTAGTCTCGTAGCAAGCGGGTTCATTTTTTCTTATCCACATAGATATGACATTTTTCTTCTTAGTGGTCAATGGTTTAAGAGTTCTAGAAATAATAGGATCATGAATATGAATTTTTTCTTTCCTATTAACATGCATTCTAGCTATTGTCATTCTCTTTTCAATCATGCTTTTGAATCTACATAATTTAATGAAATGAAAGCAATTTGGTCTAATGTGACCATCAATACCACAAAAGTGACATGTAGGGATGAATTTAGAAATCATACCATGTCCTTGAGCATGCATATGAGCCTTCCCATGTCTTTATGGTTGAGTGGGTTCAAACCTTCTTTGTTGTTGAACCGGTCTAGCTTGCTTCCTTGGTTCATTTTGCATGCTTGGCCTCTTCCCTTGATGAATTTGAGCTTGAGGGAAGTTAGGTTGAGGAACTCTTTGAGCTTGAGATTGTCTCCTTAGAGCTTCTTTCACTTGTGCACTTCTTGAACATTGTCCTAGATCAATTTTCTTCCTAGGAGTGTGCACCAACGAGGCTTCTATCTTGCCCAAACTCTTGACAAATACAGTCTTGGTTGGAGTAGTGATCTCCTTACTTTCTTCATACCTAATACCTCTCTTGTCACAAGGGTTCTTTCCACTACCAAGAATGTGGTCATTCTAGTCAATGACTCTTTAGCTTCATCAAGCTCTCTCTTCAACCCTTCTTCATTCCTCTTAGACATAGCTAGCTCATCCCTTAGCTTGTCTTCAATCATCTTGGATGTTTCCACTTGCTTACTCAAGTGGTCATTGTGTGTTGAAAGCTCTAGATTTTCATCCTCTAAAATCTTCAACTTTCTATTGTTCTTCTTCAATGAACTTTCACACTTGACTATAAAGTCATGAACATCCATTTTCTCTACACTTCCATTTGTAAAGTTAGATGAGAAGTCATCTTCACTTGAGTTATCTCATCCACTCTCCTTCTCACTTATGGAGTCATTTTCCTCATTAAGATCTTTACCTTGGTCTCTTGAGTTAATAAGAGCCATGTCCCAATGAGTAGCTACACCTATCACCTCTAGAGTTACTTCTTCATCTTTTTCTTCTATGGGATCACTAGTCAAGGCATTCTTACCAACAACTTTATCTTCTACACAAGTGGCCCCAAATGCCGTGTATTCGATGGTAAGCTCATCATCACTTGATGACTTGTCTCCCTTTCCAGAGTCATCACTTTCACTCCAAGTGGCGGCTATCACTTTTGCCATCTTGTTCTTCAAATTCCCATAATCGGGTGAGATGTGTCCTATACCGCCACACTCATAGCATTGGACCCATTTCTTTTCATTCTTCTTTTGTCTAGGCTCAAAACTCTTGAAGGGAGCCTTTTTCTTCAAGTCTTGGCCTTTGGATCCAAAACCTTTCTTCTCGAATTTGACAAATTTCTTGAATTTTCTAAGCATCAAAGCCATGTCTTCATCCGAGTCACCTTTTTCCTCCTTCTTAACCTTGGAAGCTTTCAAAGCAATCCCTTTTTGCTTTTTAGGAGGTGAAATACTAGGAGCCTTCCTAGATTCATAGGCAATGAGTCTTCCAATTACCTCACTTGGCTTCATATCCTTATATCCACTGTTTTCTTCTAAAGCCGTCACTTTTGCTTCAAACCTAGCGGGGAGAGACCTCATAATTTTTTTCTTGACTCTCTTATCCGTATAAGGATCACCGAGTTGATGGCTTTAATTGACAATATCCATCAACTTGACTTCAAAGTCATTGAAGCATTCGTCCTCCTCCATCTTGAGCAACTCAAACTGCGTTTGAAGGACTTGAAGCTTGGAATCCTTGACAATATCGGTTCCTTCATGTGCAACCTCTAGAATATCCCATGCCTCATTGGCTATCTTAGTGTTATGAATCAGTTTGTACTGATTTTCATCCACGGCACATAGAAGAGCGTTCCAAGCCTTCCTATTCCATTTTGAAGTCTCAAACTCTTCAGTGGACCACAGAGCCTTAGGCTTGAGTACTTCTTCTCCACCACCCGTGGGAGTCATCTTAGGAGCCACATACCCATCTTCAATTGCCATCCATGCCCTATCATAGATTTGACACAAGTATGCTTCCATGTTGCCTTTCCATGAGGCATAATTCACACCGGTGAGGAGAGGAGGTCGTGTACTTGACGCACCCTTTTGGTTGCCACCGTAACCACTCATTGTATATAATGAATGAATTCAAATGAATGCAGAATGTATGAGTGAGCAAAAATCACACAAATGCAAAACACACCAAAAAATGAGCTTAGATCTTCTAAGTATATCTAAGAACCCGCTTTGACATCAATTGAAAGTAATACGAATAAACGCTCGGTGTGTATGATGAATATATGTAGAGGGGGGGTGAATAGATTTTAATCTTTATTACCCAATTTTCGCATGCAAGTCAATTTTACGAAAATACCCCTACTAGTCAAAAATACAATCAAGTGTAATATAGTGCGGAATTTAAATAACACTTTATGTATACGTGGAAACCCAACCACTGGGAAAAACCACGGGCTGTTTAGTGCGCCACACTCGAACCTCGAAATCCACTAATTGAAATGGTGTTTACAACCTATGTAGACCTCGTCTAACATTCCGGTCAATAACCCCCCACTTCTACCACTCGGGGCCTTTAAAAGTGGCTCTAGTCCAATTGCTTGAGGCCTAAGCAATCTTAGCCTCAAGACTTAATTCTCAATGAAGAGATTATACAACCTATGTGAATATGTATAAATATTCAAATAACAAACAAGGCTAGGGAACCTTAGATGCTTATCTAGGATGATGATATAATCAAATAAATCAATCCTAGATATCAATAGCTAAATGACATGTCAAATAGCTTAGCTACTCAAGATTAATCAAAAACCTCTATCACAATACAACACTCAATCAATTCATCATAATTAATTCTCTATTCTTGTATTTATCATATGATCAAAAACATACAAGTAAATTAAAAGAGAATAGCTTGATAGTAAAAATACTAAAATGAGATGAACTTAATCAAAATCTTACCAAACAAGTTGTGATGATGCAAACCCATTCATGGATGAATGCAAGATTAACTTTGATGCACAAAGGAATGTATTTGAGTGTTTAAATGAGCAAACTTGGTTGCTTTTTCTCTCAAAATCTCTCTTTAAAATATAGGGTTCTTGATAATCAAAGAGTCATGTTCAGAACAAGAGAAAGTTAGATATTTATAGGCATGAAAAATAGAGCATGTGAAAAGACAAGTTTGCCCCTGAAAACGCATAATCGGCGGTTTCATTCGGTGGTCAGGCTGCCATTTACAACCGCCGAATTGAACCCGAGAAGAATAGGGGAACAACGGCCGTTTTAAACGGTGGTTTCAATCGGCGGTTTTAAAACCGTTGAACCAACCACAAAATAAAACTCGAGAAATAAATCAATCAGGTATGATCGGCGGTTTTGAATGGCCGTCGATGGCCGCTGATCGTAACCGCAGAATCACTCCAGACCTTTATAGACTGAAACAGCGGTTTCAATTCGGCGGCCAGGCCGCCGATCAAACCACCAATTCACTTGTAATGGTGAATCTAAAGGAGAAGGCAAGAGCATTCCCCTTAAGCGGTCTTCGCGTAAAACCAAGCACACATTCATGCAAGCATGGACGTTTCTGAACATATTCGGGAAACGGATTACACAACACACAAACACAACAAGATACATTAAACAAAGTGCAAGAGTGAAATGTGTCATGTGAAGAGAATACACACAAGTACAAGTATGCTAAGTGTGTGTGTGCTAACTAAATCTCTTCAAAGAAAAACTAAGCACTAGAGATTATACCTTTGGCGTGCTTGTCTCTTGAGGTCTTGAAAGGGCCTTTGAGCTTGAAGTTCAATCCTAAACTACCCTTACATAATCAACCCCAATATGTGGTTTGTCCACGAAATAAGCCAATCAAGATATGGGAATCCTTACACTTAGGCACACCTCCAGACTATCTGGACTGAGATCAAGGACGTCGGGATTCCTAAGTAGTGGGCAACACAGAAAACAGGGTCCTGAAGTACCCTGCTACCACATAGACCAAGTATCCCGCTACCACCTAGTCCTAGTATCCCGTTACCACCTAGTCCAAGTATCCCGCTACCACGCAGGAAAAGTACCTCGCTACCATATAGACCAAGTATCCCGATACTTGTTTGTTTTGACACCTCGCTACAACATCAACCGGTGTCCCGATACCTCAATCCATCTCTAAAAACCAGCTGGCCAGATTAATTAAAGCACCAGGAAGAACATATCGTAAAGGTAAGTTTAAGCATGCTCAAAAGACAGCTTCAAGCGACAATAAAATGCCACCGTTCAAGGCAAATAAAGAATTATGCTCATTCCCGCCACTAAGAGTCATATTTGGAATACAAGTCAACTCCATCAGAATTCCGCTAAATAAGGGATCTCTTGATTCATGGAAGGGAAGAAACGATCTTCTCGCCAATCGCCATGGAATGCCCTGAAAAACTCTAGGTCACAAGACCGAATTCAGAGAAGTGCTGGGCAAGTATTGATACGTATATATACATCATATTATCATAGAAAAAGTGGGAGACCGCAACTTGAATGCCTAACCCTACTTGAGATTTATTCCATTTATCGACATGTATGAGAGCTCCATCGCCATTGCCAACTGAGTGTTTTTATCCCATCACCATAACTACCTAAAATCTCCATTGTATTCCTTACATGTTTTTATTATCAATGAAAAAGAGTTGTACGTGATACCTTTATTACGTTGTCTTGCATTTGCCATTATTATTGTCTTTTCATTGGTCTTTTCAGGAAGCTAAGGGTATCGAACTGTTAGGATTATGCTCAATAGCAAGAGTGTAATATTGTTTTTGACAATCTTTTCATATTAATAAAGTGATTTCTGATTTAAACAAATCTTATAGCATTTATAGAATGAATATTATAATTGTCAAAAGTAAATAATCATAAGGTCAAAAGACTATGAGAAAAGAAGAATTGTTCGTACATCTGGTGTAGGGAAAAATACCGATCAACGCAGCGGAAGCGAGACTACAAAGAGGTTTAGTATATTTTAAAATTTTTCCTTTGATGAACCTTATCCCTTTAAATTAATTAAACATACATATAAAGTAACAAAAAGTAGAATACATTTTGTTGAGTGATCCGATTGACTTACGTCGATGGTAATCCGCAAGATCTTCAATCCTAGCACGAACGTGAATCACCTAGGAGCGTGGTCTCCCTTTTCTTTGAATTGCGTACCTGAGAATGGACAAACAAACTTTCTTTTTCTTATTGTTAGTCACAACACAACCAAAAGACTACAAAGATTATTCCGGTCACTTTTGAGTTCCCAATCTAATGATCGAAACTCGCGTGAACCTTATTCGATGTTGTACACACAAGCCTATTGATGTATAAGCAATTAGTGTACTATCAAAAGAATAATCTCTTCTCTCTTTTTGTCTTGGCCGAATAATCAAACACTTTTCTATGAGTATGAGAAGAAGAAAAAATTGATCCAGTAAAACTAGAGTGGGTGGCCGAACCCTATATGGTGTCTTATATAGGGTGGCCGAATTCTACTTCTATTTTAATTAGGGTTGCCGAAATCTACTTGTGATGCAATTAGGGTTGGCCGAAAATCCTCTACCAAAAAGGATTTGTGCTTTACCCTAATTCCTATCAACTTTAGAATCCTAACCCTAATTCAACTCATAAGTGTTTTTATTCTTTTATTGACTTAATAAAAGACCTTCCTATTTGATTAAATAAATAAATCTTATTATTTATTTTCTTACCAAATAAGTCTTTAACTTTTAGTATACTACTACCAATAGTATAACTCTAGGAAATATATTTCCTGATCAGAAAAAGATTTTGTTTCTTAATTAAATAATTAATTAATTCTCATTCAATCAAACAATAAAATAAAATAATATTTTTGACTAATTATTTAGCCTTGCCGCCCCACATTATATATATGGGCCAAATATTGTTTTCTTATTTTATTTAATCCATTAGACTTTAAATAAAAAGCCCACATGTGAACCAGACCCATTCTTACTAAAAGAAACAAGCCCACATGCCTTCATTAATATATTAATATAATTGATCAGCCCATTAAACAAATAATGTGCAAATTATATTCTTAATATATTAAATGCAATTCTAGATGGACCCATAAATTGGTCCGGTAGAATATATCAAGTGATCCATGCAAGTCCGTGTGGATTAGGGATCTTGGCGGGCTATCTTAATTTAAGCTTCAATAGACATAACCTAATCACAATCAACAAATGATTCACTTAGGTCCGATCCATTAATTTTAACTCATTCCACTAAAGAGCTAAAATTGAACTCTTAAATAAAGATAGAATAAGAAGATGTTCCTCATTCATACCCTAGACAATCATGTTGGAGATAGTGTATCCTCGTGATTAATATCAGTAATCACCAAGAGTTCATAGACCGCCTATAACTCTCCAAGTTACCATATTTACTCATATGACCACGTTTTGAACATGGATATTTTGACTTGTCCAGAAGCCATGTTTTCAATAGTCACTATCGAAAACTCAACGTTGAGATTTAATATCCAATTACCTCAAAACATCCATATGATGATATTATACTCTCATTTAATAAATGGAGCCACGATGTCCATATCTATAAATGAAGTTTTCTATTGATTAACAAATGAATATCATCAAACTATCGAGGATAGACTATGCTATATAATCGTACTCATTGATAACTCAAATGATATCACTTGCAACCATAAGTCCATCATTTATCTCAGGATTAAGACAAACTCTCCGATTGTCCTGATAATGAAAAGACTATTATCTATTGACGGTTCTAGATAAAGCTTTTCATTGTGATCCAGTTCAATGCACCCAGTGCACTAGATTCTTTTACTCGAAGACACTCCGATGATTTTAGACTCATCATATCTCATTTGATCCCACTCAAATGCTAGCAAAAGAATTCTATAAATTTAACAAGATAAAGGTGCCCAACCTTTAACTTAAGCTGTGAACATTATTCAAGACTAACTAAAGAATTGTGTCTACCTCATACATATCCAGATGTACGAACAATTCTTCTTTTCTCATAGTCTTTAGACCTTATGATTATTTACTTTGACAATTATAATATTAAACTATAAATGCTATAAGATTTGTTAAACCAGAAATCACTTTATTAATATGAAAAAGATTGTCAATTACAATATTACACTCTTGCTATTGAGCATAATCCTAACAATCTCCCATTTGCGCTATAGCAAATGTGTCATATCTCTCATGCCCATGTTCTCTAGATGCCCATCGAAACTCTTCTGAGGTAGAGCCTTTGTGAAGGGATCTGCTAGATTTTCTGCTGACGCGGTTTTGGTAATCGTCATGTCACCCCTTTGAACAATCTCCCTTAAAAGATGATACTTTCTTTCAATGTGTTCTCCTCTTTTGTGACTTCTTGGTTCTTTCGAATTAGCCACTGCTCCACTGTTGTCACAGTAGATAGTGATCTGCTTATTCGCACTAGGAACCACTTCCAAGTCTATCAAGAATTGGCGGAGCCAAACAGCCTCTTTGGCAGCCTCGTATGCAGCAACATACTCAGCTTCCATGGTGGAATCAGCAATATAAGATTGCTTGATACTCCTCCATATGACTGCTCCTCCTCCAATAGTAAACACAGCTCGTGATATGGATTTTCTGGAGTCAGAATCTGATTGGAAATCAGAATCTGTATACCTAAAGGGAATTAAATCCCCTCCAGAGTATTCAAGCATATTATCTCTCGTTCTCTTGAGATACTTGAAAATATGCTTGACTGCCGTTCAGTGATCAGGACCAGGTTTCGATTGAAACCTGCTAACTATGCCAACATCAAAACAAATATCTGGTCTAGTGTAGAGCATTGCATACATGAGACTTCCAACTGCCGAGGCATATGGAACTCTACTCATGAATTGCTCTTCATGCTCATTCTTTGGAACTTGTTCCTTAGAAAGTTTGATTCCATGTCTGAAAGGTGACATACCTTTCTTGGAATCCTGCATGGAAAACCTAGACAAGATCTTGTCTATGTATGAAGCTTAGGATAATGCAATCGTTTTATTCTTTCTATCCCTTATTACTTGGATACCTAGAATAAAACTTGCTTCTCCTAAGTCCTTCATAACAAATTGTTTTGCTAACCATTCTTTTACTGATGTCAATACACCTACATCGTTTCCAATGAGTAGTATATCATCAACATAAAGAATCAGGAAAACCAACTTGTCGCCCTTAATCCTTTTGTATACACAAGGTTCGTCAGGATTCTGAATAAATCCAAAACCTTTGACAGCTTGATCAAACCTTATGTTCCAGGATCTGGATGCTTGCTTTAATCCATATATGGATTTCTGCAACTTGCATACCTTTTCCATTTGGCCCTTTTCAATGAATCCTTCGGGTTGCATCATGTAGATGCTTTCGTCAAGACTTCCATTAAGAAAAGCTGTCTTGACGTTCATTTGCCAAATCTCTAGATTTAAAGATGCTGCAATGGATAAGAGTATCCTAATGGATTTAAGCATGGCCACAGGAGAGAAGGTTTCCTCGTAATCGATACCTTCTTTCTGTGTATACCCTTTAGCTACCAATATAGCTTTAAAGGTTTCCACCTTTCCATCCATACCTCTTTTCCTCTTGTATACCCACTTGCACCCAATGGGTTTTATCCCTTTAGGCAAGTCTACAAGGGACCAGACTTTGTTATTGAACATGGATTCAATCTTAGATTGCATTGCCTTTTGCCAATGGCGACTATCAACATCCTCCATTGCTTCCTTATACGTGTAGGGATCATCGTCGTCCGGGAGATTCTCCACTGATTCTCCAAGACTGATGTATCTTTCGGGTTGTGTTCTAACCCTCCCACTACGACGGGGAATGGCAGGTTGTTGATTTTGTGTTGGATCGGAACTTACAATTGGGTTAGGTTGTGTAACCTCTTGTGGAATTGTTTCTCCTGACATCTCATTCAGGACAATTCTACTTCTAAGCACAAAATCATTCATATAGTCCTTTTCTAGAAATTTAGCATTTGTTGAAACAAATACTTTAAGATCTGAAGGACTATAGAAATAATATCCTTTAGTTTCTTTTGGATACCCTACAAATATACATGTTTCCGAACGGGACTCCATCTTTTCTGTCTTTCCTTTTAACACATGCGCAGGACAACTAAATATCCTTAAGTGTTGTAAACTAGGCTTGCGCCCAGTCCACAACTCATGCGGTGTTTGAGGAACAAACTTAGATGGTACATCGTTTAGAATGTATATAGTAGTTTGTAAAGCCTATTCCCGAAAAGAAATAGGAAGTGTTGAATAACTCAACATAGACCTAACCATGTCTAAAAGAGTTCTATTTCTCATTTCTGCTACCCCATTCTGTTGAGGTGTACCCTGTATAGAAAACTGAGAAACTATCCCATTATCAATAAGATATTGCTGAAACTCACCAGATAGATATTCTCCACCACGATCAGATCTCAAGATTTTTATGTGTTTCTCAAGCTGATTTTCTACTTCAGCTTTGAATGCTTTAAACATGTCAAAAGCATCCGACTTATGTCGCATGAGATACATATAACCAAATCTCGAGTAATCATCTGTGAAGCTGATGAAGTACTCATATCCACCTCTAGCTTGAATGTTCATAGGAACACATACATCAGTGTGTATCAATCCTTAACATTCAGTGGCTCTTGCGCCTTTGGCCGAGAACGACCTTTTGGTCATTTTACCTTCCAAACAAGATTCATAAGTTAGTAGATCATCAACCTTTAAGTCACTTAAAGGTCTGTCACTTACCAATCTTTTAATCCTGTTAAGGTTAATATGACCTAGGCGTAAATGCCATAGGTAGGTTTCATCTATTGATAATTTTACTCTTTTATGATTAGGTTCCGTTAATTCTGTGTCTAATGAGTGAGAGATATTTCTTTGCAAAAAGTATAGACCATTTTCCAATGTACCTTTGCAAATAATTTTGTCATTCTTACTAATAATAAACACTTTATTAAAAGTAACCGAATATCCAAATTTATTTAAACAAGAAACTGAAATTAAATTTCTCTTGAATTGAGGTACATAATAAACGTCTATCAAATCTAAATGCCTAAAAGAATCTAGATTAACTCTAATATCTCCCACTGCACTTGCAGACACTAACGTTCCGTTGCCCAAACGCAAGTTGATTTCATTCTTATTCAACTTTCTCCTTTCTTGGAACCCCTGTAAGGAATAGCAAACATGATTTGTGGCTCCAGAGTCTATGATCCAAGAATCTGTAAAATCTGCCAGAAAACATGTTTCAAGATAATTAATATTACCTTGTTCCTTCTTGTTCTGGGACTTTGGCCAATTTCTTTTCCAATGTCCCTTTTCACCACAAAGGAAGCACTTCCCTTTGATCTTGGTTACTTCCTTGGTCTCCTTCTTGGTAGGCCCAAGTTGCTTTTTCTTCTGTTGTTTCTTAACCTTTTGACGGGTCTTAATAGTAGCGACTTTACCAACCATATGAATCTGAGATTCATAAGTAGGAGCGGGTGGTTTAGGAGTAGTCAGAACAAACTTATGTTTTTCACTTTACAGCAACAACAACCCACACTACTACAAAAATGCTTAAAGACATCACTAGAAATCACTAAAAGAAATCGGTTTTTGGTAACCGATTTTAAAAAAGCTTTTAGAAATCAGTTTTTATAAAAACCGATGTCTTAAAAATTACAATTTCAAAAGACATCGGTTTTTAAGAAAACCGATATTATAAAAAAAACGTTTAGACATCGGTTTTTATAAAAACCGATGTCTTAAATTTTGCGTTGAAAAGACAACGGTTTTATAAAAACCGATATTAAAAGCAAGCGTTTAGACATCGGTTTTTATAAAACCGATGTAGATTCAAAAGCAAAATTCTGCAATGCAAATCTGACCTATGTCCACATTCAAGGGCACATCTCTAAAAATACTCAACGTTATTTGCTCAACTTTTGACACAAGAAAGTAGACATGCAAACAAACACTTTTAAATCAGAAAATATTCCAAAAATCGATTTGGAAAAGTGAGAAAATGAGAGATGAAAACAGCTCACTCGCGGATTCAGGAATCGCTTCTGACCTTTGACTGAATAATTAATCATAACTTTCAAAATACCACCCAGAATTTTACGTTCTTTATACCGTTGGATTCGTATCGAAAAATTGAAGAACCCAACATGGACAAAAAAATTTATTTCCTTGCCAAAAGATACAGTTTTAAGGAAACGGTTTACACATAAATATCTCCAATCGCTTGACCTTTGAGTACTCATGAATAATTGATCATAACTTTAAAATACCGCCCGGAATTTTACGTTCTTTATACCGTTGGATTCGTATCGAAAAGTTGAAGAACTGAAAATGGACAAAAAAATTTATTTCCTTGCCAAAAGATACAGTTTTAAGGAAAGAGTTTACACAAAAATATCTCCAATCGCTTCAATTCTGACCTTTGACTGAAAAATTGATCATAACTTTCAAAATACCAACCGGAATTTTACGTTCTTTATACCGTTGGATTCGTATCGAAAAATTGAAGAATCTACCATGGAAAAAAAAATTTATTTCCTTGCCAAAAGATACAGTTTTAAGGAAAAAGTTTACACAAAAGTATCTCCAATCGCTTGACCTTTGAGTACTCATGAATAATTGATCATAACTTTCAAAATACCGCCCGGAATTTAACGTTCTTTAAACCGTTGGATTCGTATCAAAAAATTGAAGAATCCAACATGGACAAAAAAATTTATTTCCTTGCCAAAAGATACAGTTTTAAGGAAAGAGTTTGCACAAAAATATCTCCAATTCTGACCTTTGACTGAAAAATTGATCATAACTTTCAAAATACCACCCGGAATTTTACGTTCTTTATACCGTTGGATTTGTATCGAAATATTGAAGAATCCATCATGGAAAAAAAAAATTAGTTCTTAAGGAAAAAGTTTACACAAAAATATCTCCAATCGATCGACCTTTGAGTACTCATGAATAATTGATCATAACTTTCAAAATACCACCCGGAATTTTACGTTCTTTATACCGTTGGATTCGTATAAAAAAATCAAAGAATCTACCATGGACAAAAAAAATTATTTTGTTGCCAAAAGATACAGTTTTAAGAAAAAAGTTTGCACAAAAATATCTTCAATTGCTTCTGACCTTTGACTGAATAATTGATCATAACTTTCAAAATACCGCCCATAATTTTATGTTCTTTATACCGTTGGATTCGTATCGAAAAATCAAAAAATCTAGCATGGATGAAAAAAATTATTTCGTTGCCAAAAGATACAGTTTTAGGGGAGCAGAACACAAAACCACACAATAAAAAATGAAATGAAAAATAAACCCACCAATAAAATTTATTTAATATATGTATGTTTGTAGTAGAAATTAGAATTTTGATTAGTTGAGTAAATTTAAATTTATCAAACAAGTTTTTTTTTTTTTTTTTTTCTAACAATTCATATAGGTTATATATATATATATATTGTGCAATTGTTAACACATTCAATCTTGTAGTCAGGCGGTATAGGCTTACCACTTTGACTTTGAGGTTGCGAGTTCGATTCCTCATAATGACAATTAATTGTCATTATTATCAAAGGTGGGGTTGGCCGGAGGTGGGGTGTGCCTGCGGCGGTGGCCGGTTTACATCAGGTTTTTTAAATCGGTTTTAACTAAAACCGATGTCTTTTCTCCTAGGTTTTTAAATCGGTTTTAATTAAAACCAATTTCTTTTCTCTTGTTTTACATCGGTTAAAAACCGATGTCTTTTGCACTTTTTTTTCTAAATCACTCAAAAAGAGATCGGTTTTAAAAATTTCAAAAACCGATTTCTTCCATATAAAAAAACCGATTTCTTTTGCATTTTTTGTAGTAGTCCCAATTTTCCTTTTCCATGTGACATAATTATTACCAGTTAAAATTTTATCTTTTAGGATGTTCATATGTGATGGGGTCATGATTTCTGAATAAAACAAAACATATATAAGTAAATAATCATGATAAAACACTTTTGAATATTTATCTTGATTTAAATAAATAACTCAATCATAAAAATTCAACGGTGTCATGATTTCTGAATAAAACAAAACATATATAAGTAAATAATCATGATAAAACACTTTTGAATATTTATCTTGATTTAAATAAATAACTCAATCATAAAAATTCAACGGTGATCCAACACCCATAAATGTTACGCCTCCTTTGGGAGTTCACACCATTTACTAGTTAGACTAGGTCCCACCTAATTGTTAACATAACAACCAGCGTTTTCAATTTTAGCCTTGCAATTTTGCTGACAAGAACTCTTGGGAGGATATCAATAAAATTAAATTGAGTGTGTTACCAAGATATCGACCCTCAATTTTCTCTCACAAAAATCCCTCCTTGGGGAGTAGATCTCGTTTGAGTCCATTGTCTAGTCTATCCTTGTAAGGAAGTATGTTGCTAAATTCCATTTATGGACGCCCCTTGGGGGGATTACCAATAAATAATAAAGCTTAACTAACCTTGGAGGCCATAGGTGTTACAAAACACTTTCTCCCACTCAATTATTTAAGGCGTGTGATTAAATCCCATAGAATGATTTACCAAGTTATCTAGATGCCAATTTAGATACCTAAATCATTCAATGCATGTTCATACCAAAAGAGATATATGAGTGGCACTCCTATTCTATATGACATGTTATCATACAATAACAAATATTGTAATATTTATGCAAAAAATAAATAGCCACAATTTTGGTCCATCCTAGAAAAGCAAGTAAATTACAATTGTTTAGGAATACAAGATCTTCAAGTGGCCATCAACCATCCGCACATCCCTCGGCTGCCCCCATAGGCGTGCACACCCCACAACCCCACAAAGGGGCTGCCGTGCGCAGCCCATGAGAGCACATAGGGCTGCCGTGCGCAGCCCACCATGATATGGGCTTGCCATGCGCAGCCCAATCCACTCCTAGGGTGCGCACGATGCTCGTTCTAGGTTCCGATTGCTTCCTTTTCCTTCAAGTCTTCGAATCTTCAATACCCGAATACATTACAGCAGTATTTAAACAACTAAAATACTGCAGTAATTTTTATTTTTTTTTAATCACTGCAGTATTTATTACAATAAAAAAAAACTGCACTATAATAAAATAAAATAAACTGCAGTAACTTTTAATACATAAAAAAAACTGCACATTTTAATTACAATAAAAATAAAAGAAAACCTAGCAACTACCAAGAAGGAATTATGGCGATGATAGACCACACTTCTTGTTACAATTCCAAAATAAATAATACATTGAAAATCTAGGACCAAAATTGAGCAACAACAATCCACATAAAAACATATATAAATCCATACATCCACATGTAATTATATATGCGAATACCTAGAATGCCATCTCTTTCTAAACATGCATAATCACAAAAAAAAGAAATAGATTCACGTATATATACGTTAATTAATTAAAAGGGTTCAACCTAGGCTCTGATACCAATTGTAGGGAAAAATACCGGTCAACGCAGCGGAAGCGAGACTACAAAGAGGTTTAGTATATTTTAAAAATTTTCCTTTGATGAACCTTAACCCTTTAAATTAATTAAACATACATATAAAGTAACAAAAAGTAGAATACCTTTTGTCGCGTGATCCGATTGACTTACGTCGATGGTAATCCGAGAGATCTTCAATCCTAGCACGAACGTGAATCACCTAGGAGCGTGGTCTCCCTTTTCTTTGAATTGCGTACCTGAGAATGGACAAACAAACTTTCTTTTTCTTATTGTTAGTCACAAAACAACCAAAAGACTACAAAGATTATTCTGGTTACTTTTGAGTTCTCAATCTAATGATCGAAACTCGCCTGAACCTTATTCGATGTTGTACACACAAGTCTATTGATGTATAAGCAATTAGTGTACTATCAAAAGAATAATCTCTTCTCTCTTTTTGTCTTGGCCGAATAATCAAACACTTTTCTATGAGTATGAGAAGAAGAAAAAATTGATCCAGTAAAACTAGAGTGGGTGGCCGAACCCTATATGGTGTCTTATATAGGGTGGCTGAATTCTACTTCTATTTTAATTAGGGTTGCCGAAATCTCCTTGTGATGCAATTAGGGTTGGCCGAAAATCCTCTACCAAAAAGGATTTGCGCTTTACCCTAATTCCTATCAACTTTAGAATCCTAACCCTAATTAAACTCATAAGTGTTTTTATTCTTTTATTGACTTAATAAAAGACCTTCCTATTTGATTAAATAAATAAACCTTATTATTTATTTTCTTATCAAAAAAGTCTTTTACTTTTAGTATACTACTACCAATAGTATAACTCTAGGAAATATATTTCCTGATTAGAAAAAGATTTTGTTTCTTAATTAAATAATTAATTAATTAATTAATTAATTCTCATTTAATCAAACAATAAAATAAAATAATATTTTTGACGAATTATTTAGCCTTGCCGCCCCACATTATATATATGGGCCAAATATTATTTTCTTATTTTATTTAATCCATTGGACTTTAAATAAAAAGCCCACATGTGAACCAGACCCATTCTTACTAAAAGAAACAAGCCCACATGCCTTTCATTAATATATTAATATAATTGATCAGCCCATTAAACAAATAATGTGCAAATTATATTCTTAATATATTAAATGCAATTCTAGATGGACCCATCCGGTAGAATATATCAAGTGATCCATGCAAGTCCGTGTGGATTGGAGATCTTGGTGGGCTATCTAAATTTAAGCTTCAATAGACATAACCTAATCACAATCAACAAATGATTCACTTAGGTCCGATCCATTAATTTTAACTCATTCCACTAATGAGCTAAAATTGAACTCTTAAATAAAGATAGAATAAGAAGATGTTCCTCATTCATACCCTAGACAATCATGTTGGAGATAGTGTATCCTCGTGATGAATATCAGTAATCGCCAAGAGTTCATAGACCGCCTATAACTCTCCAAGTTACCATATTTACTCATATGACCACGTTTTGAACTTGGATATTTTGACTTGTCCAGAAGCCATGTTTTCAATAGTCACTATCGAAAACTCAACGTTGAGATTTAATATCCAATTACCTCAAAACATCCATATGATGATATTATACTCTCATTTAATAAATGGAGCCACGATGTCCATAACTATAAATGAAGTTCTCTATCGATTAACAAATGAATATCACCAAACTATCGAGGATAGACTGTGCTATATAATCGTACTCATTGATAACTCAAATGATATCACTTGCAACCATAAGTCCATCATTTATCTCAGGATTAAGATAGACTCTCCGATTGTCCTGATAATGAAAAGACTATTATCTATTGACGGTTCTAGATAAAGCTTTTCATTGTGATCCAGTTCAATGCACCCAGTGCACTAGATTCTTTTACTCGAAGACACTCCGATGATTTTAGACTCATCATATCTCATTTGATCCCACTCAAATGCTAGCAAAAGACTTCTACAACTTTAACAAGATAAAGGTGCCCAACCTTTAACTTAAGTTGTGAACATTATTCAAGACTAACTAAAGAATTGTGTCTACCTCATACATATCCAGATGTACGAACAATTCTTCTTTTCTCATAGTCTTTAGACCTTATGATTATTTACTTTGACAATTATAATATTAAACTATAAATGCTATAAGATTTGTTAAACCAGAAATCACTTTATTAATATGAAAAAGATTGTCAATTACAATATTACACTCTTGCTATTGAGCATAATCCTAACATCTGGATATGTATAAGGTAGACACAATTCTTTAGTTAGTCTTGAATAATGTTAACAACTTAAGTTAAAGGTTGGGCACCTTTATCTTGTTAAAGTTGTAGAATTCTTTTACTAGCATTTGAGTGGGATCAAATGTGTTATGATGAGTCTAAAATCATTGGAGGGTCTTCGAGTAAAAGAATTTAGTGCACTGGGTGCATTGAACTGGATCACAATGAAATACTTTATCTAGAACCGTTAATAGATAATAGTCTTTTCATTATCAGGACAATCGGAGAGTCTATCTTAATCCTGAGATAAATGATGGACTTATGGTTGCAAGTGGTATCATTTGAGTTATCAATGAGTACGATTATATAGCATAGTGTATCCTCGATAGTTTGGTAATATTCATTTGTTAATCGAAAGAGGACTTCATTTATAGATATGGACATCGTGGCTCTATTTTTTAAATGAGAGTAGAATATCATCATATGGATGTTTTGAGGTATTGGATATTGAATCTTAACGTTAAGTTTTCGATAGAGTCTATTGAAACATGGCTTCTGGACAAGTCAAAATATCCAAGTTCAAAATGTTGTCATACGAGTAAATATGGTAACTTGGAGAGCTATAGGCGGTTTATGAGCTCTTGGCGATTACTGATATTCTTCACGAGGATTCACTATCTCCTATAAGATTGTCTAGGGTATGAATGAGAATCATTTACTTATTCTATCTTTATTTAAGAGTCCAATTTTAGTTCTTTAGTGGAATTACTAAAATTAATAGATTGAACCTAAGTGAATCATTTGTTGATTGTGATTGGGTTATGTCTATTGGAGCTTAAATTTAGATAAGCCCACCAAGATCCGAAATCCACACGGACTTGCGTGAATCATTTGATATATTCTACCGGACTAATTTATGGGTCCATCTAGAAGTTTATTAAGGCATGTGGACTTGTTTCTTTTAGTAAGAATGGGCCTAGTTCACATGTGGGCCTTTTGTTAAGGTCCAATGGATTTAATAAAATAGAAAAACAATATATAGATATATTAATATATATGGCACATGGCCGAGATATATATAATATTATATTGTTTTATTTTTATTAAATTGATTAAATGAAAATTAATTAATTGATTGATTAATTATTTAATTAAAAATCAAAATCTTTTTCTAACTAGGAAATATGTTTCTTAGTAGTATACTATTGTGGTAGTATAATAAATATTAAAGACTTTATTTGGTAAGTAGATAAATAAAGGAAATTTATTTATCTAGTCAAATTAGGAAGTCTTTGATATAGTCACAAATACACTAAAGAGTTGGATTAGGGTTTGGAATTCTAAGAAAATCTACCTAGAGTTAGGATTTAGGTCAAAAGGCATAAATCCTATTTGGATTGTAAGGTTCATGATTTGTATTGGCTTGATTCCATTGCAAAACACTCTATATGTGTATTAGTTGTTGTTTAGGATATTCTTTGAAGAAAGGAAGCTTAAAAGGTGGAGAGCAACGTCTAGTGCAAAAGTCGTCTTCAAGAGGTGAAAAGCGTCAAAGGTATATCTTGACTTTTATCCTCTTGCAAGGCGTTAGCGCACACACACACAATTCATATATGTGTGTCCCTGCATCATGGTTCAAACATTTGATATAACACTTTCACACACTTCATAGTATGCTCATGCATTGATCTCTAATAGACAAACATTGTAGAATTGCATGCTTTGTGACTATCTCTTTGATATGGCATGCTTGTGTGAATATGTGTTTATTTGTTTGTGTATTTTGTGTTTTGGACTTGAACATATTCTTATTTGATTCCTTATTGAGTCTCGGTCGTTTTGGTTACTCATTCACAAGGTTTCGAGTCCAAACGACTTAGCTATGCTACTTTGCGTTCTCATTCGTTGAGTTGATTTCATCGTCATTTTCCGAGATGATTTCTCAAAAATTTTCCAAAGTTTTGTAGTCATAGTTGTTTGTGAGGGAGTCACGGTTCGTAATCCGAAAACGGATTCAAAATCGGAGTTCGGATGCCCAAGATACGGGCTGAAGAACCGAAGGAGCGCGCGAGAGTGGTCTAGAGCGAGTGAGGCCACAAGGCCTGGCCGTGAGGGAGGCCGTGGGCCCCACAGCCAAGGGATCCCTCTGATCCCGTGGGCCCCACGCGCCCCCCACGGGGAGGTGATGTGGCATGCTCTGATTTGCTCGAAAAATCTCTCTATTCCCTCCTTTTAAACTCATCTCCTTCCCTCCACACTTGTTGAAGAACTTGAAGAACATTTCACGAAATTTCTGCAGAATTTCTTCAATTTTCGTTTTCTTATTTTGATCATAACTTTCTCATACGAACTCGAAATCAATCGATTCAAAAGCCAAAATTGTTGGTCTTGAAGAGAGCTACAAACACCAAGCATTTCCAGAGGCATCTGACTTCGTCATTTTTCCCAGTTGATCGTTTTTCAGTCCGAGGTCAAGGTTGTTTGTTCAACTTCTTCTTTTTCAATTTCATCTTTGATCTTCTTTTGATTCTTACTATTTGATTGATGAAATTTGTTGAGAAGCATGTTAGATCATATGCTAGGGGTGTTTGATCATTTGTTAAATTAGATTTAGCTTTGTGATTTGTTTTGAACATATATGTGCTAAACTTGATTTTGTGTGAAATTGATTCTAGAAAATGAATATATGATGTGTCTCATATTATTTTCTAGGTTTTATTTCATGATCTAAGAACTAGGTTTTTAGTGTGATATATTGAATATTCATTCCTTTGTTCTTATTGATTTACATGTCTTGATTTCTAGATAATCTTGTGATTGTGTGTTGGAAGCATATTCTAGATTGTCATTGAACATGTACATTTTGCTTGATTGATCATCTAGCTTAATTTGTTTGTGTTTGCATCACTTGCATCACTTTAGATCATAGCCTTGCATTAGGTTGAAGTCTCTAGCAAAGTGAGTGAAGCTTTGTGGATAGAGCAAGGAAGTCTTGATTAGAGTCGGGAGGTCTCGGATAATCAAGCAAGGAAGACTTGTCTAGGGTCGGGAGGATCCGGATAGGCAAGCAAGAAATCTTCCTAGAGACGTGAGCATCTTGGATAGGAAGTTGCTTTCTAGAGGTGTAGGACACATCTCGGATAGGAAGTAGGCTTGGTGATTCACTAGCCCGAGGATAGATTAGGAGTTGATAGCTTAAGCGGATATCAAGTGTTGATAGCTTGAGTGTGTAAGTCCTTTTTCATATAGTGGATTGCTTTGCCGGTGGTTGTGGTATCAACCCATGGATGTTTCCTCTTTGAGGTTTTACCACGTAAAAACACTTGTGTTCATTTTTGTTTTTACTTTTCTTTATCTTCCATATCTTACATTGATTGCATATCTTGTAAATTGATTAACTCTTGTATTAGTGAAATCAATTCATTTGCTAAATCTAATCAAGTGTGCATTTTCTTTGTTGTATTCCGCATCATTTTTAATAGTGGAAGAATTTGAGTAAATACCTATTCACCCCCCCCCCCCTAGGTATATTTTACACTATATTGCTTAAGGAAATTTCAGTAGAGGAATTCGGTCACCCTAATTATATTTAGGCAAGATTTCGGGCAGCAATATATATTTTGATATATGCAAGTTTAATTCAAGCTGCAATATATATTATATATATACTCAATTTGAATTTGTGCAGGATTAGATATCATATATACAATTATAAGTTGAATTCATGCAGATTACATATTATATATATGCAAAGTCATGCAGATATATATAGAATATATAATTGCAAGAATGAATTAAGGTAGATTATATATTATATATGCATGTTAAAGGTGTGCGAATATATATATATATATATATATATATATATATATATATATAGACTATATAATTAAAAAGTTGGATTCGGTGCAATAATATATATTAGATTAGGCAAGTGGATTCTGCGACCTATATATATATATATTGTGCAAAGAGAATTCGGCTAACCCTAAGGTCTTGGACTTGAGAGTTTTTTCTTTTACTAGAGAAAAATAGAATCCAACTCTTAGACTAGTGTGATTTTCAGTCAAGAGGAATAGAGAGAAAAGTTTGTTCTTATTTCGATAGTGCACTAGTTACTTTTACATCAAAAGGTTTTGTGCACAATTTCGAATAAGGTTCACGCGAGTTTCGATCTAAAGATTGTGAATTCAAAAGTGACCGGAACATTCTTTGTTGTCTCTTGGAATTTGTTATGACTAACGAAAAAGAAAAAGTTTTGTTAATCCATCCCCAGGTACACAATTCAAAGAGAAGGGAGACCACGTTCCTAGGTGATTCACGTTCGTGATTGGATTGGAAGATCTTGCGGATTACCATCGACGCAATGTAAATTGGATCACGCGACAAAGGTATGATATCTTTAGTATTATATGTTAATTAATTAGAGGGTTAAGGTTCAAATTATGAAAAAAAAATTAAACTATACTAAACTCTATTTTAGTCTCGCTTCCGCTGCGTGCAAACATGTTTTTCCCTACACAAACTACTTGATACCTCACCGACTGAGAACTACCTTGATTTCAGTTATTATAAATTATTAATTGGAAAAATCACCCCAAGTGAAAATTTTCAGTTTACACTTTTGGTGCCGTCTGTAGGGAGTACTCCCATCTCTTTACAAAGCTACCTAGCTCTACCCAGAAGAATTAGAAGATGAGGCTCCGAACCTCTCACGGGCATCCCGACCCCTTAGGACTCCATTCCCTCGCTTCCACTCAAAGAAACCAAGGGAAGAAGAAGGGAACGAGAAGCCAGATCCCTGCACCGATTCCTCCACCTAATACGGCCTCCGCGCCCCAGGACCCTACGGTCTAGGAGGTAAATCGGGATACCATGGAGCAGCACGTTGCTGCCTACGTGGAAAGCATCCGACTTCGGATGATCGCCCAAGGAATACCCTTCGAAGTACCCAAGCTCGTGGGAGAAGCTGGATAGAGTACCCGGGTATAAGTCTTTGACAGACTTAGGCCGCCTTTACCAGTACCAGACCATCCAAGAGATTTCAGACCCCGACAGGTGAAGTCAGCATTTAACATCCCTCCCAGAAAGATCCAGCCAGCAGCTAGATCGGCAACAGAGAAGAGGGCTCCATAACCCGATGTAGGTGGTAGTACTAAGCCCAGGAGAAACCCACAGGGTGCTCGGCCCTAGAGGGAGGAGCGCTAGGAGACAGCCGCGATATCCAAAACTTTGGATAATGAGGAATCAGTAGCCAGATCCAGGCACGATAGGTCCAGACGCCTTGAAGATCAGATGGCCAAGATGGCAAAGGAACTCGAGGAGCTAAGGAAGGGGAAACAATGGGGTACCCGGAAGAACCCCTTGGGGGAGATGAATGCACCCTTCTCCAAGAGGATCGAAGAAGTAGAGCTACCCCCCAAATTGAAGATGCCCACCGAGAAATATTCTAGATCAGAAGACCCTGTGAGCCACGTGGAGAGTTTTGTCCACCAGAAGGAGGTCCAGAATGCTACCCGATCAGCAATGTATAGAATGTTTCCTTCCACCCTAACCGACTGTGCCAAGACATGGTTCAAAAAGTTACCTTCAGGTAGTGTGGATTCATTTACAAAACTTACTACAGAATTTTGTGCTCAGTTTGAGGGGATCAAACCTCGTCCCAAGGACCCCGTCCTACTCCAGTATGTGATCCAAGAGCAGGGAGAGATGTTGAGATCCTATATATATAAGTTCCACAAAGAAGTGATCCAGATGGGACTGTTTGCCGAGAAGGAGACCTTGGCTAATTTTAGAAGAAACCTGTAGGCTGGCAGATTATTCCGGTCATTTACCAAGCATCCGCCTGAGAGTTACCGTGAGGCCTATGACAGGGCACTGGAGCAGAAGGACATAGATGAACAACTCCAAGTCAAGGTTGAGCACGATGAAGCCAGATAAACCAAACGACTGAAGAAGGAGTCTCTAAAGCCTGTAGCTACGAAGAAGTTTCAGAATCATCCTCCAAGCTGGTCGACATATAGGCCACCACCTCCTTCCCAGCATCGGGATAGATACCCGGTGAGAAGTACTCCTCCTAGAACAACACCTCCATTAAGAGAAGTAACCCCGGTAGCAAGTGAAAAAGACTGGTACAACCATTACACTCCTCTCAATGCATCCCGAGAGACCATATACCTCGCCATCCGCGATAAAGGTCTGCTTAGGAAGCTCGGTTCTATAAAGATCCCGGCTGATCAGAGGAACCGTTACAAGTACTATGATTTCCACGAGGATGTAGGACACAACACATCTGAATGCTACAGCCTCCGCAACCAGGTCGAAGGATTGGTAAGGGGAGGACTCTTAGTTGAATTTTTGTAGCAGGTACGGGATAGTATCAAGGCAGGAAAGGAGGTGCAATTGGAGATGTAAGATGTGGAAGGAAGAAAGAAGGAAGGATGGTGGAAAAGACTTGATGCAGCAAATCCAAGTCATTCACACCATCAGTGGAGGCTTAACACTAGCAGGGACTTCTAACAACTCAAGGAAGAACCATGCCAGGAAAATCCCAAGGTTTACTACTGGTCACGGTGTACTTTATTGGGGTTTTTTGCCCTAAAGCTTGTAATTTGTAAATATGATTTGAACATAAATAAAAGAAGTAGTACATTCATTCATTTTGTGTCATACTTTATATATATAACATGTGCACTTAACATCCAAGATTACCAGATGTAATTTCGAATTGAGTATATAAGTGTCAAATACAAATGGATGCAGTTTGAAACGAGCAATCTAAAGAGTCCGTAGATAGCAAATAAAGCTGGGTACTTTATTTGTGGTTAATCTACAGCTGCGGTCTATTTCGTAATGTACGGTGATCCTATCCTGGATCATTCATATGGAGATATGAGGATGGAGGCACCTTGTATGATGTGATCATATAGGACTGGGCCATGATCTATATAAATCTCTCTCTAAGATCCGTTTAACGATGAGATTCATATATATCAACTAATGATGGCTATATGTGGGTGATCTTAATCCTGAGTGTCTTATCGACTCCTTCAGGTTAGATCGTGGTCTTTGATATACCACGGGTGAGGTCGGAGTTGTATTCCTGATCAATATGCTCCGTATGTTGGGATCGGGTTTGGCTTGTGGTTGGGAAGGTTTGTACACAATAGTGGAATTCACTCCTACTTGTGAGAAGTAGATGGTAGTTCCCTTAAGGGTTGATTCGGGGCTTGAACAATATGAGCACTCTCCTAATTCCGTAAGGAATGTAAGATTTATGATTCATTAGAGAATCAATGGTACTTAAAGGAAAGATATAATTAGAAGGGTATAACGGACATTATGACCCAGCTCTAATTATGAACTACTTATGGAGGATTATACCATATGTAATAGCTATATCGATGGACACCGAAAGTTATTGGTTTGTATAAAAACGTCTACAATTGAGAGAGTGCAGCTTCGGGTTTTTAGTGGAATAACACCGAAATTAATAATCATGAAATATTAATTAAAGAGTTTAATTAATTATTTCTAAGGATTATTGGAGCTCAAAATACTGTGGGTCTATTAGGTCCCCTTGCTAGCCCGATCGATTTAGGTAACAAGGATCACGGTTAATTAATTGGATTGTCCAATTAATTGTGTTACGAAAGTGACACATATATATATTTGGGAATTAATTGAATAATGAGATTATTTAATTAATAAATATTAATGATTAAATTAATTATAATTAGATTATTTAATTATGCGATTAATTATTAAATGGAGGGTGTTAGTTGATATTTGGATTTAGGTGAAGATAAAATAATAGGATTATTTTATTTTTACTAAATCAATTATCCAGAAATTCTATTATCAGTTCGAACTGACAAAAGTTATATCAGTTCCTTGCATGTGGGCCACTGGATTTAAATACTTTGACTTGGCTGTATGCACTTGTCAGTCAAAGTATTTAAATCCAGTGGCCCACATTCAAGGAACTGATATAACTTTTGTCAGTTCGAACTGATATAACTTTTGTCAGTTCGAACTAATAATAGAAAGACTGATCAATTATCTAAGTATTTGGATTTAAGTTTGAATTTAAAATACTTATTATCCCTTTTTAATATATTAGATATGAAAAAGATAATTAAAGAAAGGGTTTTTAGTTGAAAATATATATATGATATATTGAATAACTAAAAGTGAAGACCTGACAAAAAACACACCAAAAGTGAAGAGAAACAAAGTGGTGCGGCGGCCAACAAGAATCAAAGAAGAAAAAAAAAAATAATAATTTTAAAGCTTTCTTTTTGTGTGGCCTAACCTAAGACATACAAACAACAAGAGTTGTTTTTGTGTGTTCTTCTCTTCTTCTTTCATACAGGTTCCTGAATACCGTGACGTGCCCACACGCTGTTACCAGTTCCGGGAGATAGCGAGGAAGATCAAGTGGTTCAAATCAGGAGTAGATCGTATTAAAATGAAGGAGCCTCCTACGTAGGTATGAAGAAAATTGTTTCTTCTCTTCTTGTTTATATGTTTTGATTTCGATTCTTTTGTTTTACTGTTTCGAAAAATAGATCCTAGGGTTTATCAATCGCAGAATTTCTTTATGAAATAATTATTTTTTAAAAACCTTCGGCTGCGTGATTGGTAAACCGGGGTCCCAACAATTGGTATCAGAGCCAATTTTTGGAACAGGAGAATCGATTTCGATGCTCCTAATATGTATGAATGTGTAGGCACTATTTTAATTGACTGTATGTTGTTTTTTAATTGAATGGTTTAATTTTAAAACATAGTTGATCGTTAATTGTATGGTGTCGTGGATTTAGGGTTAATTTTTTTTAAAAGGTTGTAATATTTTTGTAATATTAACCCTGGGATGTAATTTTAATATTTATTTTTCCTGTTGTATTTTCTTTGTTGTATTTTTTCTGTTATGTATTTTGTTATAAAATATGTAAGAAGAAATCCGATGAAGAAGATGAATGGTGAAAGTCCGAGATCGGAAACATACGGTACTGTTCACGGAACTGTTCATGAGGTACTGTTCATGCAGTACTATTTACACCACTGTTCACTGAATTGTTCACTGGCACTGTTTATATGGGTACTGTTCATACGGAACTGTTCATAGACACTGTTCACTGGACACAATTTTTGGGCTTTAGGTTTGATTCATGAGATAGGTCACAATTTTTGTTTTTTTTTTTATCAAGTTGGACTTGGTTAAAAACCCAAAATAAAGAAGAACCCTAAAGACTTGAAGACCAAGGAATGCCTTGGGTATATTTTGTAATTAGATTCTTATTATTGTAGGTTAAATAATCCACGATACTCGGTCAACTCATGTATGCTTTTAATTATGTGATGATTAAGCATTGCCATGCATACAAATGTCATTTAGACTAGTTGTGCCTACACATAAATATATGTTGATATATCATACATGCATGTTGTAAGGATTCCCATTAATAGATTGGCTTATTTCGTAGTCAAACCACATGTTGGGGTTTGGTTGTAAGGGTAGTCTAGGTCATTAAGGTTGAAGATCAAAGACCCTTTCCAAGACCTCAAGAGGACAAGCACCAAAGGTATATCTTGTGCTTACTTTGGCTTGAAGAGATATAGTTGCACACACACACAACATGCATAACTCTTATTCTTGAATGTTGTGTTTATATTTTGTGTGCATTGTGCTTTATTGTTTATTCAATGTCTCTTCTTGCATTAAATTGATTGCATCTTGTTTTATGAAATGCCATGACATGATAGGCATTAGGATGCATTCAATACCCACACTTGCACTTCATGTATGTTAGTTTTTAGTGTGGTGTAATTCGTTTCCCGAAGGATGTTCGGAAACGTCCGCGCGTGCACGTTGATGTGCTTTGTTTTGCGCGATGATCGCCGGTGGAGATGCCTTTGGCTTCTCCTTGGTTTCACCATTTTTGGTGAAACAGCGGTTACGTTCGGCGGCCTGGCCGCCGTTCGAAACCGCCGAATGAGACCTGATTGAAATATATCTCTCGGGTCCAAAACGGCGGTTGGGATCGGCGGTTTAGAAACCGCCGAACGAAGTCACCGAAGTTCCCCTGTTCCGCTCGGGAGCCATTCGGCGGTTCAATTCGGCGGCCTGGCCGCCGAATGAAACCGCCGATCGTGCGATTTCAGGGGCAAAATTGTCTTTTCACTTGCCCTGTTCTTGATGTCTATAAATATCACACTTTCTCATTATCTGATCAAGTTCTTTGACTCTTAAGAACCCTAATCTTCAAAGATAGATTTTGAGAGAAAATCAAATCAAGAACTCAACTTTAACCACTCAAATCAAACCCCTTTTGCATCAAATTTCATATTGCATCTCCTATGTCTATATAGAGTGCATCCATGTATGGGTTTGCATCATCACAACTTGCTTGGTAAGATTTTGATTAATTTCATCTTATTGTAGTATTTTAAATACCAAGCCATCTCTTTTAAATTACTTGTATGTTTTAGATCATATGCTAAATACAAGAAAAGAGATTATTTGTGATGAATTGATTGAGTGTTGTTTTTGATAGATATCTAGGTTTTTATAATCTATGATTATCTATGCTATTTGACATGTCATTTAGCTATTGATATCTAGGGTTGATTTAAATTGAATATATCATCATCCTAGATAAGCATTTAGAGTACCCTAGCTCTTATTGCATTAATTGAATATTCATACATATTCACATAGGGTTGTGCATCTCTTTTGAGAGATTGAAGTCTTGGTCTAGGGTTGCTATTACAGGCCCGCTGGGTAGTAGTGGTGGGTTACAGACCGGGATTGGCTGTAAATATCATTACAAGTAGTGACTTTGAGGATCAAGCAAATTGGACTAGAGCCGCTATAAAAGGCCCGCGTGGTAGATTAGAGGGTACTCACGCCAAGAGTAGTGTATCAGGGGATATCACTAGGGATTGAACCAAGAGTGGCGAGTGGTAGTGTCCATAGCCTGAGGTTATCTAGGGTGAGGGTCCGAGAATCACTTGAGGGTGTAACCGTCTTTTCATATAGTGGATTTCAAGGTTCGAGTGTGGCGCACTTACCAGCCCGTGGTTTTTCCCTGTTGAGGGTTTCCACGTAAACATCAAGTGTCATTTACTATTTCCGCATCTTATTACACTTGTATGTATTTTTGACTTGCTAGGGGTATTTTCGTAAAATTGACATGCACACGAAAATTGGGTAATAATTAGATAAAATCTATTCACCCCCCCCCCCCCCCCCCCCCCCCCTCTAGCTTTATATATCATACACACCGTATTCTTTTCAATTGGTATCAGAGCGGGTTCCTAGATATACTTAGGTGATCCTTTGCTCATTTTTGGTGTGTTTTTGCATTTTGTATGTTTGTTTGATTTCTTCATACATTTTGCATTTTTCTCATTTGCATTCATTCAACGCAAACACTATGAGTGAATTTGTGAGAGAAGAAATTGACTCCGTTGAGGAGATGCCTCTCTTACTAGAGAGATTTAGGAGATTTGTGAAATTAACCACCTCACCTCCTAAGAAGAAGTTGACCATCGCACCTCCTAAGAAGAAGAAGACAATTGTTTTGGAGACTTCGAAGCATGACAAGAAGGAGGGTATCTCAATTGAAGACATGGGACTCATTAACAAGCCAAACCAAGGAGTGTCTTCAAGAGAGGGGATTCAGTGCTACGAATGTGGAGGATTCAGGCATTTCTCCCCGGAGTGTGGAAACTTGAAGGATAGAAGAAAAGGGAAGGCGAAGGCCACCTTATGGGATAAATATGAAGATGACGAAAATCCTTCAAGTGATGAAGAACTTGCCATCATCTACACGGAATTTGGAGCCAAGAGTGTAGAAGTTGAAGAAGATGGCAAAGTTACTTTTCCTTGTGATCCCCAAGAAGAACTAGGTATAGAAGTAGTTGGTGTAGCTACTCATAGGGATTTGGCTCTTTCCTCATCAAGAGAAAAATTTGATGATCTTGATGAAGGAGATGACTTCATTGGTGAAATGGAGATTAGAGGAGATGACACAAGTGTTGAATATTTGTCATCTAACTCCACAAATGGAAGTGTGGAGTGTATGGATCTTAATGACTACAAAGTCAAAGTTGAGAGCTCGATGATGAGGAACAAGGAAGAAATTAGAAGATTAAAAGAAGAGAATCTAGAGCTTTCAACACTAGTAGACCACTTGTGTGAAGAAGTGGTGAGATCCATGGCGGATGAAGATAAGCTAAAAGACAACTTAGCCTTATCTAAGAGGAGAGAAGAAGAGCTAGAAAGAGAGCTTGAAGAAGTTAAGGTCTTAATGGCTAAGATGACTTCAAGCACCAAGAAGCTTGACCATATGTTGGGAGTTGGAAGAAAGCCAAGTGACAAGAGAGGTCTTGGCTACATTGATGACAAGGATGCCTCCTCCACAAGCAAGACATCCTGTGCCATGGACATGGACTTCAATATGTCCCCTCCTCCTCAACAACCTAGGAAGAAAAGTGACCTAGGAGAGTGTTCAAGAAGTGCCCAAGTGTTTGAGGCACCAAAAGGTCAAGCTCAAGCTCACACCCAAAGGGCTCCTCACACTATCTTCCCTCAAACTCAAAAACAACATGGGAAGAGTTCAATCATGCAAGCTCAGACAAGCAAGCAACCTCGTCTTAGTTATCAACAAAGGAGGAGAGATCCTATCCAACAACCAAGACAACCACAACGACAAGGGAAAGCTCCTATCCATACTAAAGGGAATGGTATGATTCCTAACTTTATTCCCACTTGTCATTTTTGTGGTATTGTTGGTCATATTAGACCAAGTTGCTTTCATTACATTGAAATGTGTAGAGCTAAAAGCATGTTTGACAAGAAAAAGGCTAGAGCTAAGATGCTTCATAAAAAGGAAGAAAATCATGTGCATGATCCTTTTTCATCTTGTACTCTAGAACCTTTGTCCACTAGAATTGACTTAGTGTCACCTAAGTGGAATAAAAAGAATGAACTCGCTTTCTACGAGACTAACAAGTCTCAAATAGGTTCAACCAAGTCCAAAGAACTTGGTAGGTCCATAGGACCTCATACCCTTCTTTGAAGTGGTATGGAAAATTTGACCCCATATGGGGAACTTAAGCAAAGAGAGCTATTTTGCATCTAGTCACTTGCAAAAAATTTGAAATATCTTGTGCTTCTCTTTTTGTTGCTTGAGTAAGCTTGGTTACACTATGTATACATATTTTCTATTCAATAAGTGTGATCAATGCTTGTATTGCAATCCATGTCATATTTATGTTCAAACATGCATTTTTGGACTAGGAGATATATACATAGGATAAAATTTGAATGACCTATAATGATCTCCATGACTTGATGATTGCTAAAATAACATGCTAAATGCTAATCTTAAAAAGCATGTTTTGATGATTGCATTTCTTAACTGCAAAAAATGTGTGAAAAAGCTTATGAGACTCAAATGAAAAAGGATCTTGTATCCATTCAAGGATTTTACAATCCAAATGTCTCTCTTTCTTTATTGGTTGAACATGTCTACTATCATACGGATATCTTATCCGGAAAAATCAAGTAGGGTGCAAAGTCGCTCATGACATGTTTGGCTTATAAAGTCCGATATAGTTGTTCTTAAATTAAAATCAATGAAATTTCTATATCCTTGCTTCTCTCATGACATTGGTGAAATTGGTTTGAATTCATATTGAAAACCTTTGTCATTTGCTTTGCCAAATACCATGGTATTTTGGACTTAAATGCTACATGTCTTGTATGCAAAGCAATTTTTTGATTCACACATTTTCTTTAAATAAATCTCCTTGTTTCTCTCCAATAAATTGAGATTGCATAAAGTGACTTATATTGATTATGCATATACTAGAATGCTACTATCTCTCTTTGCCTTGAGTGACCCGGTTGGGGACTACTCTTTTGTCTATATCATGACAAAAAGGGGGAGTAGGTTGTGGTAAGGGGAGTTGCAAATTGTAGTAGCAATTGTGCATGTTGGGGAGAATACTTATTGAGGGGGAGTAACCCTTTGAGGGGGAGCATTTGCACATTCATACATTGCATGATGTTGTACTTAAATTCTTAAATGCAAATGCTTGTTTTATCTCACTTGATTCATCTCACCTTTTCTTGTATTGGAAAGTATAGAAACTGTGCTTTCAGGGATTGATTGTTCTACTTGAGATTGAAGACTTCAAGACTATTTATCTTATCTCTTTGTAAAGTAGAAAATCATAGTAGACCCGTAGTTTCTATTATGTTGTGAGGAATCAATGTGAGTGGTGGTTTTGTCACGAAATAGCCAAAGGGGGAGATTGTAAGGATTCCCATTAATAGATTGGCTTATTTCGTGGTCAAACCACATGTTGGGGTTTGGTTGTAAGGGTAGTCTAGGTCATTAAGGTTGAAGATCAAAGACCCTTTCCAAGACCTCAAGAGGACAAGCACCAAAGGTATATCTTGTGCTTACTTTGGCTTGAAGAGATATAGTTGCACACACACACAACATGCATAACTCTTATTCTTGAATGTTGTGTTTATATTTTGTGTGCATTGTGCTTTACTGTTTATTCAATGTCTCTTCTTGCATTAAATTGATTGCATCTTGTTTTATGCAATGCCATGACATGATAGGCATTAGGATGCATTCAATACCCACACTTGCACTTCATGTATGTTAGCTTTTAGTGTGGTGTAATTCGTTTCCCGAAGGATGTTTGGAAACGTCCGCGCGTGCACGTTGATGTGTTTTGTTTTGCGCGATGATCGTCGGTGGAGATGCCTTTGGCTTCTCCTTGGTTTCACCATTTTTGGTGAAACGGCGGTTACGTTTGGCAGCCTGGCCGCCGTTCGAAACCGCCGAATGAGACCTGATTGAAATATATCTCTCGGGTCCAAAACGGCGGTTGGGATCGGCGGTTTCTAAACCGCCGAACGAAGTCGCCGAAGTTCCCCTGTTCCGCTCGGGAGCCATTCGGCGGTTCAATTCGGCGGCCTGGCCGCCGAATGAAACCGCCGATCGTGCGATTTCAAGGGCAAAATTGTCTTTTCACTTGCCCTGTTCTTGATGTCTATAAATATCACACTTTCTCATTATCTGATCAAGTTCTTTGACTCTTAAGAACCCTAATCTTCAAAGATAGATTTTGAGAGAAAATCAAATCAAGAACTCAACTTTAACCACTCAAATCAAACCCCTTTTGCATCAAATTTCATATTGCATCTCCTATGTCTATATAGAGTGCATCCATGTATGGGTTTGCATCATCACAACTTGCTTGGTAAGATTTTGATTAATTTCATCTTATTGTAGTATTTTAAATACCAAGCCATCTCTTTTAAATTACTTGTATGTTTTAGATCATATGCTAAATACAAGAAAAGAGATTGTTTGTGATGAATTGATTGAGTGTTGTTTTTGATAGATATCTAGGTTTTTATAATCTATGATTATCTATGCTATTTGACATGTCATTTAGCTATTGATATCTAGGGTTGATTTAAATTGAATATATCATCATCCTAGATAAGCATTTAGAGTATCCTAGCTCTTATTGCATTAATTGAATATTCATACATATTCACATAGGGTTGTGCATCTCTTTTGAGAGATTGAAGTCTTGGTCTAGGGTTGCTATTACAGGCCCGCTGGGTAGTAGTGGTGGGTTAGAGACCGGGATTGGCTGTAAACATCATTACAAGTAGTGACTTCGAGGATCAAGCAAATTGGACTAGAGCTGCTATAAAAGGCCCGCGTGGTAGATTAGAGGGTGCTCACACCAAGAGTAGTGTATCAGGGGATATCACTAGGGATTGAACCAAAAGTGGCGAGTGGTAGTGTCCATAGCCTGAGGTTATCTAGGGTGAGGGTCCGAGAATCACTTGAGGGTGTAACCGTCTTTTCATATAGTGGATTTTGAGGTTCGAGTGTGGCGCACTTACTAGCCCGTGGTTTTTCCCTGTTGAGGGTTTCCACGTAAACATCAAGTGTCATTTACTATTTCCGCATCTTATTACACTTGTATGTATTTTTGACTTGCTAGGGGTATTTTCGTAAAATTGACATGCACGCGAAAATTGGGTAATAATTAGATAAAATCTATTCACCCCCCCTCTAGCTTTATATATCATACACACCGTATTCTTTTCACATGTTAGCCTATTTTATTATGTGTTTTAGTTATAATGTGATTAAAATGGGCAATACACATAAATGGCTACAGATTAATGAGATTAGTTTTAATAGTTAAAACTTGGTAAATTCTCATTAATTATTTATCAATTTTTTAAGAGTTAAATTAGTTTGACTAATAGGGCCTTTTTAATAATATTAGATTCCTTCGATTAAATCCCTTATTAATGGGCATAATAATGTGTTTAGTTTTAATAGTTAAAACTTGGTAACACATGTTGAATAATTCTAGCCTTAGTATATTGTTTACATAGATTAGAATTATTACTAATAGATTTTTTTTTTTTAAGAGTTAAAAATCATAATAATTTATTAGTTAATTAGAATTAGATTATAATAAACAAAGGTTAATGCGCTAGACAACTAGATTGAAGTTAGCTGTTTAATCTTGTAAAAATCTAGGTGCATTAACTATTATAGAAATCCCTTATTATAAAATAGTGAGTGGGAGAGGGATATATGACATTATATCCCATGGTCTCCATCATTAGTTCAACACCGTGAGATTCGAGTGGGGCCTCGTGACGGCTTTGCTTTTGTCCTCCCTAAGGAGGGTTTCCATAAGAATCAATACCAAGGTTGACTTCTGTAAGGATTCCCTTTTGTTAATTGGCTTATTTCGTGGTCAAACCACATGTTGGGGTTTGGTTGTAAGGGTAGTCTAGGTCATTAAGGTTGAAGATTAAAGACCCTTTCCAAGACCTCAAGAGGACAAGCACCAAAGGTATATCTTGTGCTTACTTTGGCTTGAAGAGATATAGTTGCACACACACACAACATGCATAACTCTTATTCTTGAATGTTGTGTTTATATTTTGTGTGCATTGTGCTTTATTGTTTATTCAATGTCTCTTCTTGCATTAGATTGATTGCATCTTGTTATATGAAATGCCATGACATGATAGGCATTAGGATGCATTCAATACCCACACTTGCACTTCATGTATGTTAGCTTTTAGTGTGGTGTAATTCGTTTCCCGAAGGATGTTCGGAAACGTCCGCGCGTGCATGTTGATGTGCTTTGTTTTGCGCGATGATCGCCGGTGGAGATGCCTTTGGCTTCTCCTTGGTTTCACCATTTTTGGTGAAACGGCGGTTACGTTCGGCGGCCTGGCCGCCGTTCGAAACCGCCGAATGAGACCTAATTGAAATATTTCTCTCGGGTCCAAAACGGCGGTTGGGATCGACGGTTTCCAAACCGCCGAACGAAGTCGCCGAAGTTCCCCTGTTCCACTCGGGAGCCATTCGGCGGTTCAATTAGGCGGCCAGGCCGCCGAATGAAACCGCCGATCATGCGATTTCAGGGGCAAAATTGTCTTTTCACTTGCCCTGTTCTTGATGTCTATAAATATCACACTTTCTCATTATCTGATTAAGTTCTTTGACTCTTTAGAACCCTAATCTTCAAAGATAGATTTTGAGAGAAAATCAAATCAAGAACTCAACTTTAACCACTCAAATCAAACCCCTTTTGCATCAAATTTCATATTGCATCTCCTATGTCTGTATAGAGTGCATCCATGTATGGGTTTGCATCAGCACAACTTGCTTGGTAAGATTTTGATTAATTTCATCTTATTGTAGTATTTTAAATACCAAGCCATCTCTTTTAAATTACTTGTATGTTTTAGATCATATGCTAAATACAAGAAAAGAGATTATTTGTGATGAATTGATTGAGTGTTGTTTTTGATAGATATCTAGGTTTTTATAATCTATGATTATCTATGCTATTTGACATGTCATTTAGCAATTGATATCTAGGGTTGATTTAAATTGAATATATCATCATCCTAGATAAGCATTTAGAGTACCCTAGCTCTTATTGCATTAATTGAATATTCATACATATTCACATAGGGTTGTGCATCTCTTTTGAGAGATTGAAGTCTTGGTCTAGGGTTGCTATTACAGGCCCGCTGGGTAGTAGTGGTGGGTTACAGACCGGGATTAGGCTGTAAACATCATTACAAGTAGTGACTTCGAGGATCAAGCAAATTGGAATAGGGTTGCTAATAAAGGCCCGGCTGGGTAGAAGTGAGGGGTTACAGACCGGAGTGTTAGACGAGGTCTACATAGGTTGTAAACTTCATTTCAATTAGTGATTTCGAGTTCCGAGTGTGGCGCACTATACAGCCCGTGGTTTTTCCCAGTGGTTGGGTTTCCACGTATACATCAAGTGTTATTTAAATTCCGCACTATATTACACTTTATGTATTTTTGACTAGTAGGGGCATTTTCGTAAAATTGACTTGCATGCGAAAATTGGGTAATAATAGTTAAAATCTATTCACCCCCCCTCTAGCTTTATATTGAAAAACACACTTTGAGAACTTTCAACTTCCTAATGGATAGGTTTTCTGAGGGGATTTCGGGATTGACCGACCCTAAGGCGGCAATTCTCGAGTTAAGCTCTAGAAATTTGAAATGATGGGTTACGCTCACAAGGTATTAATTAAATTGGTTAATTATAAACCTGACTGAAATAAACGATGGTTGAATGTTAAAGGAATAAGAGTTATTTTGGTATAACATTTGATTGAGAATGTCTCGATACAACATGCAAGAATTTGATCGACCCTAAGGCGGCACTTGCTTGTGGTATGTTGGATTGTCGTGGCGTAGTAACATTTTAGGGTTGTTCTTGTTCATTAAACATTTTCATGCATCATGTTTAATTTTATGCCGAACATTCACATAAGTTTTGAATGTATGACTGAATGAATTCTTAATTTATGTTTTTTCAGCCATGTCAACTGCACTCTTACAAATCATAGCCAATGAAAAATTAACTGGTGATAACTACACTAAATGGAACCACAATATCAATGCAATTTTGGTCACCAAGGACCTTAAGTTTATGCTTACGGTGGAATGTCCTCAAGCGCCTACTGCCCATGCCGCACAAAGAGTTCGTGAGGCATACGAGAAATGGGTCTCATCTGATGAGAAGGCTAGAACATATCTGTTGGCTAGTGTAAGGATTCCCATATCTTGATTAGCTTATTTCGTGGACAAACCACTTGTTGGGGTTGTTTGTGTAAGGGTAGTTTAGGTGATTGTACTTCAAGCTCGAAGGCCCTTTCAAGACCTCAAGGGACAAGCACGCCAAAGGTATAATCTCTAGTGCTTAGTTTTTCTTTGAAGAGATTTAGTTAGCACACACACACTTAGCATACTTGCATTTGTGTGCATACTCTTCACATGTCACTTTACACACTAGCACTTTGATTGATATGTTGTTGTGTGTATATGTGCTTAGTAATTCGTTTCCCGATAGTGTTCGAAAACGTCCGCGCATGCACTAAAATATGCTTGGTTTTACGTGAAGACTGCCCATGGAGAATGCTCTTGGCTTCTCCTTTAGATTCACCATCACTGGTGAATCGACGGTTTGATCGGCGGTCTGGCCGCCGAATTAAAACTGCCATTTTAGTCCAAAAAGGTCTGGAGTGATTTTGCGGTTATGATCGGCGGCCACCGACTGCCGATCGAAACCGCCGTTCATACCTGATCGATTTAAATCTCTCGAGTTTGATTCTACGGTTTAATCGGCGGTTACGAAACCACCGAATGAAACCGCCGTTGTTCCCCTGTTCTTCTCGGGTTCAATTCGGCGGTTGTAAACGGCGGCCTGGCCACCGAATGAAACCGCCGATTGGTGTGTTTCAGTGGCAAAATTGTCTTTTCACATGCCCAATTCTTGATGTCTATAAATATCTTACTTTCTCATTCTCTGATTAAGTTCTTTGAGTCCTTAGAACCCTAAACTTCAAAGAGAGATTTTTGAGAAAAAATCAAATCAAGAACTCACTTTTAAACACTCAAATCAAATCCTTTTTGCATCATATTTCATATTGCATCTTCTATGACTATATAGAATGTATCCATGATTGGGTTTGCATCATCACAACTTGCTTGGTAAGATTTTGATTAATTTCATCTTATTTTAGTATTTTACTATAGCATATTCTCTTTTAATTTACTTGTATGTTTTTGATCATATGATAAATACAAGAATAGAGAATTAATTGTGATGAATTGATTGAGTGTTATTTTGTGATAGCTAATTAGGTTTTTGATTAATCTTGATTAGCTAAGCTATTTGACATGTCATTTAGCAATTGATAGCTAGGGTTGATTTAATTGATTATATCATCATCCTAGATAAGCATCTAAGGTTACCTAGCCTTGTTTGTTATTTGAATATTTATACATATTCATATATGTTGCATAATCTCTTCATAGAGAATTAAGTCTTGAAGCTAAGATTGCTTAGGCCTCAAGTAATTGGACTAGAGCCACTTTTAAAGGCCCGAGTGGTAGAAGTGGGGGGTTATTGACCGAAGTGTTAGACGAGGTCTACATAGGTTGTAAACTCCATTTCAATTAGCGGATTTTGAGGTCCGAGTGTGGCGCACTAAACAGCCCGTGGTTTTTCCCTGTGGTTGGGTTTCCACGTATACATCAAGTGTTATTAAAATTCCACACTATATTACACTTGCTTGTATTTTTGACTAGTAGGGGCATTTTCGTAATATTGACTTGCATGCGAAAATTGGGTAATAATAGTTAAAATATATTCACCCCCTCTTTAGATATATTTATCATACACACCGAGCGTTATTGTATTACTTTCAATTGGTATCAGAGCGGGTTCCTAGATATACTTAGGTGATCCTAGCTCATTTTAGGTGTGTTTTGCATTTGTGTGATTTTTGCTCATTCATACATTTTGCATTCATTTGAATTCATTCATTATTTACAATGAGTGGATACGGTGGCAACCATGAGGGTGCGTCAAGTACATGACCTCCTCTCCTCACCGGTGTGAATTATGCCTCATGGAAAGGCAAGATGGAGGCATACTTGTGTCAAATCCATGATAGGGCATGGATGGCAATTGAAGATGGGTATGTGGCTCTTAAGATAACTCCCACGGGTGGTGGAGAAGAAGTACTCAAGCCTAAGGCTCAGTGGTCCACTGAAGAGTTTGAGACTTCAAAATGGAATAGGAAGGCTTCGCACACTCTTCTATGTGCAGTGGATCAAAATCAGTACAAACTGATTCAAAACACTAGGATAGCCAAGGAGGCATGGGATATCCTAGAGGTTGCACATGAAGGAACCGATGTTATCAAGGATTCCAAGCTTCAAGTCCTTCAAACATAATTTGAGTTGCTCAAGAGGGAGGAGGACGAACGCTTCAATGACTTTGAAGTCAAGTTGATGGATATCGTCAATCAAAGCCATCAACTCGGTGACCCTTATACGGATAGGAGAGTCAAGCAGAAAATTTTGAGATCTCTTCCCGCTAGGTTTGAAGCAAAAGTGACGGCTTTAGAGGAGAATAGCACTTATAAGGACATGAAGCCGAGCGAGGTAATTGGAAGACTTCTCGCCTATGAATCTAGGAAGGCTCCTAGTATTTCACCTCCTAAAAAGCAAAAAAGGATTGCTTTGAAAGCTTCCAAGGTTGAGAAGGAGGAAAAAGGTGACTCGGACGAAGACACGGCATTATTGCTTAGAAGATTCAAGAAATTCATCAAGTTTGAGAAAAAGGGTTTTGGATCCAAAGGCCAAGACTTGAAGAAAAAGGCTCATTTCAAGAGTTTTGAGCCTAGGCAAGTGAAGAGTGAAAAGAAAAGGGTCCAATGCTATGAGTGTGGCGGTATAGGACACATCTCACCCGATTGTGGGAATTTGAAGAATAAGATGGCAAAAGTGATGGCCGCCACTTGAAGTGAAAGTGATGACTCCGGAAAGGGAGACAAGTCATCAAGTGTTAATGAGCTTACCATCGACTGCCACTTGTGTAGAAGATAAAGTTGTTGGTAAGAATGACTTGACTAATGATCCCATAGAAGAAAAAGATGAAGAAATAGCTCTAGAGGTGATAGGCGAAGCTACTCATTGGGATATGGCTCTCATTGACTCAAGAGACCAAGGTGAAGGTCTTAATGAGGGAAATGACTCCATTAGTGAGAAGGAGAGTGGAGAAGATGACTCAAGTGAAGATGACTCCTCATCTAACTCTACAAATGGAAGTGTAGAGAAAATGGATGTTAATGACTCTATAGTCAAGTGTGAAAGTTCATTGAAGAAGAACAATAGAAAGTTGAAGATTTTAGAGGATGAAAATCTGAAGCTTTCAACACACAATGACCACTTAAGTAAACAAGTAGAGGCATCCTAGATGATTGAAGACAAGCTAAGGGATGAGCTAGCTTTGTCTAAGAGGAATGAAGAAGGGTTGAAGAGAGAGCTTGATGAAGCTATAGAGTCATTGACTAGGATGACTACAAGCACCAAGAAACTTGACCACATTCTTGGTAGTGGAAAGAACCCTTGTGACAATAGAGGTATTGGGTATGAAGAAAGCAAGGAGATCACTACTCCAACCAAGACTGTCTTTGTCAAGAGTTTGAGCAAGATAGAAGCCTCGCTGGTGCACACTCCTAGGAAGAAAATTGATCTAGGACAATGTTCAAGAAGTGCACAGGTGAAGGAAGCTCCAAAGAGACAACCTCAAGCTCAAAAAGTTCCTCAACCTAACTTCCCTCACGCTCAAATTCATCAAGGGAAGAGGCCAATCATGCAAAATGGATCAAGGAAGCAAGCTAGACCGGTTCAACAACAAAGAAGATTTGAACCCGCTCAACCACAAAGTCATGGGAAGGCTCCTATGCATGCACAAGGACATGGTATGAATTCTAAATTTATCCCTACATGTCACTTTTGTGGTATTGATGGTCACATTAGACCAAATTGCTTTCATATCATTAAATTATGTAGAATCAAAAGCATGATTGAAAAGAGAATGACAAGAGCTAGAATGCATGCTAACAGGAAGGAAAATATTCATGTTCATGATCCTATTATTTCTAGTACTCTTGAACCATTGTCCACTAGGAAGAAAAATGTCATATCTATGTGGATAAGGAAAAATGAACCCGCTTGCTATGAGACTAACAAGTCTCAAATAGGTTCAACCAAGTCAAATGGACTTGGGAGGTCCATATGACCTCATGACCTTCATTAATGAAGGATGATGATGACCCAATATAGGGAACTCAAGCAAAGAGAGCTAATGCATACTTGTTGCATGCAAATATTTGAAAAAGCTTATACTTCTTTATTGATTGCTTGAGTAAGCTTGGTTGCACATATGTATATATGTTTTCAATTCAATAAGTGTGAACCATGCTTATCTACAATCCATGTCATATTTATGTTCAAACATGCATTTTTGGACTAGGAGATTTACATAGGAAGTATGATATGAATGACCTATAGTTATCTCCATGACATGATGATTCTTAATGACATGCTTAAAAATTGAAAAGCATGAGTTGTTTTTATAACATGCTAATGACATATGAAAAGCATGAAATTCAAATGACATGCTCAAATGAAAAAGCATGAATTGATGATTGCAATTTTTAAATGCAAAACTTGTGTGAAAAAGCTTATGAGACTCTAAATGAATAAATGATCTTGTATCCGTTCAAAGGAATTTATATTCCAAATTGTCTCTCTTTCCTTATTAGTTGAACATGTCTACTATCATACGGGTTTCATTCTCGGGAAAATCAAATAGAGTGCAAAGTTGCTCATGACATGTTTGGCTTATAAAGATGGATATAGTTGCTCATAAATTAAAATCAATGAAAACTCTATATCCTTGCTTCTCTAATGACATTGGTGAAATTGGTTTGAATTCTTATTAGAAACCTTTGTCATTTGCTTTGCCAAATACCATTGAATTTTGGACTTGAATGCTACATGTCTTGTATGCAAAGCATGTTTTGACTCACACATTTTATCTAAATAAATCTCCTTGTTTCTCTCCAATTGATTGAGTTGCATAAAGTGGCTTATATGATTATGCAAGTATATAGTATGCTACTATCTCTCTTTGCTAAGTGACCTAGTTGGGGACTACTCATTTGCCTATATCATGACAAAAAGGGGGAGTAGAATGGTGGTAAGGGGACTTGCAAATTGTGGTAGCAATTGTGCATGTTGGGGAGACAATACATTGAGGGGGAGTAACCCTTTAAGGGGGAGCATTGCATTCATCATACATTGCATGATGTTGTTGTTGTACTTAAATTTCTAGAATGCAAAAGCTTGTTTATACTCTCACTTGATTAATCTCACACTTTACTTGAATTGGAAAGTATAGAAACTTTGCTTTCAGGGATTGATTGTTCTACATGAGATTGAAGACTTCAAGATTATTTTAATATATCTCTTTGTAAAGTAGAAAATCATTGTAAACCCGTAGTTTCTATTATGTTGTGAGGAATCAATGTGAGTGGTGGTTTTGTCATGAAATAGCCAAAGGGGGAGATTGTAAGGATTCTCATATCTTGATTGGCTTATTTCGTGGACAAACCACTTGTTGGGGTTATTTGTGTAAGGGTAGTTTAGGTGATTGTACTTCAAGCTCGAAGGCCTTTTCAAGACCTCAAGGGACAAGCACGCCAAATGTATAATCTCTAGTGCTTAGTTTTTCTTTGAAGAGATTTAGTTAGCACACACACACTTAGCATACTTGCATTTGTGTGCATACTTTTCACATGTCACTTTACACAATAGCACTTTAATTGATATCTTGTTGTGTGTGTATGTGCTTAGTAATTCGTTTCCCGATAGTGTTCAGAAACATCCGTGCATGCACTAGAATGTGCTTGGTTTTGCGCAAAGACCGTCCACGGAGAATGCTTTTGGCTTTTCCTTTAGATTTACCATCACTGGTGAATCGGCGGTTTGATCGGTGGCCTGGCCATCGAATTGAAACCGCCGTTTCAATCCTGAAAGGTCTGGAGTGATTCTGCGGTTAAGATCGGTGGCCACCGACCGTCGATCGAAACCGCCTTTCATACCTGATCGATTTAAATCTCTCGGGTTTGATTCTGCAGTTTATTCGACGGTTACGAAATCGCCGAATGAAACCGCCGTTGTTCCCCTGTTCTTCTCGTGTTCAATTTGGCGGTTGTAAATGGCGGCCTGGCCGCCGAATGAAATCGCCGATTGGTGCGTTTCAGGGGCAAAATTATCTTTTCACATGCTCTATAAATATCTTACTTTCTCATTCTCTGATTAAGTTCTTTGAGTCCTTAGAACCCTAAACTTCAAAGAGAGATTTTTGAGAAAAAATCAAATCAAGAACTCACTTTTAAACACTCAAATCAAATCCTTTTTGCATCATATTTCATATTGCATCTTCTATGACTATATAGAATGCATCCATGATTGGATTTGCATCATCACAACTTGCTTGGTAAGATTTTGATTAATTTCATCTTATTTTAGTATTTTACTATCAAGCATATTCTCTTTTAATTTACTTGTATGTTTTTGATCATATGATAAATACAAGAATAGATAATTAATTGTGATGAATTAATTGAGTGTTGTTTTGTGATAGCTAATTAGGTTTTTGATTAATCTTGATTAGCTAAGCTATTTGACATGTCATTTAGCAATTGATATCTAGGGTTGATTTAATTGATTATATCATCATCCTAGATAAGCATCTAAGGTTACCTAGCCTTGTTTGTTATTTGAATATTTATACATATTCACATAGGTTGCATAATCTCTTCATAGAGAATTAAGTCTTGAGGCTAAGATTGCTTAGGCCTCAAGCAATTGGACTAGAGCCACTTTTAAAGGCCTGAGTGGTAGAAGTGGGGCGTTATTGACCGGAGTGTTAGACGAGGTCTACATAGGTTGTAAACTCCATTTCAATTAATGGATTTCGAGGTCCGAGTGTGGCGCACTAAATAGCCCGTGGTTTTTCCCTGTGGTTGGGTTTCCACGTATACATCAAGTGTTATTTAAATTCCGCACTATATTACACTTGCTTGTATTTTTGACTAGTAGGGGCATTTTCGTAATATTGACTTGCATGCGAAAATTGGGTAATAATAGTTAAAATCTATTCACCCCCCTCTAGATATATTTATCATACACATTGAGCGTTATTGTATTACTTTTAGCTAGTATGACAGACGTGCTTGTCACAAAGCACGAAGCAATGACTTCCGCATTCAAAATAATGGAGTCATTGCAGGATATGTTTGGGCAACCCTCTGAGCAAAAGCGGCATGAAGCTATTCGTTTCGCTATGCTCGCTCGTATGAAGAAGGGTACATTAGTTCCGGAACATGTCCTGAACATGATGTCCTACTTCAACACGGCAGAAATCAATGGCGGGGCCATTGATAAACCCAGTCAGGTGAGCATCATACTGACGACTCTTCCGAAGAGTTTCGATCAGTTCAAGAGCAACTATGGGATGAACAAGCTTAGATTCAGTCTCACACAGTTGCTCAATGAGCTCTGTACCTTTGAGTCCTTGACTAAGGACAGCAAAGGCAAGACCGGTGAGGCAAATGTTGCCGAACCATCTTCCTCCAATAATAAGAAGAGGAAGAGGTCTGCTGGGAAGGCGAAGGGTAAGCCCAAACCCAAGAAAGCCTAGAGCAAAAAGAAAGGCTCCTCCATCGATAAGAGCAAGGGAAAATGTTTCCATTGCGACAAGGTCAGGCACTGGAAGAGGAACTATCCTCAATATCTAGAGGAGGTAGCCAAGAAGAAGAAAACGAAAGGTAAATATGATTTACTTGTTCTTGAGTCGTGTTTAGTGGAAAATGATTCTTCACCTTGGATAGTTGATTCGGGGGCCACTAACCATGTTTGCTCTTCTTTGCATGGACTAATTCTTGGACATAGATTGAGGAGGGAGCCTTCTCTATGCGTGTGGGGTCAGGGGATGTTGTGTCGGCACGAGCAGTGGGTGTAATTAGATTGCGTTTTTCTAATAATAATTTTATAGTGTTGGACAATGTATTTTTTATTCCTGGATTTACACGGAATTTAATTTCCGTTTCTAAGTTGTTAGAACAATTATATTCTGTTTCTTTTGATAATAAAATCAGTTATTATTGCAAAGAATGGTTTGAATATTTGTTCAAGAATTAATGAAAACAAATTGTATGTGTTAAGGCCGTTAATACATACAACACTTCTCAACACCGAAATGTTTAAGGTTGAAAAACCAAAAAGGAAACGACATAAGATTTCTCCAGAAAAGAAACGTATCTCTGGCATCTAAGGCTTGGTCATATTAACCTTGACCGGATAAACAGACTAGTTAAAAGCGGATCTTTAAGTGAGTTAAAGGTTGGCACCTTACCTGTCTGCAAATCCTGTTTAGAAGGTAAAATGACCAAGAGACCTTTTACTAGAAAAGGGCTTAGAGCTAAAGAACCACTTGAGCTTATACATTCAGACGTCTGTAGACCGATGAATGTTAAAGCAAGGGGTGGTTATGAGTATTATGTCACCTTTATAGATGACTACTCGAGATACAGATATGTCTACCTAATGCAACAGAAGTCGGAAACTTTTGAAAAGTTCAAAGAATTCTAAGCTGAAGTTGAGAACCAGTTAGGAAAGACTATCAAGTCTCTACGATCGGATCGTGGAGGAGAGTACCTTGACCAAGAGTTTGAAGACTTTATGGTTGAGTATGGGATAGTATCCCAACTCACAGTCCTAGTACACCACAACAGAATGGTGTCGCGGAGAGGAGATATAGAACCCTAATGGAAATGGTGAGATCTATGATTAGTTTCTCATCATTACCAAATTCCTTTTGGGGATATGCGTTACAAACGGCGGCATACATTTTGAATGTAGTGCCATCCAAATCTGTTCCTAAGACTCCCCTAGAGTTGTGGAATGGTTGTAAAGTTAGTTTGTGATATTTCCGCGTATGGGGGTGTCCAGCACACGTGCTAAAGAACAGAACTGGAAAGCTAGATCTCAAATCTGTGGTCTGCTTGTTTGTAGGATACTCCAAGGAGACCAGAGGTGGATACTTCTATAGTCCTAAAGATAACAAAGTATTTGTATCGACAAATGCAACGTTTATTGAGGATAACTATATTAGTGACCATAAACCTCGTTCTAAAATTGTATTGAATGAGTTGGAGCTGGTGAGACCAGTACTCAGTCAACAAGAGTTATTAATCCATTAACATCTGAGAGTCAGATTATTCCTATTTAGGATACACTACCACCTAGACGTAGTGAGAGGGTTGTGAGATAGCCTGAACGCTATTTGGGTGTAAGTAAGGGACAAGATGTTGTCTCTGCTGATAGTATGGATGATCCATTGACATTTAAGAATGCAATGGAAGATCCTGATAAAGAGGAATGGCTTAAAGCCATGAATCTCGAGATGGAGTCCATGCACTCTAACTCAGTCTGGGAACTTGTAGACTTACCGGATGGGGTGAAACTCATAGGGTGTAAGTGGATCTACAAGAGAAAAAGAGGAGTAGACGGGAAGGTAGAGATCTTCAAGGCAAGGCTAGTGGCCAAGGGTTATACCCAGAAAGAGGGGGTCGATTATGAAGAGACATTCTCTCCAATAGCCATGTTTAAGTCTATTCAGATTCTCTTATCCATTGCTGCTTATTTTGATTACGAAATTTGGCAAATGGTCGTCAAGACTGCATTCTTGAATGACAATCTTGAAGGGAACATCTACATGATACAACTATAGGGATTCGTGTCTCCAGATCAAGAGCAAAAAGTTTGCAAGTTGCAAAGATCCATTTATGGACTTAAGCAAGCATCTAGATCTTGGAACATAAGGTTTGATGATGTGATCAAAACCTATGGCTTCGAGCAAAACGTTGATGAGCCTTATGTCTACAAGCGTATCATTGACAATAAGGTAGTTTTCTTAGTTCTTTACGTAGATGATATCCTACTCATTGGAAATGATGTAGGGGTATTATCTAAAGTAAAGGGCTGGCTCGCTAGCCAATTCCAAATGAAAGATTTGGGATAGGCGAGTTATGTTCTAGAAATCCAACTTATAAAGGATCGTAAGAACAAACTCATAGCACTGTCTCAGGCATCGTACATCGATAAGATTCTTGTGCGATTTTCCATGCAGAACTCCAAGAAGGGTAATTTACCTTCCAGACATGGAGTTCATTTGTCTAAGGAACAGTGTCCTAAGACACCTCAAGAAGTTGAGGATATGAGACGTGTTCCCTATGCGTCAGCAGTAGGTAGTCTTATGTATGCTATGTTATGCAAGAGACCGGACATCTGCTTCGCAATGGGAGCAGTCAGCAGATACCAGTCCAACCCAGGATTGGATCATTGGGTTGCTGTTAAGACTATTCTCAAGTATCTTCGAAGAACGAGAAACTATATGCTAGTGTATTCTGGACAGGATTTGATCCCGTTAGGATATACAGATTCTGATTTTCAGTCAGACAGGGATTCTAGGAAATCCACGTCTGGATCAGTATTCACCCTTGGTGGTGGAGCCATTGTATGGAGGAGTATTAAGCAATCTTGTATTGTTGATTCCACCACGAAAGCCGAATATGTAGCTGTTTGTGAAGCTGCTAAAGAGGTTGTTTAGCTCCGTAAGTTCTTGAGCGATCTGGAAGTTGTTCCAGATCTGGATAAGCCAATCACACTTTATTGTGATAACAGTGGTGTTGTGGCTAATTCCAAAGAACCAAGAAGCCACAAGAGAGGTAAGCATATAAAGAGAAAGCATCTCATTAGAGAGATAGTGCAGAGAGGAGATGTGATCGTCACCAAGATAGCCTCACAAGACAATCATGCTGATCCATTTACGAAGACCATACTGGCTAAAGTGTTTGAAGGTCACCTAGAAGGTCTAGGGTTACAAGACATGACTCACATGCTTTAGTGCAAGCGGGAGATTGTTGGGGTTTTTGCCCTAAAGCTTGTAATTTGTAAATATGATTTGAACGTAAATAAAAGAAGTAGTACATTCATTCATTTTGTGTCATACTTTATATATATAACATGTGCACTTAACATCCAAGATTGCCAGATGTAATTTCGAACTGAGTATATGAGTGTCAAATACAGATGGATGCAGTTTGAAACGAGCAATCTAAAGAGTCCGTAGATAGCAAATAAAGCTGGGTACTTTATTTGTCATTAATCTACAGCTGCGGTCTATTTCGTAATGTACGGTGATCCTATCCTGGATCATTCATATGAAGATATGAGAATGGAGGCACCTTGTATGATGTGATCATATAGGACTGGGCCATGATCTATATGAATCTCTCTCTAAGATCCGTTTAACGATGAGATTCATATATATCAACTAATGATGGCTATATATGGGTGATCTTAATCCTGAGTGTCTTATTGACTCCTTCAGGTTAGATCGTGGTCTTTAATATACCATAGGTAAGGTCGGAGTTGCATTCCTGATCAATATGCTCCGTATGTTGGGATCACGGTTTGGCTTGTGACTGGGAAGGTTTGTACACAATAGTGGAATCCACTCCTTCTTGCGAGAAGTAGATGGTAGTTCCCTTAAGGGTTGATTCGGGGCTTGAACAATATGAGCGCTCTCCTAATTCCGTAAGGAATGTAGGATTTATTGTTCATTAGAGAATCAATGGTACTTAAAGGAAAGATATAATTAGAGGGGTATAACTGACATTATGACCCAGCTCTAATTATGAACTACTTGTGGAGGATTATACCATATGTAATAGCTATATCGATGGACACCGAAAGTTATTGGTTTGTGTAAAAACGCCTACAGTTGAGAGAGTGCAACTTCGGGTTTTTAGTGGAATAACACCGAAGTTAATAATCATGAAATATTAATTAAAGAGTTTAATTAATTATTTCTAAAGATTATTGGAGCTCAAAATACTGTGGGTCCATTAGGTCTCCTTGCTAGCCCGATCGATTTAGGTAACAAGGGTCACGGTTAATTAATTGGATTGTCCAATTAATTGTGTTACGAAAGTGACACGTATATATATTTGGGAATTAATTGAATAATGAGATTATTTAATTAATAAATATTAATGATTAAATGAATTAAATAATTAGATTATTTAATTATGCGATTAATCATTAAATGGAGGGTGTTAGTTGATATTTGGATTTAGGTGAAGATAAAATAATAGGATTATTTTATTTTTACTAAATCAATTATCTAAGTATTTGAATTTAAGTTTGAATTTTAAATACTTATTATCCCTTTTTAATATATTAGATATATTTGAAAAGGATAATTAAAGAAAGGGTTTTTAGTTGAAAATATATATATGATATATTGAATAACTAAAAGTGAAGACCTGACAAAAAACACACCAAAAGTGAAGAGAAACAAAGTGGTGCGGCGGCCAACAAGAATCAAAGAAGAAAAAAAATTATTTTTTTAAAGCTTTCTTTTTGTGTGGCCTAACCTAAGACATACAAATAACAAGAGTTGTTTTTGTGTGTTCTTCTCTTCTTCTTCCATACAGGTTCCTGAATACTGTGACGTGCCCACACGCTGTTACCAGTTCTGGGAGATAGCAAGGAAGATCAAGTGGTTCAAATTAGGAGCAGATCGTATTAAAGTGAAAGAGCCTCCTACGTAGGTATGAAGAAAATTGTTTCTTCTCTTCTTGTTTATATGTTTTGATTTCGATTCTTTTGTTTTACTGTTCCGAAAAATAGATCCTAGGGTTTATCAGTCGTAGTATTTCTTTATGAAATAATTATTTTTTAAATTCCTTCCTCTGCGTGATCGGTAAACCTGGGGTTCCTACATACTCCGGGTCTCTAGGGGATCTTAAGACTATTCTTGTTCTACCCAGATCATTTTCACGGAGGAGGATGCATACGACACAGTTCAACCTCATGATGATCCAATGGTGATCACGGTACAGAATGTTAATTGTCGGGTTCACAGCATCTTGATAGATACCGGACGAAGTGTCGACATTCTGTTTAAAGGAGCGTCGGAAAAGCTTAACTTGAAGAACCCCTGCTACAACAGCTGCACCACACCCTTGTACGGTTTTATAAGAGACTCCGTAATGCCAGTCAGGACTCATATTCTACCGGTAATAATTGGAGAGGCTCCCTTTCAGCAGAACATCATGACAGAGTTTATTGTGGTTGATACCTCGTCTGCCTACAACGCAATCCTAAGAAGACCTTTCCTATCGGGAATCAGGGGAGTGCTGTCCATTTATCACAACATCCTAAAATTCCCGGTAGGAACTGAGGTAAGAGAAGTTCGTGGGGATCAACAAGCTGCCCGCACTTGTTACGCGATGTCCACTATTCCTACTGCTTTGGTCAAGCAGTGCGTCCATGTAACTAGTGAGCCAAGCCACGGGATACTGAAGCAGGATCACTATGTCCTAGAGGAAGGTGAAGACCCGAAACTTTTAAGAAGGGGACCTGGTTATCAGGAAGGTGACCCAGAATACCCGAAAAAGGCCTGACGAGGTACTGGTCTCTAACTAGGAAGGTCCCTACCTGATAAAGAAAGTGGTTCGAAAGGGGGCTTACAAGCTGGAAGACATAGATGGGTACCCGGTAGGCCGCACCTGGAATGCCGATCACCTTAAAAGATTTTACCCTTAGAGTTTTAAGAAGAATTTATTTTGGTTGGTATATTTCTAAATGTGTACCCTGATTTTGCTTGTATTCGCTTTTTGAGAAATTCAATAAAGTCAGTTTTGTTCTCCTACATGATTCTCCTATATTTGCCTTTAGATGTTCGCCACCACTAGATTGAATCAAGACCAGGAGAGCTCCATAGCAGCCCTAGTGCCCTGGTTCGGGTTAACCCCTATAGGAGGATGTCCATTACTGAACCAAGACCAAGAGAATCACATACATCTCCTAATGCCCTGGACTGGGTCCATACCCTTCGGGAGGATCGCCGTGATAAAGCTCCTCAAGACCAGGAAAAGCCAAATGGCATTCCTACTGCCTTGGTCGGGGAATACCTTACTCCAAGAAAGATCTGGTGCATAAGTGTTTAAATGTTATAGTTGCCAGCCAAACTTAGGATGCGAAGTCGTGGCCCTGGTTGCTCGTCGCAGTCCTCAAGACCAGGAAAGCCTATACGGCACTCCCACTGACTCGGCCAGGGAATACCCTCCGTCGGGAAGGATCTGGATGGTGTAATTATCTGCCAAGATCATTTCGCCAAAGGATTAGGATCTTCTAGCACGATGCCTGATGCCTGATGCCTAAGATTCGCCACTCGAAGACCTGGTGCTAAAAGGGGCCCTAATTCCCCACCAAGGTGAGACCTCCTATGGATCAAGATACCTGATTAAGATACCCGATACCTTGTCCCACCAAAGAGATCTAGTGCTAGAGTAGTCCTAATTACCTACCAGATAATCTATATATCATGACTCTTTAGTGCAGATATGTTAAGTTACACGATTCACCAATATTGTCACTTGAGCACCAGGCATCTCGATTCGCCTTGGAAAAGTCAAGAATTGGTCTTAACCAACAACCAAAACCATTTCAGAACTAAGACCCCCTGTGTGGGATGTGTCTGGCACTTCAATTTACATTGTTCGAGTCAGATACCAAAAACAACCTTGATGGCTTGCAAGGATTAAATCACCAGACTCAAAACAGTATGTGTTCCTTGTGAAAAATCTAGTGAAACTTCACAAGGGGACTACTTATCAGGATACCTCTAACTCAAACATATCCAGCCACTAAGACTTAATCAACACCAACATATCAAGAAAGCTCTAAGCAAGTTCAAGGTATCAATGAAGTACCAATTAAGTTATTATTTTGATTATGATTATGTGAGGTCCAACCAAGATCTAGCAGGCATTCAAACGTCAAAATTCTATGGAGGCCTACTAAGAACATATACTAATAGTATGTTAGTAAACAAGAAATGGAAATCTATTGATTAATCAGGGTGCCCAACCCCCATTTTCCGGGCTACAAAAAAAAAATGTTAACCGCCAAAATTGGCGAAGGATCAAAGAAGAAATTTCCATCTAGATTCAAGGTTGAAAAAGCTACCAAGGCAGAATCTAGCTACCTCCTAAAATGAGTCCAGACCAAAGTACTTAGGCACACCTCCGGACTATCCAAACTAAGATCAAAGGCACCTGGATTCCCAAGTAGCAGGCAACATAGAAAACAGGGTCCTGAAGTACCCCACTACCACACATCTCGCTGCCACACAGTCGAAGTATCCTGCTACCTCGCAGACCAGGTACCCCGCTACCACACTGACCAAACAACCCGATACTTGTTCATTTTGACACCACGCTATAGCTTCAACCGGTGTCCTGATACATTGATCCATCCCATAAACCGGCTGGCCAGATTTATTAGAGGACCAAGAAGAAAAAGATCATAAAGGTAAGTCTAAGCACGCTCAAAAGACAGCTTAATGCGACAATAAAATGCCACCATTCAAGACAAATAAAGAGTTATGCTCATTCCCGCCACTAAGAGTCCTATTTGAAATACAAGTCAACTCTATCATAATTTCTGAAAATAAGGGATCTTTTGATTCCTGGAAAGGAAAAAAATGATCTTCTCACCGATCACCAAGGAATGCCCCAAAAACTCTAGGTCACAAGACCGAATTCAGAGAAGTGTTGGGCAAGAATTGATACGTATCTATACATCATATTATCACAGAGAAAAGGGGACCGCAACTTGAGTGCCTAACCCTACTAGAGATTTTTTCCACTTATCGACATGCATGAGAGTTCCATCGCCATTGCCAACTAAGTGTTTTTTATCCCATCACCATTGCTATCTAAAATTTTCGTTGTATTCCTATCATGTTTTCATTTATCAATAAAACAGTGTTACGTGTCATCCTTTTACTACATTAATTTTTGTCCACCATTATCATTGCTTTTTACAGTTTTTATTAGGAAGCTAAGGGTATCGAACAACTTGATACTGCTCCAACTAAGATCTACCTTGATTTTAGTCATATTCAATTGTTAATTGGAAAAATCACCCCAGTGACAATTTTCGGTTAACACTTTTGGCACTATTTATGGGAAAAAACTCCCCACTTTTTACAAAGCTACCTAGCTCTACCCAGAAGAATCAGAAGATGAGGCTCCGATCCTCTTAGGGGCATCCTGACCCCTCATAACCCTATTCCCTCGCTTCCACTCAGAGAAACCAAGAGAAGAGGAAGGGAACTAGAAGCCAGGTCTGGGCATCAATTCTTCCACCCAATGCGGGCTTCGTGCCCCAAGACCCCACGGTCCAGGAGACAAATAGGGATACCATGGAGCAGCACGCTGCTGCCTATGTGGAAAGCATGGACCTCCAGATGATCGTCAAAGGAATACCTTTTGAAGCACCTAGACTTCAAGAGAAGCCGGACCAAGTACCCGGGTACCAGTCTTTAACAAACTTGGGCCATCTTTACCAGTACCAGATCATCCCAGAGATTTCAGACCCCGACATGTGAAGTCAACATTTGGCATCCCTCCTAGAAAGATCCCACCATCGGCTAGACCGGTAGTAGAGAAGATGGCTCCATGGCCCGATGCAGGTGGCAGTATCGGCCCTAAGAGAAACCCGCGGGGTACCCAGCCCAGAAGGAGGAATGCAAGGAGACAGCTGTGCTATCCAAAACTTCGGATAATGAGGAATCAGTAACCAGATCCAGACACGATGGGTCCAGACGCCTTGAAGATCGATGGCCAAGATGGAAAATGAACTCGAGGAGCTAAGGAAGGGGAAACATCGAGGTAGCCGGAAGAACCCCTTGGGGCAGATGAATACACCCTTCTCTAGGAGGATCGGAGAAGCAGAGCTACCTCCCAAATTCAAGATGCCCACTGAGAAATATTCTGGATCAGAAGACCCCGTGAGCCACATGGAGAGTTTCGTCCACCAGATAGAGATCCAGAATGCTACCAGGTCAGCAATGTGCAGAATGTTTCCTTCCACCCTGATCGATTGTGCCAAGACATGGTTCAGAAAATTACTTCCAGATAATGTGGATTCATTTATAAAACTTACTACAGACTTTTGTACTCAGTTTCAGGGGATCAAACCTCGTCCCAAGGACCCAGTCCTACTATAGTATATAATCTAAGAGCGGGGAGAGACATTAAGATCCTATGTAGAGGAGTTCCACAAAGAAGTGATCCAGATCGGATTGTTTGTCGAAAAGGAGACCTTGGCTAATTTTGGAAGAAACTTGTGGGCTGGCAGATTATTCCGCTCATTTATCAAACATCCGCCTAAGACTTACCAAGAGGCCTATGATAAGGCATTGGAGCAAGTGGACATATATGAACAACTCCGGGTCAAGGTTGAGCACGATGAAACCCGATCAACCAAATGATCGAAGAAGGAGTCTCCAAAACCTATAGCTGCGAAGAAGGTTTAGAATTATCATCCAAACTGGTCGACATACAGGTCACCACCTCCTACCCAGCATTGGGATAGATATCCGATGAGAAGGATTCCTCATAGAACAACACCTTCATTAAGAGAAGTAGCCTGGGTGGCAAGCGAAGAAGACTAGTACAACCATTACACTCCTCTCAATGCATCCCGAGAGAGCATATACCTCGCCATCCGCGACAAAGGTCTGCTTAGGAAGCCCGATCCTATAAAGATCCCGACCGATCAGAGGAACCGCTACAATTACTGTGATTTCCACGAGGATGTGGGACACAACACATCCGAATGCTACAGCCTCCGCAACCAGATCGAAGGACTGGTAAGAAGAGGACTCTGAGTTGAATTTTTGCAGTAGGTACAGGATAGTATCTGTAAGGATTCTCATTAAATTGATTGGCTTATTTCGTGGTCAAACCACATGTTGGGGTTTGGTTGTAAGGGTAGTCTAGGTGATTAAGGTTGAAGATCAAAGACCCTTTCCAAGACCTCAAGAGGACAAGCACCAAAGGTATATCTTGTGCTTACTTTGGCTTGAAGAGATATAGTTGCACACACACACAACATGCATAACTCTTATTCTTGAATGTTGTGTTTATATTTTGTGTGCATTCTGCTTTATTATTTATTCAATGTCTCTTCTTGCATTAAATTGATTGCATCTTGTTTTATGAAATGCCATGACATGATAGGCATTAGGATGCATTCAATACCCACACTTGCACTTCATGTATGTTAGCTTTTAGTGTGGTGTAATTCGTTTCCCGAAGGATGTTCGGAAATGTCCGCGCGTGCATGTTGATGTGCTTTGTTTTGCGCGATGATCGCCGGTGGAGATGCCTTTGGCTTCTCCTTGGTTTCACCATTTTTGGTGAAACGGCGGTTACTTTCGGCGGCCTGGCCGCCGTTCGAAACCACCGAATGAGACATGATTGAAATATATCTCTCGGGTCCAAAACGGCGGTTGGGATCGGCGGTTTATAAACCGTCGAACGAAGTCGCCAAAGTTTCCCTGTTCCGCTCGGGAGCCATTCGGCGGTTCAATTCAGCGGCCTGGCCACCGATTGAAACCGCCGATCGGTGCGTTTCAAGGGCAAAATTGTATTTTTCACCTGCCCTGTTTTTGGTCTCTATAAATACATCCTTATCTCTGGTTCAGAATACAAGTCTTGCATCCCAAGAACCCTAGAGAGATATTTAGAGAGACTTGAGAGAAAAAGCTTAAAGATCACATCTTTAATTCTCTAAACCCATTCCCACATGCACAAATCATCATCTAGGCATCATCTAGGTTCATCTAGTATATGCTAATGCATGGGTCTTCTTCAACACACATGGTATGATTTGTTGAACACTTTTATCTTACATAATTAGTGTTTCTACTTATCAATTTTATCTCATATTTTACTTATATGTGTTTAGATTAATTTCTACATATAAGATTGAGATTATGTGTTGATTGGGTTATTATTTGATAGCTAGGCTTTAATGTTCATATGTCATCTAGCTAATTGATCTCATTTGTTGATTGAGATTATTTTTCATAGCTTATTTGATTAGGTCATTATTGCCTAAAAGCTATGCCATGAACATTCTTGTGTGATGTATTGATAACTAGGTTGATAGATTGTTTTTTTAATCAACTAGTTAATCCTTTGAATGTTTGTGGGTTTTATATGATAGCTTTGTATCTAGGATTGGTTATCCTTTTCTTAGCTAAAGTTATATGCCATGACATATAGCTATATGTGATATCTAGGATTGATTACATTGTCATCTTATAATCCTAGGTAAGCATTTAGAGTACCCTAGCTCTTATTGCATTAATTGAATATTCATAAATATTCACATAGGGTTGTGCATCTCTTTTGAGAGATTGAAGTCTTGGTCTAGGGTTGCTATTACAGGCCCGCTGGGTAGTAGTGGTGGGTTACAGACCGGGATTAGGCTGTAAACATCATTACAAGTAGTGACTTCGAGGATCAAGCAAATTGGAATAGGGTTGCTAATAAAGGCCCGCTGGGTAGAAGTGAGGGGTTACAGACCGGAGTGTTATACGAGGTCTACATAGATTGTAAACTTCATTTCAATTAGTGATTTCGAGTTCCGAGTGTGGCGCACTATACAGCCCGTGGTTTTTCCCAGTGGTTGGGTTTTCCACGTAAACATCAAGTGTCATTTATTATTTCCGCATCTTATTACACTTGTATGTATTGTTGACTTGCTAGGGGTATTTTCATAAAATTGTCATGCACGCGAAAATTGGGTAATAATTAGATAAAATCTATTCACCCCCCCCTCTAGCTTTATATATAGAACACACCTTGAGAACTTTCAATTGGTATCAGAGCGGGTTCCTAGATATACTTAGGTGATCCAAGCTCATTTTGGTGTGTTTTTTGCATTTTGTATGTTTGTTTGATTTCTTCATACATTTTGCATTCTTCTCATTTGCATTCATTCAACGCAAACACTATGAGTGAATTTGTGAGAGAAGAAATTGACTCCGTTGAGGAGATGCCTCTCTTACTAGAGAGATTTAGGAGATTTGTGAAATTAACCACCTCACCTCCTAAGAAGAAGTTGACCACCTCACCTCCTAAGAAGAAGAAGACAATTGCTTTGGAGACTTCGAAGCATGACAGGAAGGAGGGTATCTCAATTGAAGACATGGGACTCAATGACAAGCCAAACCATGGAGTGTCTTCAAGAGAGGGGATTCAGTGCTACGAATGTGGAGGATTCGGGCATTTCTCCTCAGAGTGTGGAAACTTGAAGGATAGAAGAAAAGGGAAGGTGTTGGCCACCTTATGGGATAAATATGAAGATGACGAAAATCCTTCAAGTGATGAAGAACTTGCCATCATCTACACGAAATTTGGAGCCAAGAGTGTAGAAGTTGAAGAAGTTGGCAAAGTTGCTTTTCCTTGTGATCCCCAAGAAGAACTAGGTATAGAAGTAGTTGGTGTAGCTACTCATAGGGATTTGGCTCTTTCCTCATCAAGAGAAAAATTTGATGATCTTGATGAAGGAGATGACTTCATTGGTGAAATGGAGATTAGAGGAGATAACACAAGTGTTGAATATTTGTCATCTAACTCCACAAACGGAAGTGTGGAGTGTATGGATCTTAATCACTACAAAGTCAAAGTTAAGAGCTCGATGATGAGGAACAAGGAAGAAATTAGAAGATTAAAAGAAGAGAATCTAGAGCTTTCAACACTAGTAGACCACTTGTGTGAAGAAGTGGTGAGATCCATGGCGGATGAAGATAAGCTAAAAGACAACTTAGCCTTATCTAAGAGGAGAGAAGAAGAGCTAGAAAGAGAGCTTGAAGAAGTTAAGGTCTTAATGGCTAAGATGACTTCAAGCACCAAGAAGCTTGACCACATGTTGGGAGTTGGAAGAAAGCCAAGTGACAAGAGAGGTCTTGGCTACATTGATGACACAGATGCCTCCTCCACAAGCAAGACATCATGTGCCATGGACATGGACTTCAATATGTCTCCTCCTCCTCAACAACCTAGGAAAAAGAGTGACCTAGGAGAGTGTTCAAGAAGTGCCCAAGTGTTTGAGGCACCAAAAGGTCAAGCTCAAGCTCACTCCCAAAGGGCTCCTCACCCTATCTTCCCTCAAACTCAAAAACAACATGGGGAGAGTTCATTCATGCAAGCTCAGACAAGCAAGCAACCTCGTCTTGGTTATCAACAAAGGAGGAGAGATCCTATCCAACAATCAAGACAACCAGAACGACAAGGGAAAGCACCTATCCATGCTAAAGGGAATGGTATGATTCCTAACTATATTCCCACTTGTCATTTTTGTGGTTGGTCATATTAGACCAAGTTGCTTGCATTACATTGAAATGTGTAGAGCTAAAAGCATGTTTGACAAGAAAAAGGCTAGAGCTAAGATGCTTCATAAAAAGGAAGAAAATCATGTGCATGATCCTTTTTCATCTTGTACTCTAGAACCTTTGTCCACTAGGATTGACTTAGTGTCACCTAGGTGGAATAAAAAGAATGAACCCGCTTGCTACGAGACTAACAAGTCTCAAATAGGTTCAACCAAGTCCAAAGGACTTGGTAGATCCATAGGACCTCATACCCTTCTTTTGAAGTGGTATGGAAATTTGACCCCATATGGGGAACTTAAGCAAAGAGAGCTATTTTGCATTTTAGTCACGTGCAAAAAATTTGAAATATCTTATGCTTCTCTTTTTGTTGCTTGAGTTAGCTTGGTTACACTATGTATATATATTTTCTATTTAATAAGTGTGATCAATGCTTGTATTGCAATCCATGTCATATTTATGTTCAAACATGCATTTTTGGACTAGGAGATATATACATAGGATAAAATTTGAATGACCTATAATGATCTCCATGACATGATGATTGCTAAAATGACATGCTAAATGCTAATCTTAAAAAGCATGTTTTGATGATTGCATTTCTTAACTGCAAAAAATGTGTGAAAAAGCTTATGAGACTCAAATGAAAAAGGATCTTGTATCCATTCAAGGATTTTACAATCCAAATGTCTCTCTTTCTTTATTGGTTGAACATGTCTACTATCATACGGATATCTTATCCGGAAAAATCAAATAGGGTGCAAAGTCGCTCATGACATGTTTGGCTTATAAAATTAGATATAGTTGTTCTTAAATTAAAATCAATGAAAACCTATATCCTTGCTTCTCTCATGACATTGGTGAAATTGGTTTGAATTCATATTAAAAACCTTTGTCATTTGCTTTGCCAAATACCATGGTATTTTGGACTTAAATGCTACATGTCTTGTATGCAAAGCAATTTTTTGATTCACACATTTTCTTTAAATAAATCTCCTTGTTTCTCTCCAATAAATTGAGATTGCATAAAGTGACTTATATTGATTATGCATATACTAGAATGCTACTATCTCTCTTTGCCGTGAGTAACCCGGTTGGGGACTACTCTTTTGTCTATATCATGACAAAAAGGGGGAGTAGGTTGTGGTAAGGGGAGTTGCAAATTGTAGTAGCAATTGTGCATGTTGGGGAGAATACTAATTGAGGGGGAGTAACCCTTTGAGGGGGAGCATTTGCACATTTATACATTGCAAGATGTTGTACTTAAATTCTTAAATGCAAATGCTTGTTTTATCTCACTTGATTCATCTCACCTTTTCTTGTATTGGAAAGTATAGAAACTGTGCTTTCAGGGATTGATTGTTCTACTTGAGATTGAAGACTTCAAGACTATTTATATTATCTCTTTGTAAAGTAGAAAATCATAGTAGACCCGTAGTTTCTATTATGTTGTGAGGAATCAATGTGAGTGGTGGTTTTGTCACGAAATAGCCAAAGGGGGAGATTGTAAGGATTCCCATTAAATTGATTGGCTTATTTCGTGGTCAAACCACATGTTGGGGTTTGGTTGTAAGGGTAGTCTAGGTGATTAAGGTTGAAGATCAAAGACCCTTTCCAAGACCTCAAGAGGACAAGCACCAAAGGTATATCTTGTGCTTACTTTGGCTTGAAGAGATATAGTTGCACACACACACAACATGCATAACTCTTATTCTTGAATGTTGTGTTTATATTTTGTGTGCATTGTGCTTTATTGTTTATTCAATGTCTCTTCTTGCATTAAATTGATTGCATCTTGTTTTATGAAATGCCATGACATGATAGGCATTAGGATGCATTCAATACCCACACTTGCACTTCATGTATGTTAGCTTTTAGTGTGGTGTAATTCGTTTCCCGAGACTTTAAAGAAGGGAACCTGGTTCTTAGAAAAGTGACCCAGAATACCCAAAAAAGGCCTGATGGGGTACTAGCCCCCAACTAGGAAGGTCCTAGCCTGATAAAGAAAGTGGTTCGAAAGGGGGCTTACAAGCTGGAAGACATGGATGGGTACCCGGTAAGCCATACCTGGAACGCCGATTACCTTAAAGGATTTTACCCCCCCCCTCCCCCCCCCCCCCTCCCCCCCCCCCCCCCCCCCCCCCCACCCCCCCCCCCCCCCCCCCCCCCCCCCCCAACCCCCCCCCCCCCCCTATAGAATAGATTACATACAACCGATGCCGTATGTACTTTACTTTCACACCCACAGACAAAGTTTGTCAAGGGTGAGTGCTCTTACCAATAGTGTAAGTGCACATGTGAGTTAGCTTTAAGATTAGTTGTTTTTTGCTAAGAAGCTTAGCTTGCTGGATTCGCTATCTCTACAACTTGACATGAACTTAGCTATCTCACATTCTTGGTTATGATAGTCGAAATCTAGTTGATTAACTTTTTGAGAAGTTATTTTATGAAATCTAATGGTGACAATCATGTTAAGACTTTAGAGAAAGTCATTTTTTTTGTTTTTTAAGTTAAAATGCATAGTCTTTAGTCTCTTGGAATCGACTTATCTTTAACTTGTAGTCATGAGGACTACAAGCCAAGAGGACTCATAAAAAGGGTGAAGGCCTTGCATTTGATGAAAATAGCTTGCGAAGGTATCTCTAATATCATATTGCTTGCTTATATTGATTTTCTCTCTAAACTCATTGTGTGTACCACTTCATAAAGCATGTCATATTGAGAGCTAATATAGTGTTTATATGGTCACATTTGCTCTTTTGAGATCTTTAGTGATAATTGCTCACATTGATCTTAATGATGATGTGTGTTATGTTTGTATGATGTTGAGTGGCAAGTTTTGAAAAATATGTTTATATTCTTTGAAAGCTACTCTCTTGAGAAGTAGATCTTAAGTAAGTCCCATTACTTGCTTTTCGATCATGTGCTTTAAGCCTTAAAATTTGGTTTCAAAATGCACTTTTTCTTCTCTTATATGCTTGTTATGTCGTTGAGTTGATATATGTGAGTTTTGGATACTCTTGATGTTCTAAGATTAGTACATTTAGAAATGACCTTTGGTTTGTATCCATTTGTTTCGGCAACATAGTACTCAACGAGCACCCTCATGGAAAGGGCTACACACCTTGGTTGTGTAGCCGCCTAATGTAGGAAAGGGCTATGCCATTGTAATGAGTGAAAGCCGCCATGAGGTGTATATGTTTATGTTAGAAAATTCAAAGTAGTGTTGAAAAGAATCATTAAAAAAAATACTTTGATTCAAGCCTAAAACAAAGCAAAAAGGCTTTATGAAGTTTAGTTGAATAATCAAGTTAGCTCAGGTTGACAAATAGAAACAGATATAAGAGCCACACATGCACACACAACGCTCACATGTTGAAAACTATTCTCTTTATAAGCAAAATTCGGATGAAAATTGATTTGACTTTTTTATGGAAAGTCTAAGGATGAATAGATGTTGAAAATGTTTGCATGTTTGATTACTAAACTACTTCATTTCATATTCTTGAAGCAAAATCTTCACACACTCACATTTTGCTTATTTGGTATTTTTGATACTCTAGCAATTTTTGAAGACATATGAGAGTGATTGAAAATCATGGTGGAACTCTCATTATTATTTGAAGCTTATTTGATAAAACTATGAAAATTGCTTGAGACGTGAATATGTGGCGATTCTTGTGAAACAATTGTCTATCTAGATCTCAGATGGGGCATTTATCAAGGGGGAGCATTATATGCTATGTTTTGTTCTCTTTTGTGATTTGTTTACATGATTCTTCAAGAATTGTTGTTTGTTGGCATTATTCTTGTTTTTGAGAAATCATTAAGATGCTATGATAATTATTTATTTGCATATTCATTTGTTCAAAAATGATGTTTTGCATTTGTATTTGTTTGTTGGTCACTTTCTTGCTTTGTTGTTTCCACTCACTTGTGTTTTTAGTGTTTTTTGTGATACAAGGTCATGGGAAAAGCTAAGAAAGTTGGAATTAGCAATTGTTAACCGCCTTTTTTGGCAAGGTGAAAATTCTCAAAGTGTGTTTTTCAATATATAAAGCTAGAGGGGGGGTGAATAGATTTTATCTAATTATTACCCAATTTTCGCGTGCATGTCAATTTTACGAAAATATCCCTAGCAAGTCAACAATACATACAAGTGTAATAAGATGCGGAAATAATAAATGACACTTGATGTTTACGTGGAAACCCTCAACAGGGAAAAACCACGGGCTGGTAAGTGCGCCACACTCGAACCTCGAAATCCACTATATGAAAAGACGGTTACACCCTCAAGTGATTCTCGGACCCTCACCCTAGATAACCTCAGGCTATGGACACTACCACTCGCCACTCTTGGTTCAATCCCTAGTGATATCCCCTGATACACTACTCTTGGCGTGAGCACCCTCTAATCTACCACGCGGGCCTTTTATAGCGGCTCTAGTCCAATTTGCTTGATCCTCGAAGTCACTACTTGTAATGATGTTTACAGCCTAATCCCGGTCTGTAACCCACCACTACTACCCAGCGGGCCTGTAATAGCAACCCTAGACCAAGACTTCAATCTCTCAAAAGAGATGCATAACCCTATGTGAATATGTATGAATATTCAATTAATGCAATAAGAGCTAGGGTACTCTAAATGCTTACCTAGGATTATAAGATGACAATATAATCAATCCTAGATATCACATATAGCTATATGACATGGCATATAACTTTAGCTAAGTAAAGGATAACCAATCCTAGATACAAAGCTATCATATAAAACCCACAAACATTCAAAGGATTAACTAGTTGATTAAAAACAATCTATCAACCTAGTTATCAATACATCACACAAGAATGTTCATGGCATAGCTTTTAGGCAATAATGACCTAATCAAATAAGCTATGAAAAATAATCTCAATCAACAAATGAGATCAATTAGCTAGATGGCATATGAACATTAAAGCCTAGCTAACAAATAATAACCCAATCAACACATAATCTCAATCTTATATGTAAAAATTAATCTAAACACATATAAGTAAAATATGAGATAAAATTGATATGTAGAAACACTAATTATGTAAGATAAAAGTGTTCAACAAATCATACCATGTGTGTTGAAGAAGACCCATGCATTGGCATATGCTAGATGAACCTAGATGATGCCTAGATGATGATTTGTGCATGTGGGAATGGGTTTAGAGAATTAAAGATGTGATCTTTAAGCTTTTTCTCTCAAGTCTCTCTAAATATCTCTCTAGGGTTCTTGGGATGCAAGACTTGTATTCTGAACCAGAGATAAGGATGTATTTATAGAGACCAAAAACAGGGCAGGTGAAAATACAATTTTGCCCTTGAAACGCACCGATCGGCGGTTTCAATCGGCGGCCAGGCCGCCGAATTGAACCGCCGAATGGCTCCCGAGCGGAACAGGGGAACTTCGGCGACTTCGTTCGGCGGTTTCGAAACCGCCGATCCCAACCGCCGTTTTGGACCCGAGAGATATATTTCAATCAGGTCTCATTCGGCGGTTTCGAACGGCGGCCAGGCCGCCGAACATAACCGCCGTTTCACCAAAAATGGTGAAACCAAGGAGAAGCCAAAGGCATCTCCACCGGCGATCATCGCGCAAAACAAAGCACATCAACGTGCACGCGCGAACGTTTCCGAACATCCTTCTGGAAACGAATTACACCACACTAAAAGCTAACATACATGAAGTGCAAGTGTGGGTATTGAATGCATCCTAATGCCTATCATGTCATGGCATTTCATAAAACAAGATGCAATCAATTTAATGCAAGAAGAGACATTGAAAAACAATAAAGCACAATGCACACAAAATATAAACACAACATTCAAGAATAAGAGTTATGCATGTTGTGTGTGTGTGCAACTATATCTCTTCAAGCCAAAGTAAGCACAAGATATACCTTTGGTGCTTGTCCTCTTGAGGTCTTGGAAAGGGTCTTTGATCTTCAACCTTAATGACCTAGACTACCCTTACAACCAAACCCCAACATGTGGTTTGACCACGAAATAAGCCAATCAACAAAAGGGAATCCTTACACAAGGGTCCAAAGAAGAATTTTTCATCCATACCAAGGTTATTTAATTGTTGAAAGAATGAATCCTGGTACCCCGAATCTCACTATGACACTAGCTCATAGTATCCCGATGTCGCACCACACCGGTATCCTGGTACCCCGTATCCCGTACTTTGTACCCCGTACCTTGTAACCCGCACCTGGTACCCTGTACCCCGTACCCCGTACCCCGTACCCCATACCCCGCACCCCGCACCCCGTACCCCGCACCCCGCACTAGGACCGATCCTCCAAGCACCTCCCGACCTCCTAGCATATAAGGCATCAGCAAGGGAGGTCTTAATTCACCATCTGCCAGATTACCAAGGAAGAGCTAGACCACGCCATAATGAGAGTAGTATGCGCCATCATTCAAATACAAGGAAGGTTGACCTCTCCGGTCATTCACAACGCCATTAATGAAGATAGTCAACCCTATTAATGGAGGTAATCAACCGTATTAATGGAGATAGTCAACCCTATTAATGGAGATAATCAACCATATTAATGAAGATAGTCAACTCTTTAATGGCCATTCACAATGCCATTAATGAGAGAATATTCAACTCAATCAATGCCAAATCAGTGTTCCTATAATTGTGGATTGATTGACTAAATTGATGGAGTGGGCAACAAGAATTAAAACCTATAAATATGACACATCTCTTTATTGAGCGGCTTCTTCTTCTTCTCCCAAAAAAAAAAGATCGACGGCTTCTTCCCAACAAGGCTTCCTTTTCTTCTTCTTTTCTATTGATTAGAGAAAAGGGCCTACGCCCGCCTATTATTGTAAGCTCTCTGGAGCATTTATGTTGTATTAATCTCCTACTTGTGTAAGCTCGCCGGAGCACGCCTTATTGATAAATATATAAAGGATCTCTCTCCACCGGATACTACTTAGGGGTTTTTCAGCATATGATCATACGTGATGCTTTTTCCCCCTAGGCCAGTCCACCTTCTACCAACAGAATTGTCATTCTCCCTTCTATCTCTTTTATTATGTATGTATGTGAATTTGATTCCGACCCCGCTGGCCACCTATTCATATGACGTTCCACATACAAAGAAGGGGAAAGAACCTTCAGACTAGCAAAAAGAACCGAGGTGGTCTCATCTTTCACGACCATATCTACATCATTGAAGAGTGCATATCCCTCCCCATACGGGTCGGGGAATTGCAAAGGAGATCCAGAAAAGAGTACCAGACACTGGGTACGAGGTACGGGGTACAGCGTACCGGGTACAAGATTCGTCGTCACCCTACTACTATATCCCACACTTAGTCGATTTGTAGGAACCAACGGGGTATCGAGCTACTAGGTATCCCGCTAGCCTAGGTCTATCCCGATATGGGTCCCCCATAAACCGTTAATTAGAATTTTCACCCGGTGACAAATTTTGGTTAACAGCAATCCTTTAAAGCCCGTTGACAATTCTAATCTTACTTCCCTTTCCAAGACAATCAAAGCCAACAAGTTTAGGCCTTTGAGAGGTTATGAGTGCAAAAAGATTTTGCAAGAGAAAGGTATTGATTTGAATTCTTATATTGGTTCTTATGTTCATAATGTTATCATGGAGAGAAATTGGAGTACTTGGATTAACATGCTAGGAATAGCTAATGAAACCATGGTTAGAGAATTCTATCATGTGTTCAAAGAAAGTACTAATGTTGAGGATGCCGTTATGAATATGAGAGGTGTTGTTTTTAGAGTTAATTCTTGGAAATTGAATGAGTTTCTAGGATTGCCCGATGATATTGAGTCGGATTTCCTTGATGTTGATGTCTTGGAAAACCTTGATTTGATGGGTAAAACTCTTTGTGATGATGTGAACTTTGAGTGGGGTAAACGTGCCTTTATTAGGCAAAGTAAGTTGACCAAAATTATTCCTTTTTAGCATTTATTTGTTTATGCAAATCTTGTTGTCTCTACTAATGCTACCGAACTTAATAGAGAAAATATCAAGATTGTGTATGCTTTGGTGACAAACAAACCCATTAATCTTGGTCAAGTGCTTATTGAACATATTGTGATCATGGCTTGTGCAAGTCGTATGGACAAGAAATTAGCATTTCCGGGGTTTATTTCTCAAGTCGTATGAACCTTAATTTTGATGTTGATGTCTTGGAAAACCTTGATTTGATGGGTAAAACTCTTTGTGATGATGTGAACTTTGAGTGGGGTAAACGTGCCTTTATTAGGCAAAGTGAGTTGACCAAAATTAGTGCTTTTTGGCATTTATTTGTTTGTGCAAATCTTGTTGTCTCTACTAATGCTACCGAACTTAATAGAGAAAAGATCAAGATTGTGTATGCTTTGGTGACAAACAAACCCATTAATCTTGGTGAAGTGCTTATTGAACATATTGAGATCGCGGCTTGTGCAAGTCGGATGGACAAAAAATTAGCATTTTCGGGGTTTATTTCTCAATTGTGTTTAGCTAAAGGTTTGAAAAATAAAGATGATGAAGTGCTACTTCCTCCCTTAGAGAAGTTAAGTGAGAAACGTGTGGCGACCATGTCATACAAGGATAAGGGAAAGCTTAGTGATACATTTAGGCTATTTGTTGAATCTCATGATTCAAGCCATGTATCTAGCACACCTATTCTTCCAAGTTGGGCTATACAATTATAGAAAGAGGTTGAAGAGTCACGAAGGATGATTGAGGCGTCACAAAGGAAGATTGAAGATCTTAATGCTAAGATAGTGATTCAAGATGAGAAGATCAAAGAATTGGAAGGAAAAGCAACTACTACAAAGCATTATGTGAGATCATCACATCGCACAACTTTCCTTGGTGGAACAAATGGCTAGAGAGTGTCTTAAGGTATATTTTCTTACTCTTTCCTTTTGGCTTCATATCATGTCAAAAAGGGTGAGAAATATGGGAGATATATATCTAGCTTGCTTAGTCTCATTTTTTAGTTTTTATTTTTGGTGTATTTTGGTATCAAGTTTGAACTTTATGGCATGTAATATTTTTTGGTATTTGTTGATCTTGGCTAGAATATTTTGTTGGATAGCATGTATTAAGGGGGAGCATACATGATCCATCTGAACTTAAATGTTTTATTTTCTTGCCTAATAATGAATATTGCCATATGTGTTGTCTCTTGGATATTCTTGTGCTTTCAAGTTTATTTTAGGTGATATCAAGAGAAGACCAAGATGAAGTTCAAGACTTGTTGTTGAAAATTGTGTCTAGAAATATGTAACTCATTGTACTCATTGTGACCATATTTTCTTTGTAATTGTTTTAGTATATGTATAGGGGTTTTGACATGGAATTTGCCAAAGGGGGAGATTGTTAGGTTTTTGGTTTGCCTTGGCATGTATTCCATATCAAAACGGTGTTTATCTTGTATTGATTAGTGGTAGTTATCATGATAATTGAAAGCTTCAAAGAAAGACTCGGCTACGGTTCATGCAAGGTGGTGGCTTGTTAAGGGGAATTAGCTTCATTGCTCATCAAAGGTATAATTGACCTTATTCCTCTTACAAGGCATAGGCACACACACACAAATCATTCATAAGTGTCCCTGCATGGTTGTGCACATTTTATATAACACATTCACATGTTTTTAGTATGCTCATGCATTGTACTCAAATTGGCATACATTGTAGAATTGCATGTTTTAAGACTATGTCTAGGAAATGGCATACATTTGTGATCTTGTGTTTAATTGTTTGTGTTTTATTGTATTTGGACTTGAACATGATCTCATATGATTCCTTATTGAGTGCCGGTCATTTTGGTTACTCGTTCATTAGGTTTCGAGTCCAAACGATATAGCTACGCTACTTTGCGTTCTCATTCGTTGAGTTGTCTTCGTCGTCATTTTCTGAAATGAATTCTCAACCTTTTGTCAAAGTTTTGTAGTCTTCATTGTGCATGAGGGAGTCACAATTAGTAATCCAAAAATGGATTCTAAATCGGAGCTCGAAGGCCCGGATACAGCCGAAGAACGCGAGCGGTGCGCAAGAGGAGCAAGCATGGCCAACGACCAAGCTTGGTGGCCACGTGCGGAGGCCGTGTGCCACACGGCCAGAGCAACCCTCTGCCCATGTGTGGCACATGTGCCCCACATGACCCTAGGTGATGTGGCTGCACGTGATTGGTCCGTTTCTCCCTCTCTTTCATCTCTTTTAAATTCTCCAATTCCCTCACATTCATTTCAAGAAGCAAAAATTAGAAATCTTAGACCAGAATTTTTCTCTCAACTTTTATCACCTTCCAAACACCATAACTTTCTCATACGAAGTCGGAATTGGTTGATTCAAGTTGGAGATTGTTTGTAATCAAGTCCTCTACCGTTTCCAAGTGGTCTTGCAACTGTTTGATCGACTTTTGTAGTTGTTCTACCCAGAAAACCGAACCAGCTCGTGATTGCAAGGTAGTTGTCATATCTTTGAGATTTCTTCTTTTATAACCTTCAATTTGCTTGGGGTTTCTTCTTCTATATGTATGTATATGTATGGTGAATGCTATTAAGGAAGATAGCTTCATAATCAATCCTAATCAAAAGTCTAATTAGAGACATATGTGAACTAGTTTCTTAGATTCTAGGTTTTTCACATGTTTGAGAGTTGTATTGTGATTAGATTGATATCTAGGATTATTTGTGACTTGATTGAATCATTTTATGATTGATAATCCTTGAAATGTGCTTTGATTCTTTGATTGATAATATCTAGGATTAATGCTTGTATATGTGTTTTTAGAGACATCTAGGATTTAATTGATTTATCATTATATCCTTGCTCTAAATCTTTGGCTAGAATATTCATTGAATACATTTTGTACTTCTAGCATTTATGTGTATGTTTATAACATCTTGAATATGTGCTTCATGACTATGATTTATTCAAGTGTTATATGTGTGAATGAAACTATGAGCTTTTGTGTTAGGTGTTTTTCACATGCTCTAGGTTTAATTCATGTTTTGGCATCTAGACTATATTACTTGTGTTCTCACATGTTTAAGTCTAGTTGTTCCATGGAATGTATTAATCACATGTTCTATGATGAATTGATTGTTTGCATCATTTGCATTCACTTGATCACACTAGGAAGTCTTTGTAAAAGGCATGAAGTCTTGGCTAGGACAAGGTGTCCTGATAGTCAAGCAAGGAAGACTTGGTTAGGACAAGGCATCCGGATAACCAAGCAAGAAGTCTTAACTAGAGTCGGGATGACTTGGATAGTTAAGCAAGAAGTCATGGCTAGGATCAGGAAAGTCCGAATAGCTATGCAAGGGAGGCTCTTTAGAGGCATGAGTGCCTTGGATAGGGAGTTGGCTACATTATTGGTAGGCCCAGGCGTTTGGTATGACATAGACTCCAATAGAGTGTGGTACATGGGATATGTATGCATGTTTGAGAAATTTCTAATCATCCAACGATGTTGGTTTGGTATGGAGTCCAATATATGGTGGTTTCGCATCATTGAGGGTTTTTGTATCTTTCAATAGGGATTGGGTAGACATAGACTCCAATAGAGAGTAGATCATAGGTTGGTCACTTTTGAGGAATTTCTAATCTATCCTCCAATATATATAGTACCCAATGGTTGTAATTCAACCCATGGATGTTTCCTCCTTGGAGGTTTTACCATGTTAAAAAATCTCTTGTGTTAATTCTTCCTATCTCTATCTCTTATATTTGTTTATGTGTATGTTGTTATCTTGTTGCATATTATTCATTTGTGATGTATATTGGAACAAGATTTGTAAAGTGTGATTTGTGAACAAATTCATTTGATCATATTTGTATATATAATTCTTTTGTATAGTGTTACCTTTGTGTATTGTTATATTGTTAATACTTGTAATACATTTTACAAATATTAAAATACAAGTATTTCTTGTTATTGAGTTTTTGTGTTACTATACCTCATACAACTAATTGATATACATAGACTATGCTTAAATGATCACATGCTTATATTGTCTATGTATGAATTCTTGGTTTATGTGTTGTATGTAAGGCTACCTTGAGGGACAAATGTAAGTTTGTTCAAGAGGATTGAAAAAGGCGTAAAAACCTATTCACAACCCCCCCCCCAATTTAGGTATGCTTTAAGCTATTTAACTATGTTTGTATACTTTCAGAATCAATTCTTTTCATTCTACCCTTGGTCATGTGATTAAAATGATTATATCTAAGCTACAAGAATAACCATCAATCAAATTCTAAAACCCAAAGGAAGAATTTACAATACAAGAAGAGTTCGAAGATCCATAAAGATTATTATTTACAAAATCACCATATAACTCACTAGGTGAAAATCATAAGCAAAAATGTGTTGGGGTTTTTGCCCTAAAGCTTGTATTTTGTAAATGTGAATTGAATATAAATAAAAGTAGTTTATTCATTCAAATTATCTCATACATTTATTTATATCATGTGTACTTAACATCCAAGATTGCCGGATGTAATATCTAACTGAGTATATGAGTGTCATATATAGAGGTATTCAGTTTGAGATGAGCAATCTAAAGAGTCCGTAGATAGCAAATAGAGTTGAGTACTTTATTTGTGGTTAATCTACAGCTGCGGTCCATTCCATAATGTACGATAGTCTTAACCTACACTATTCATATGGTGATATGAGAATGGAGGCACCTTATATGATGTGATCATATAGGATTAGGCCATGATCTATATGAATCTCTCACCAAGATCCGTTACAAGATGAGATTCATATATATCAACAAAATATGGCTATATATGGGTGATCTTAATTCTGAGTGTCTTATCGACTCCTTCAGGTTAGATCATGGTCTTTGATATACCATAGGTGAGGTCGGAGTTGCATTCCGGATCAATATGCTCTGTATGTTGGGATCATGGTTTGGTTTATGGCTGGGAAGGTTTGTACACAATAGTGGAATCCACTCCTTCTTGCGAGAAGTAGATGGCAATTCCCTTAAGGGTTGATTCAGGGCTTGAACAATATGAGCGCTCTCCTAATTCCGTAAGGAATGTAGGATTTATTATTCATTAGAGAATCAATGGTACTTAATGGAAAGATATAATTAGAGGGGTATAACGGACATTATGACCCAGCTCTATTATGAACTATTTGTGGAGGATCATACCATATGTAATAGTTGAATCGATGGACATCAAGAGTTATTGGTTTGTGTAAAAACGTCTACAGTTGAGAGAGTGCAGTTTCGGGTTTTTAGTGGAATAACACCGGAGTTAATAATCATGAAATATTAATTAAAGAGTTTAATTAATTATTTCTAAGGATTATTGGAGCTCAAAATACTGTGGGCCCATTAGGTCCCCTTGCTAGCCCGATCGATTTAGGTAACAAGGGTCACGATTGATTAATTGGATTGTCCAATTAATTGTGTTACAAAAGTGACACGTATTTATTTGGGAATTAATTGAATAATGAGACTATTTAATTAAAGAATATTAGTGATTAAATTAATTAAATAATAAGATTATTTAATTATGCGATTAATCATTAGTTGGAGGATGTTGATTGATATTTGTGTTTGAATGAAGATAAGATAATTTGATTATTTTATTTTTTATTAAATTAAATATCAAATTTGAATTTAAAAAGTTTAAATTCAAAGTTATTAATTATCCTTATAAATATTAGATATTTTAACGGATTAATTAATTAAAAGTTATCAGTTAAAATATATATATGATATATATGTTTTAAGAAACTGATGAACACTAATTTAAAACACACCAACATAGATTCACGCAAAGAGAGAGAAAAACATAATAGAGGGTGTGCGGCCACTTAAAAAAAGAGAAAGGAGTTTTGTTTTTGTTTTTGTTTTTGTTCTTCACAAACAAAGGGTGGCCGAATTCTTCTAACAACAAAACAAGGGTTGTTTTGTGTTTCTTTCTTTTTCAGGTTCCTGAGTACCGTGACATGCCTACACGCCGTTACCAATCTCGGGTCATAGTCAGGAAGATCTTGTGGTTCAAATCAGGAAGCAAATCGTATTAAAGAGAAGGAGCCTCCAACGTTGGTATGAAATCGTTTCACCTTCTTTGTTGTTTTCGATTATTACTGTACAATTAGGTTTACTTGATGATTGCATAAAAAATTTTAAAGCCCTTCCACTACACAATCTGTAACCCTAGGTTCCTACACAATGTATTATCTTGAACAAATTGGTTGTGCATGATTAGTGCCTAGGTTTTATGCTTTGTGTGTTTTATTAGGTGCGCGCCTTTATGCCGGGCTTTCTTGTCCAACATTGAGGACAATGTTGAGTTTTGGTTTGGGGGTATAGACACCTTTGTTTTGAGTTGTCTTTTGTGTCATTGAGTCATTTTGTGTCCAAATTTTTCAAAACTATTGCATGGCCAATTTTTTAGCTTAAAGTAGCTTGGTGAGATGCTTTGAGTGTGTGTTTGTGGCGAGTTTGTCTATGCTTAATGTACTGAGTTCTAGTAACTCTTTGTCGTTCTAGGGATCTCACTTGCACTTCATGGGTTAGTCCCACCTTTCTAGAACCTTAGTTGAGAGAACTCGGTGCTCAAGTGCCTTGTTCTAATAGTGAAGATTACCTTGAAAGTTTCACAAACACTAGCCAAAGAGCATATGTTGACGGTGAAATTTGGATTGCCACGCACTCAACAATTATATTAATTCAATGTAAAACGAGAAAATAAAGAATGCATGCTAGAGACAGATTTTACGTGGAAAACCCTTGAATGGGAAAAAACCACGGCACCCCAGAGGGCAGAAAGATAATACTATGCTTATTGCTTTGTTTACAAACTTAGATCTCTCATACAATTGCTCTCTTCTCTCAATTTTTGAACCCCCTCCTCATGGGATAGATGGTTCTATTTATACATGTTAATTAGGGTTTCCCCTTGCTTTTAGCGGTGTTGGTGGTAGGATTCCCCCTTTGATTTGTACTAGGATTCCCATGTTGTTACGGATTCGGATATGCTTTATCTCTTTTCCTTTTTATGATTCCTTGTTGCCATGGGTCTTCTAGAAGTTAGGGTTTATTTCTGTGTTCCTGCCGAGTCGGTTTGGACCCAGTACATTGATGTAGCGAACACCTCCACTTCTGGGTATTACCTTTCGGCAACCACGTTTCTATCTTTGGCGAGTAAATGTCTAGCTCTGGCGATCACACTCTTGATTTATTGCCTTAAGACGGCACACTGACTGGCCACGTTTTTCTCCCTTGACATGGTCAATGTGTGACGTGGCCACCTTTTCTTCAGCATTTATTGATTATGTTGATGACGTGTCTACTTGGCGAATTTATACATACAACAATACCCCCATAAACACTTCGAGCCAAGTGAATGATTTGGTCTTTTTAATTCGCTTGCCTTCGCGAGCAGTATTTATATCCATGCTTTTAAGATTTCGGCGTGTTTTATAAATAATTTCCTTCTTTCTTCTTTTCACCACGTGTTGCATTGATTGGTTAATTCTTCCGGTGCAAGTTTTCAATTTTAGCCACACAATCTCTAGTGCTTCCACTCACTTGACAGGCAAAGGTACGCTCTGGCAGCTTGGTGATCCCCGAGACGCCACATGTCCATTATTTGGTGGTGATTATTGCGGCTGGTTACTGTGACCGTCACTCATATTAATTGCGTATCCCTTATCTGATTTTCTTTTTGAATTTCAAAGTTCCCTCTTATAAGGCCCGATCGTTTCTTCTTCCTTATTTTACCCTTTTCACTTATTCTTCTATTTTCTTGTTCTTTCTCTAACAATAGAATTCCTTCATTCTCTTTCCTTCTTCTCCCTTAGACATTTCTTCCGCTGATTTCTTTTATTTTATTCCATTGTCGGACGGCTCCCCTTGAACTCGATCGTGATTATTTCTTGGCATCCCCAAATCTCTTGCTCATTCTCCGGACCTAGGGTTTTTCTGGTGAGTTTTCATGGATCCCTCCTTACGTTCTTCTCTTTTTAATCAAATGATGCAAGCTATAGAGCTTGGTGACAAATGTACTGCGGACAAAATTGAATCTTTGATTCGTAACTTTCACCCAGATTCTCCGGTTCCACTTTCTGTTTTCGTTCCATCTTCTGAAGATAATTTTATCCCTAACATTTCTCCTTCGTCCTCCAATAATGATTCTCCAGTGATGCCGAGGTCTTCTAAACCAGGTGGCAGCAGACGACGCGCCTCTAGGGCCCCTCATGAGTCCCTACTGGATGCGCAGACGACTGTTGACTCTGACGTTGAAGACCATCAACGAGATAGGCTGCATTTTTCGTTAGATCGTCCGTGCTCCTTCGACACAGAAGTTAATGTGGTTGGCGAGGGCGAGCTCCTCAAGTACAAGAGTCGCTTTGATATTCCAGACTCGGTGACTTTGATGCTACCTGGTGATCGAGAAGTATGGAATCCTCCCGAAAATGCGGTCGCCATTTATGGCGCCATGCTCAGCTGTGGGGTGACCCTTCCCCTTCAGCCTTTCATCGCCAGGTTTCTCGCGGAGGCTCGAATTGCGCCAGCACAACTCGCCCCAAATAGTTATAGGATATTGATGTGCATGTGCCTAATGTGGAAGTTGAAGGGTTATGGGCCCCCTACTCCTCGCGAGATCCGCCATTTTTACATGTTAAGACAGGCGGGCAATGGTGGCACGTATTTCCTTCTCTCCTCACCTGTGGAGAACTGGATCCCTGAGGGCGCGGTGAACCCTGGTCAGGTAGAGATTTCCAGTGACAAGAAGAAGAATGGTTTTATTTGGGGCTTTCCCACTTCAAACAAGAGGTGGAAAAATAGTTGGTTTTTTATTGGTGGCGAGTGGGGCCGAGTAGACCTGGCACGGTTCCGGTTGGAACCGTCGGAACCGGCCGAAACCGGAACCGGAAAAACCGGAACCGAAACCTGAACCGACGGAGACCGGTTCCGGTTCCGGTTCCGGTTCCGGTTCCGGTTCAAGAGTTTGGTCGAACCGGCTGTTCGAACCGGATTGGAACCGGCGGTTCAGGTTCCGGTTCCGGTTCGAACCGCCGGTTCGCACAATAATTTTTTTTTTTTTAATTTTTTTTTCTATAAATACCACCCCCTTTCATTTTTCCTCACACCAATTTCTTCTGAATTCTCTAATTCTAATTTCTCTCCAATGAGAGAATAGAAAAAATTTACCTTAAAAAAAAAAATTTGCGGTAAAAAAAATTTTATATATGCCTTAAACTTTGAAAGGCCATAACTTTGTGCTCGGATGTCCGAATCAGGTAATTTGTTTTTTGAAATCACATAGAATGATGCAAGGAATGCGATGGGAGCAAGACCAAAGGGCTTGTGGCCACTTTTCGAGCCCTAAAAACCCTTTTTTCATCAAAACAAAAGTGTTTTTAAGTGTTGTGTCTATTTCGAACCTCGTTTAAACCTAGTAAGAAACCTTTTCCTCCTGATTCCACACCACATCCGTGCCCGTCTTGGTCCGGAGAATTACTTTAACATCAGGCCTTGTGTAAATGGACACGTTTTTAAAAAATCCTTTATACTACTTATAGTTTTTGTTTGAAATATTATACAAGTATTGAATGTGGCTTTAGTGGCTAGTTTAGTTTGTGTTTTTCTTTTGCAACCATGGTTCAAGCATCCATAAGAACCCATAAATTGTCATTTGTAATTTTATTTTATAATTTAATTTAATTTTGTAATTTAATTTAATTTTGTAATTTGTCATTTATATATTTTATTTTATTAGAGAAGTTTTTTTTTTTTTTTTTTTTTTGTAAAAACAAAAAAAAAAAAAAAAAAGGTTCAAAACCGCCGGTTCCAATGGAACCGGAACCGGCATATAGCGGTTCCGGTTCCGGTTCCGGTTCCATCAAACCGCGGAACCGGAACCGGAACCGGAACCGGAACCGGAACCGCCGGTTTTGAACCGGAACCAGAACCGGACCGGAACCGTGTCAGGTCTAGGGCCGAGATGTGCCAGCCAGCAGTCGCCGTAACCTTTCGGCGAAGAAAGTTCCCAGGCACTTCACTTCTCCTGAAGCCTGGTCGAAGGCAATCCCTGTTTTGCTAGATGGGGAAATCTCTCACCTTCCCGCGGCGGCCGTCCTTTCTTTAGACTTGAGGGATAGGTCCTTCCTCTTGGATGAGGAGAAAATGATCGCTCAACGGGTTTTCCCACGCCTACCTACTAGGCTACCTCGTCGTAAGTCTTTATCAGTTTTTTTTTTCTTTTGTATTATTGTTTCTTTTTATTATGTTAGTGACACTTGGTTTATTTTTCTTGCAGTGAGTGACTTTGATACCATTTGCGACTTACAAGCCCGGGCAGTGAAGAATTCCGAGGCTGCCAGTAAAAGACATGCTGCTAGTTTGGCCAATGAGGGAATTGCTAGCCCGGATGGTGATGATCCCTCGGACGGCGAGGAGGCTGGTGATGTTACTGAGGGAGGTGTCGAGTTGAGGGAGCCCCCTATGCGTGCAGAGGTTGCTGCGAATGCTCCTGTTACGGCTACCCCTCCTGTGAATACTCCTGTTGCGACTACCCCCAGTCGTAAAGGTAAAGAAAAAGTAGGTGCTTCAGGAGGGGTCAGTGACATCCCTACTTTTAACGCGGATGTCCCTGAGACTCCTCTTGATCCTGCGAGTGATCTGGTCCCCAGAGCTGGTAGAGGTAAACGCCCAGCTGAGGGTACCCCTGATCATGCTGCTCGACCCCCTAAGTGGGCATCAAGGATAGTGCAGTATGTTGTCTCTTCAGACGAGGAGGGTGCTGACGAGCCAGCTCTTACCAAAACTCCCCATAATCAAACGGATGTTCGCGAGGGTCCTGCTGAGGGGACTGATGCAGCGGTGCCTCCCCCCAAGGAGGTTGATGAATTAAATATCCCTTCTTCTACTCCGCCTCGAACAGCCTCTCCTCCGGTGGCCATGGGCGAGTCCAATGCTTTTTCATATCAACCTAGGCCGTCTGGTCAGCCAGAGTTGGTTGATCGGCCAGGACCATCGAAGCAACCTGGGACCTCTACTTCTGGTTCAGGTTTTTCCCATGAAGCCCCTCCTGCGGGACCCACAGAAGCCGAAGAAGGGACCGTGTCTCTTTCTAATTTTTCGGCTACCGAAATTTGTGCGCACCTGATTAATAATGATGTGTACATTGGTGAGGGCTGGGAGCATGTCAAAGATAAGTCCTGCAACAGGAAGATGGAATTTTTCTTCAACTGCCACTCTCTAGTAAGCTTCTCGCCATAAATCTATGTATCTCTTTCATACATGCTTCCTAATTCGGTTGTTTCTCTTTTTAGATGATGTCTGAGTTGGCTGATACCTACAAGTATGGGAACAAAGCTTCCCGGGAGATCAAGCGTTTGCGCGAGCGGGCTTCTACTTTAGCTGCTGAGAAGCTTTCTGCCGAAGAATCCTATGCTCAACAGCTTGCTCAGCTAAGAGAGTTCTCCGATGGTTATCTGTCTTCTCAACTAGCTGCCGAGGAAAAACTGTATGCTGCTGAGGAAGAGATTCGCTTGCTGAAGGAGTGTTTGTCTGCTAGCCAAGAATCCCTTGCAGCGCGTTTAGAGGCTGAGCGGGTAACTGAGGAGGCTAAGGAGAAACCTGAACGTGAGGCGCTAGACTTGCACAATCAGTTTTCTTCGCGTGAACTCATCTTTGATCATTTAAAGGTTGTTTTGGAGGTTGAATCAGTTGACTGCTTCAAGAGATCCCCTGCCTACGACGCGCTTTTGTTGCGCGAATTTGAACAAGGCATGAGGCAGTCGAAGAAGTTCTTCGCCATGAAGGACCATTCGAATGACAAGGCTCTAAGGCGCTTTGACAGGTCTCTCCAACAGCATATGGCTAGCGGGGTGGATTCGATTAAAGAGCAGAAAAAGCGATGGAAATCCCACTGCCGTTTTAGCAGGACTGAGCCTCATCCCATGCATCTAGAAATCCCCAGCAAGCGTGCTTTCAATACATATTATTCTGGTCAAAAGGGCAGCTTCTCTGGTTCTGGTGCTGAGCCTGATTTGGGTCATGTTGCTGGTAGGGATTATGGGCCTTTCATGCCGGATGGGGATGAAGAAGTCACCTGGCCTTCTGAGGAGGAGATCGAAGATGAGGAAGACAGCGACGGCCCTCCTGCAGCTAGTTGAGATTAGGTTTTAGGAATAGCTCATAATTGTAAATATCTATATATTTTTTGACCTTCGAGTGTAAATGACTTTTTGATTCTATAAATTATTTTATAACTCCTTTAGCTCTATTTTTGTTCAGCTACCTTTGCTGAGTTTTCGGCTTACTTAGTGTTTCACCAAGTTTTTAGCATATTTTACAGCTGCCATTGCTGAGTTTCGGCGTACTCAGTGTTTGTCAGGACGTATCCGACCATACACTAAGTTTTTAACATGTTATTTTGTCAGCTGCCATTGCTGAGTTTCAGCATATTATTGGGACGTCTCCCTCATGCTTTTTGCTTGTCTTTTTGGTTTTCAGCAGGCTTTTTCGTCTCTTTAGGGATTTTAATTTTCCCGTAATGGCGATTGCCAATTTCTATAACTTGGGATTTTATTTTTCTCGCCAGTTTGCTGCGAGTATGAGATTCGTCCATACGTGATGGTAGTGATGTATGACGGCGAATGCCCTTTGTGATTGGCAAGTCAAATCATGAATTTTTAGTAATAAATTACTCTTTATTGAATACTTCCTGTAACTCTTGTTAACATAGTCACAGATAAAAATGCTAAAATGAAAACTGTCTAAGAATAAAAAGATTGAAATAAATCCTAAAAGTAAGCGAGAAGTCAAGGGTAATATGTCTTCAAGTACTGCGCATTGCATGGCCGAGGTAGTTCGCCTAAACCCTCTCGAGTAATGCGATATGCTCCGTGACCAGCTATGCCTGTAATTTGATAAGGCCCTTCCCATTTGTCCGTGAGTGATCCTGCAGCTTTGTCTCTTGTTCCTAGGTTCACCCTCTTCAGCACCAAGCGCCAAGCGTGAACCTCCTTTCACGTACATGTGAGTTGTAATATCTGGCTACCCTCTGTTGGTACGCGGTGTTTCTTATTTGTGCACGCTCTCTTCTTTCTTCTAATTCATCCAGACCGCATTTTAACATATCAATGTTAAGTTCCGGTTGAAAGAGTTGTACCCTTGGTGAAGAGAAAGATGTTTCCACGGGAATGACAGCTTCAGCTCCGTAAGCCATGGAATATGGGGTCTCACCTGTTGAACCCCTTTCTGTGGTTCGATATGCCCAGAGTACCTGTGGTAGTTTATCTGCCCAGCTACCCTTTTTCGTTGCCAATTTATCTTTCAGGTTGTGTTTTATGATCTTGTTCACTGCTTCAGTTTGGCCATTCGTCTGTGGATGTGCTGGGGAGGCGTAGTAGTTGTTGATGCCATACTTGTCACACAGCTCCCTGAATTTCTTGCCATCGAATTGGGTCCCATTGTCTGTGATGATGGTGTTTGGTATCCCGAATTTGTACAGGATATTTTTCTTCACAAAGCTTATAGTGTTTGCTTCCGTTATATGCACCAATGGTTCGGCTTCTACCCACTTCGTAAAATAATCCATAGCTACTATGGCGTGCTTCGCTCCTCCGGTTGCTGTTGGCATTGGGCCAATCAGGTCAATTCCCCACATGGCGAATGGCCAAGGCGAGGTAATACTCTGCAAGAGTTCAGGTGGTTGGCGGATGTTATTGGCAATTTTTTGACACGCCTCACATCTTACTGCCACTCTTTTAGCGTCGGCGAATAGTGTTGGCCAGTAAAAACCCTGCCTTAATGTTTTGTGGGCTAGGCTGGCACCCCCAGCGTGATTCCTACAATTTCCACTATGTATGCTTCTCAAGATACCTTCTGCTTCTTCAGGCCTGACACATCTCTGCAACGCCCTTGAGTACCCCTTTTTGTACAGTTCTCCATTAAGTACTGAATATCTTGTAGCTCTGTACTTCAATCGTTTTGCTTCTAATGGATCACTTGGGAGTACATCATTGACGAGGTACTCTTTGATTGATGTGATCCAGCTATCTCTTTCGCCAACGACTGCCCCAACTTCCTTCGGTTTGACTATACTCGGCTGCAGCAGGCAGATCATAGAAATAGTTCTGGGCCAAATGTCGATCGTGGCGGATGCCAACTTGGCCAAGGCGTTAGCCTGTTCATTTTCTTCTCTGGGATCTGAACAATTCTGTATTCTTTGAATCTTTCTAGTGGCTCCTTTGCTAATTCCAGGTAGGCGATCATGCTTTCATCTCTCGCATGGTATTCATCTAGCACCTGATTGACAACAACTTGAGAGTCGCTGAAGATTTCCACTTCATCTGCTCCTAGTACTGTGCAAACTTTTAGTCCTGCTATAAGTGCCTCGTATTCAGCTTGATTGTTAGTAGCTTTGAAGTCAAAACGCAAGGCACATTCGACTGAGTCTCCTTCCGGGATTGACACCACTAACCCTGCCCCGCTGCTATGCGTGTTTGACCACCCGTCAACACGGAGTTGCCATTTGAATACTTTTTTGTTTTGCTCCACCATCATTCTTGCCACCTCTATGCTTGGCTCGGTGAACTCTGCTGCAAAGTCTGCCACTGCTTGGGCTTTGATTGCTGCCCTTGGAAGATACTCTACATCGAATTCACTCAACTCGATCGCCCACTTCGTCAATCGACCGGATACTTCTGGTTTTTGCAGAATTAATTTCAGTGGGCAGTTGGTGTATACTCCGATTTTATGAGCCTGGAAATATGGCCTTAACTTCCTTGCTGCTGTTATTAGAGCGAGTGCCATTTTTTCGGCCGGTGAGTACCTGGTTTCGGCTAGTAACAGTGCTTTAGTGGTGTAGTATATTGGTTTCTGGATCCCCTCCTCTTGTCTTACCAGCACGGAACTTGTGGCTGCTTCAGAGACGGATAAGTACATATACAATGTTTCTCCTGTTTCCAGTTTTGATAGCAGCGGTGCTTGCCCGAGGTAATCCTTCAAGGCCTGGAAAGCTCTTTCACAATCCTCGTTCCACTCGACCCCCTTTCCTTTCTTTAGGGCTTTGAAAAATGGTAGGCATCGGTCCGTTGATTTAGCTATGAACCTACTCAGCGATGCCAGGCATCCCGTGAGTCTTTAGACGTCCTTCAAAGTTCTTGGTGAGACCATTTTTACCAGCGCTTGGATTTTTTCAGGGTTCACCTCTATTCCTCTTTGATGCACTTGTTATCCTATAAATCTCCCAGACGGTACGCCGAACACGCATTTTGCTGGATTCAACTTCATTCCATACCTAACCAACACATCGAATGTCTCCCTTAGGTCATCTATATGCTTATCTGCTGTGATGTTTTTTGTCAGCATGTCGTCAACGTAAACCTCCATATTTCTTCCTATCTGTCTAGCGAACATTTTGTTGACTAAGCGCTGGTAAGTTGCTCCAGCGTTTTTCAAGCCAAATGGCATGACTGTGTAACAGTATAACCCTTGATCTGTGGTGAACGCTGTCTTCTCCTCATCTGGCTTGTGCATTTTTATCTGGTTATATCCTGAGTATGCATCCATGAAACTTAATGTTTCATGTCCAGCTGTTGAATCGACCAGCTGGTCAATTCTTGGTAGCGAAAAGCTATCCTTAGGGCAGGCCTTGTTCAGATCAGTGAAGTCGACGCATATCCTCCATTGGTTGTTCTTCTTTTTCACTAGAACTACATTCGCCACCCATTCCGGGTACTTAACCTCTCTTATTGATCCTGCGGCGAGCAACTTGGACACCTCTTCTTTTATTGCCGCACTTCTCTCTGGGTTAAAGCTTCTCCTCTTTTGCACTACTGGTTTGCATTTTTCGTTCACAGCCAAGTTGTGTGAAATCACACTTCTTTCAATCCCCGACATGTCTTCATGGCTCCAAGTGAAAATATCCTTGTACTCTTTCAACAAGTTTGTCACATCTCTCTTAACCCGTTCAGTCAGTCTTGCTCCGATCTTGACTGTTTTGTCCGGCTCTGCTTTGTTTAAAACAATCGACTCAGTTGGCTCTTCCTTTTCTGTGCTCGTTTTGTCCCTTGGGTCCAATTCAAAAGTTTCTGGGTTATCCTCCTGCATTTCCTTGTTTACCTCGAATATGCTTAATGTCTCCATCCCTGCCTTATCCTTGAAGATTGACAGGTTGGCGCGGCGTGCCATCTCCTGTGACCCTTTCAATTCTCCAACTCCGAATTCTGTAGGGAACTTTACTTTCAATGCGTGGGTTGAAGTGACGGCTCGAGCTTTGTTAAGAAACGGTTGACCAAGCAAAGCATTATACGGCCAATTATGGATGTCGACTACAACAAAGTCCAGCAGGATTGTTCGCCTACATGGTGCTGTACCAAACCTCACCGGTAGCTTCACAGTTCCCAATGATCTTACTTCTGCGCCCCCGAAACCTTTCAACGGCACATGGAAGGGTTCTAGGTCCTTTCTATCCAGCCGCAACTCATCGTATACCCTAGCACTTAGAATATCAGCTGAACTCCCGTTGTCAATCATTACTCGAAGGACATCCCTGTGTGCTATTCGAACCCCCACTACGATTGCATCATTAGGCTTTGCATCAATTCCGTTTGAGTCTTCTGCTGTAAATATTATGGGGTCATGTCCTTCTCTTCCTTTCTTGGGGTTTCTTTGCACAGAATTGATCTCCATGCTTCTGCTGTCATACATTACTTCTCGGACTTCTGACATCCTTTCTCGATTGCTTCTCCCAGTATGAGGTCCGCCAAAAATGGTGTTTATGGTGGCGTTAGGGCTGTTTCTCCTTGGACTCTTTCTTTCCTGTCCGTTTCCTTGGTGGCTATCCTGGCGACCACCGTGCTTGTCCCCTTTCAAAGCAAAATCCTTCAGGTGCCCATATCTGATCAAGCTCTCAATATGATCACGCAGCTGAAAACATTTTGAAGTCTCATGCCCATGATCTTTGTGAAATCGGCAGTATTTAGTTGTATCTTTCCTAGCATTTACTGATTGCTGCCGAGGGTATTTGGCGAGTCCTTTGTCTTCTACCACGGAAAGTATTTCCTCATGATCGCCGGTTAGAGGGGTGTAATGGTTGTACCTTCCTCGAAACCTATTGGCTCGAGCGTTTCCCTTGCTTTCCCTTGGATCCCCCTTTTGGCCTTTCTCATCTCTCTGGCGGTCACGTGATTGTATCTTTTTGTCATCCTTATGTTTTGATTTTGAGTCAGGTTTGTGTCCGTGTACGTAACTACCCCCTTGCGCTACTTCTTCTTCTTCCGCCAGTGTATAGTCGCCAGCTATTTCCATCATCTCCTCATAAGTTTTCGGTCTATCTGTTCGCAGGTCAAAGGATAATCGCCCGCTTTGTAACCCATTGGTGAAAGCGGCGATAACAGCTACATCACTGGCGTCTTCAATTTGAGCAACCTCCTTCCCGAATCTTGCTAGATACTTCTTGATCGACTCATTGCGTTCCTGCTTCAAGTTTGATAGATGGGCAAGCGGCTTTCTTCTCTGCACACTCCCCATGAATTGTCTTATAAATGCTTTGCTGAGGTTTGAGAAACTGCTTATACTTCCGGATGGAAGTCTTCCAAACCACCTGGAGGCGAGGTCGCCAAATGTTTGCGGGAAGGTGAGACATAGCAGTCCGTCATTGGATGAATACTGGGCCATAATGTTGCGGAATCGGCGAACATGCTCCTTCGGATCCCTGTTCTCCTTATACTGCTCAATGGTTGGCATTCTAAATCTGTCCGAAAATTGGGTGCGAGCAATATTTTCAACGAATGGGCTATCCGACTCATCATCCGAAGATACGTTGCGACCATACCTTCGTGCCATTGCTGAAACCTTCCTTGATAGCTCTTGTAAGGTGACATCTCGCTGACCAGTTGGCTCCCCTGTTGGGTCGAGTCTGCTCTTGACTGTCATTCTCCCATAATTGCCTCTATCATCCGGGCTCCTTCTATCTTCTGTGCTTTCGGATCTTCTCCGTCGTGCTCTTTTGGATCGTAATTCCCTTCGTGGACGAGGACTTTTATCTTCAGACGAGATAGAACGGTGTCTCCGCCGGTTCCTTTGGTATGTGTCACTAGAATTGATCCCATGTGTTCTTATCTAGTCCCGCTCCTCCCTAGATTCTTCATTCATCACACCTTTTCCCTTCATTTGTTTCCTACCCTCGAAATCCTCAGGGTGACCCTGGGGAGTCTCTTCAGTGGATTGTCTCGCTTGAGCATCAGGGGTTGCGATGTGAACTTCCGACCGTAGTCTTCCGGGCGGCGGGATTCCCGGAGTAGTTAACTCATAGGGAGACGAAACTCCCAATCCTATGGGAAGCGAAAGCCCTATTTTGCTTGCCTCGTTGATTAAGTTTACCAATGCAGTTTGGAAGTGCTGCAGAACCCCGGAGTCGGCTGCCCTAGTTCCTGGCGTTACCACTGACTGTTCCACGATCGTCACCGCCCTATCTCCTGTCGGCGCGGTTGGTTCAACAATTAGATCTCCGCTAGAGTTACCATCTTTGTCACTATCGTTGTTCATGTTTCTCAATTCGTAAGGGTTCCTCGAAGTTTTTGTTCAAGCGATCCCCTCCTTCTAGCGCCAATTGTTGACGGTGAAATTTGGATTGCCACGCACTCAACAATTATATTAATTCAATGTAAAACGAGAAAATAAAGAATGCATGCTAGAGACAGATTTTACGTGGAAAACCCTTGAATGGGAAAAAACCACGGCGCCCCAGAGGGCAGAAAGATAATACTATGCTTATTGCTTTGTTTACAAACTTAGATCTCTCATACAATTGCTCTCTTCTCTCAATTTTTGAACCCCCTCCTCATGGGATAGATGGTTCTATTTATACATGTTAATTAGGGTTTCCCCTTGCTTTTAGCGGTGTTGGTGGTAGGATTCCCCCTTTGATTTGTACTAGGATTCCCATGTTGTTACGGATTCGGATATGCTTTATCTCTTTTCCTTTTTATGATTCCTTGTTGCCATGGGTCTTCTAGAAGTTAGGGTTTATTTCTGTGTTCCTGCCAAGTCGGTTTGGACCCAGTACGTTGATGCAGTGAACACCTCCACTTCTGGGTATTACCTTTCGGCGACCACGTTTCTATCTTTGGCGAGTAAATGTCTAGCTCTGGCGATCACACTCTTGACTTATTGACTTAAGACGGCACACTGACTGGCCATGTTTTTCTCCCTTGACCTGGTCAATGTGTGATGTGGCCACCTTTTCTTCAGCATTTATTGATTCTGTTGATGACGTGTCTGCTTGGCGAATTTATACATACAACAGCGTATTTTTTTATAAGTGAAAATATTTTTCAAATCCTAAACACTTTTCGCATCATATGCATCATTTTCCATAGAACATGCATCTATTAATGGACTGCTTGATGGAGACTTATATTCCCTTGATAGATTGACTTGTTGATATGATTTTAGGCTATATGTGCATTAACTACAAAAAAAATAGCCTAAACACTTTTCCATGTCCCCAATGTGTGTGCTCCATTACCAATTTTGAGGCCAAACACTAAACCTTTCATTTCATACCCACAACATCACCACATACCCATATAATTTAAACATATGCCTTACTCTTGTTGTCAATCATGTTAGGATGTGTAGTTGTGGTCATTAAAAAAGGTTGAAGCTCTCAAATGTAAAGATAGCATGTATTTAGGCAAAACTTTGTAATGGCTCAAAAATGTAAAAGTGCTAAAAAAAATGACCACTTAGAACCTCAAATGTAAAATTGTAAAGTGTGCTAGTATAAAAGAAAAAAAAAAAGAAAAAGAAGAAGAGAAAAGCACCAAAAGCCTTGAAGTTCTTTATGTAAAGTACTAAAAGAAATTAGAGTACAAAATGTGAAAGCACAATAGTAATTGAAAGTCAATGCCTAGACGCTTATGTTCAACGAGTTGCAAGCATGTAGAACTAGATAAGTGGTATGTAATGTTAAGTTTTTCTTGACATGATTGATGACTTTTGCATTTCATTCCTATTCTTTCATTCACCACATTTCACCCATGGCCCCATTACAACTAAAGGGAAAGACCTAATTGATCTTTGAAAAAGTCTAGCTTGGGAATGTGAGTTGATGCATGCTCTTTCCACGTTCATGGCATTTGATTCCTTCATTAGGATAGTTCACTAAATAAGTTGTTTTTCAAAGTTTAATTGTATGCAAAACATTTGATTCATTTACATTAACTCTCTTTTGCATACACTTGCATGAGTGTGAACTTAGGTTTTGAGTGGAAAGATAAGGGAGAATCCATGTGAGAACCTAGAGTCGAAGCGAATTATGCTCAAGGCGTGAGAGTGAGTAGTTTCCAATGCAAGGATGCTTTTAAGTGTGGGATTTATCTTGTGCTGGTTTCCTTTGGAATGCTTTGGAGTTATTTCATAATATTTTGCATGTGCCTATTCCTCACTCCCACTCTTCCTTGTCACTCACCACTAGTTGGCATTGCGGCTTGTTTGTTTTTTTTCTTTTTGTCGAGTCTTGTGTTATTGTTTGTTTTTATTCCGAGTTTGCTCAAGGACAAGCAAATGTTTGGTTTGGAGGTATTTGACCGTGCCAATATTGTGTTGTATTTTGGCCCTCAATTCCACATCCTTTGGCTCTATTCCGAGTAAATTCTCATGTCTAACAGCTCAATTCTAGTAAATGCAGGCAATCAATGTATTTCAGGCTATGGAGATCCAAACTAGAGCTTTCGAGAGCAGAACAAGTCAGAAACGAAGAATTTCATGAACACATGCTCAGTTTGCTGGTAATGCGCAGGTTCCTACTCATGAAGTCAATGCCGTAAACTTTCTGGGGATCTTAAGCCCAATGTCCGCTGGTACATACTAGTGAAGTCACTAACAAGGTCTTCCCCAAGAGAGCTCGAGCCAAACTTTCGCTTGTGCGCACCAGCAAAGTGCCCCGCGAAGTCTTCTCCAGCGCATTTCAAGGCCAACTTTCGTTGGTCCACACCAACGCAATGCACCCGTGAACCGAGAGCCAGAAGGTCTCCAAATCCATTTCGCTGGTCCACTTCGCCGGTCTCTACCCACGAACCTACCTGTAGATTGAGAGTCAAAATGTCTCCAAATCCACTTCGTTGGTCCATACCCGTAAACTACGGGCCACGAAGTTGCCCAGATTCGATTACATTAGCATTTCAGACCTATTTTTGGCAACCATATAAATACCTCATCTTTCGATTTTGTACATACGGCCTAACAAGCCAAAAACACTCCCTTTTTCAGACCTTACCTCATCTAGATCTAGGAATCCTTCCTACCATATCCAAACCCATCCTACACCATATCCTACCCAAAATCCTCACCAAAATCACTTCTACACCATTCTCTTCACATCTATTTCACTCTAACCCAAACACCCCACTCAAGGAGCACGAAATTCACACATTGGAGAAGGAGAGAAGCTTGAAGATTTGGGAAATCTCAGCATACCAATGGGTTTCATCTTATCTCTTGCTTCTTTAATTCTTCTTTGTATCTTTATTATGAGTATATGTGGGAGTTGATGTAATTATACATGAGTTGTGAGTAATCCACCATTTATCTTAGTATTTGATCTCTTTAGTTCCATTCATTGTTCTTAAAGTATTTGACATCTCTTTGGATTGAGTAGGCATACCAACTCTTAATTCATTGTTTTGAAGTTAAATTGATTTGATGTGTCTTAAATTGGATTAAATATCTCATTGGATTGAGTAGGCATACCAATCTCAATTCAAGTTGAGATACCCATATTCAGGTGATTCAAAACAAGCTATTTTGAATGGAAGGGATGTGTTGCGAGCATCCCAATCCGGCACATCTCGGCTAAAAAGTGGAAGGGGTGGATTGTGAGCATCCCAATCCAAGCCATCCCGACTACCTTAAATCTGTCTATGCCTAATGAGAAACTCTCTCTACACTCAACCAAGCATACCAATCGTTGTAGTGTAGTGAGAGTTGAGTGGTTCTCAAATCATATCTAAAGGTAGATTTAGTCCTAAAAGATCGAATCGGTTCTTAAAACGATAAATGGATTGCCCACTACTCGTGTTTTGATTGCATCGACTCCCACTCCATCTCATTATCTTATCACACCGCATTCTTACGAATCGTAGTTGCATTTTAGATTAATTAGCTTAATTGTAGTATGCATCTTAGTGTTAATCTTTTCAAACAAAACCATTGAAACATTATACATGAACCATCATAAGTAATGTAGGTGATTTTGGACAGATCTCATTAAGTAATGTAGTAAATGAAGTGGATATTACGTTTCATGACACGGAATTTATATATAAAATTTGATAACATTATACATGAACCATCATATTACATTTTTCTAATCCTTCCATATCAATAACGACTAACAAAGACCCAAATCGCAATAATAAAGTACATCATCTATGTGTATCTTATAATTTGATATCTTAAAATTGTAGTTTTCTCACACATACTTAGCAAGGAACTGTTCCAGTTCCATTATAACAAAGAATGAGAAAAGACTTTTTTAGGCAACTCATTTTTTATTTTCACATGAAATCCTCTCGTGTTATGTTTCACTTTCATCACAGAAGCTGCAAAATCTTGAGACTACAAGTCCCCACATTCTCAATCTCTTCTTCTTTGCACAAACGATCCCCCTACTATTTCCTGCATATACCGATAAATTTAACAAGAAATGTTTACATTTTCGAATAACAGCTTTAAACTAAGCAAATACACATCAAACAACTCCCTAGATTCTTATTTTTACATGATTTTGTGCCTGCCACAAAGCGACAATACACCAACCTGTCCCACATGAGATTGTGCAAGGTGTGTGTATTTAGTCTAAACTATGATTTATAATTTCATTGTAAAATAACAGAGGCATACCATGGAAGCTTGAAAGTGTCTTTCCACCATCCATGTTTTGAGCAGTTGGCAACTACTCTGTCCAACCGTACTATGATCTCAGAAAAGGTTGGCCTAACTACAGGTTCTGTATCCCAACATTCCTCAATCAGCCTGCATATAACATTAAACATGGTCATTAAAAGATAATGTAGAGAAATTAAGTTTAATAACTTGATTCTGTAAAACTTGTGAAATTCCATTGTGCCTCCGAGAAAGGGAAAATTATTCTCTTTCTATTAAGCAACCTTGTAACTTTAATCAAAATTTGCAAGAGACGACTTGAGACCAAACAACAGATTTGGAGGCATTATCTCCCACCTTAGATGATTCGACAGCTTGAAACTATAGTTTATACTCTATCTAATCTCAAATATAATACTTACTCTTTTAGATCCGGAGGATAACTTCTTGCCTTGATTTTAAATAATGGTCTCTTTCCTTCAGAACACATTACTTTTACAGCCTCTTCGGGACTCTTGGGATGAAATGGCTGCACTCCCTCGATCATCTGAGCCCATACAGAAAAAAATTAAGGGAAAAGTAGTTAACACTCGGTCCCAACTAGTTAAAAACTGTGATATGATGCTGAAATAATACACTAAAGTAGTAAATAAAACCAATAAGTTAAGAAATGCCCAAAAATCAGTAATGAAGTGGTCGTGGGTCTGTGGCAGATACATGCCAGCAGTCATCGTTGAAATTCTTCAAATCAGAACCACAGCTTTACGCATTAACACAAAAATATCAAATGAAATAAAAATAAAAATAAAAGTCGATTTTTATTAAGAAAAGGAATAATTGATGATATGCAACACATGCATACTGTGAAGAGAATATTACATACAAATACCAGGAAAGTAAAGATTATCATGACAAGTGAAATACATTAAACCATTGAAGCTAAACATTGTATTAGTCAATGTTTAGCAGTTATCAGGTGAGGGATCCCGCACGAAAAAATTCGTGCGGGATCACTGATTCCAACTGGTTGGAATCAATATAAAAAAATTTACACTGATTCCAACCGGCTGGAATTAGTGGTTCCACACAATTTTTTTGTGCGGGATTCCACACTTGATAATTCCTATAGTCATGTTAGTATATCACAAATTCTGGAAGTAGAAAGTTACCTCATATAGAATGATACCAAATGAGTAGGAGTCAACACTTCTATCAAATACTTCATCATCATACACCTCAGGTGCCATGTAGAGATCTACAATTAGTAAAAACCAAACCATCAATTGGACCCACCAGGAGTTGTATGGTAACTGTTTCACAGCCTCTTTTGGCTGAACTATAGTAAAAGAGAACTTCATAAATAAAAAGTACGAACTACATATACCAGTAACACACAAAAAACGAAAAAGAAAAAAAACAAAAAAAAAAAAGCTTTGTATAGCACCAGTTACTTCCATTAAACATGCATCTATGATTAGCGCATGACGGTTACAAGGTCATATAAGCATTATTTCAGACAAACATATGAATAATACATATAGTCACAACTCACAAGGTCAAAACTTGAAACTCCTTAGAAACCATTAGGGCCTTCAAGTCCATACATAGGTTACAGCTTCTCTCACCCAAATAAAAACCAAGTAGCGTTTCATCTCAATGCAAGCATTATATAATTGATTCTCATATATCAACTTAATAAGAAATGAGTGCAACAGAGATAAGAGTTTTGTCCTAGGATAGTACTTACTAGCAGAGTCCATGTGAGCAGCCGGTTTTGCTAGTTTTACTTTGTCCGGTGAAATCTTTGACAATCTTACCAAACCAAATCCAGCTACCTTCAACTGACCTCCATTATCCAGCAAAATATTTCTGGCACCTTACGAAAATTTCAATTATTAAAGAACAGTACATCCCACTGAGTATAAATCTATTAAAATCTGATTCTACGAATATCATATCAACTTCTGCATTTGGTTGTCTTACTTTGGCCTTAAATCACAGTGGATGACTGGATCTGGTTTACATTCATGAAGATAATTCATCCCCCTGATAACAAGAAATTGAAAAAAGATATCATAATCACAGAAGTATTGCAGTAGAAGCACAAACGATTCAATGCATTATTACATACTATATACCAACAAACAATTCAACAGTCAAGCAACACTAATAAAATTTGGGTTTATTTAGATGCATGTAAAATGAAGGCTCAATTTCTTAAACAACTTAATGATGTACACAACATTTTTAGAAATAACTTCAGAAAATTGCGCATGCCTAGCAATATCAAGGGCAAATCTTAGAACTTTGGATGGTGATAGACGCCCTTTCTTTTGAAGATAGCTTCCTAAGTCCCCCTGAAAAATCACCATCAAAATAAAAATGTTAAAGTTGCAAATAACTTCTGTATCCCCAATTGCTCCCCTGCCTGAACAAATTTAAAGCCAAGTATATGGGAGAAAAATGTATAGCATGTCTCAGATTAGAGGATGGAAAATTAACACCACATGTGTACAATATGAAGTACATATGAAAGACCAGAAGCTCCATTTAAGAAGTTGAAATTTAAAACAGAAATTGTATTCAAAACGATCAAAGATAATTCATAGAGTTCATTTTATTTCATTGGCATCAACTTTAGGCAGCAAACATTTCTTCACCTTAGTTACAGAAATTTGCACTAGCCATAGCATCTCTCACAATGTCACAACTTAATAAAGAAAAGGCAGGTACAAAAATAATAGAAAATATTAAGCCTTTTCTTCGATTTTTTCATACAGAAAATACAGAGGAAAGAGAGAAGATAAGGATGGTGCCAGGTGGTGCGTTTGCAATTAATTTTTATACTGGTCTGAAATGTTATTCCTTGTAGGTTTCGTCTGCCAATCACCCCACTTATTATTTATTAAAGCAGAAATTTTGGCAGCCTCGGAGAAGATGTATTTGTTCACTAATCACTATTTATCAAACCTTTGTTCTTTGCTCTCATAACATGACAAATAATGTGTTTAACTTCTACTAAATAGAGTACACAAAGAAAATGTTATATCAAATCTGTCTGTCCTGTTTGTGTTTAGACACAGAGAGATGTAATGCTTACTTTCGAATGATACTCTGAAACAATCATCATAGGTATATTTTGGGTGACAGCTCCAACAAATTGAACCACATTAGGATGCCGCACTTTTTCTAGTAAAGTTAGCTCATGTTTGAAGGCATTTCTGTTTGAAAAGACAAGAAATAAGAAATTCGAGTTAGAGCCTAAATAAATATATCTATACAGCAACAGAATATGATTTAGTTAAGCTAAAGTATTTCACCAACCATTTAAAACTGTCATCATTAAAAGGCAACCACATGATGGCAATTTATGAAAGTAGCTACACATTATTAAATTACTGAGACAATGCCAACAACAAAAGTAAAAAAGATTTACCAATATTTCTCAACTGCTGAAAAAAAGTAAATGCAAAAATGGCCAATGGTTGCAAACCTTGTGTATCCCAACGTACTGACAAGGCAGGCAGATTCAAAGGTTGGGTCCATACTATATTTGTTTTAATAGCAGAAAACCAGAGAACTAAGTATTTTAATAACAACAGATACCAAAAATTACCCAGACGCCAAATTATTAATCAAAAAGCAAATATAATGTGGCTAGGACATGAAGACAAGAACCACCTGGCAATATGGAGGTGTTCCATACAATAAAAAAGGATTATGGAAAGGGAAGGAAGCAGATATATTTACAAATTTCAATGGAACATATAAAGCTTGTAGATTTACGACTTTTAATTATATCACAACTTGGCACATACTTTTATGAGTTTTTTAAAGATAAATAAAAAAAGACATTAGAACATAATGAGATGAGCACATACATGCTTTCAGGGTCAGTGTAGCAGTCCTTATCAAGTATCTTTACGGAAACCTTTGTACCATTCCATTTAGCCACTTGATATGTTCCCTGGAAAGAGAAATTGAAAGTTAACTGATAACATTCTATCTACACAGAAAAAAAAAATGAAAATGAGAAATGGAAAATAAGAGATTTATTATAAACAACTTGGAACTTTTTTATGCATCAATCTTAAAGGTCCATGCAGCAACAATGGTTGTGAAAAAAGCAACATGATACAAAACACATTCAATGAACCAACAGTTTAACATATATCCAGAGGAAATCATGATTGAAAGTTCTAAATAAGGGGCCAGGACAGGTTACTAATAATGATTGAAGGAGATGCAAAAGCACTATTGCATATCATCTTAAGTGTTGGATTTTAAACCTTAAATGAGTTTGCTAAGAAACACCAATCCACTGTAATCAAGGGAAGAGAGTCATGCCTTTGTGATACCATCAGACTTCCGAACCTGAAGCTCTAGTGGATTAAGTTCATATTCAGGCACTTCTCGAGGATTCGCCACAGTCATTGGTGTCTTCCTGGTTTTCTAAAAAGAAGGTAAATACATAAATACCAAAGTCTAAACAATCATGAACAGAAAAATAGTCAATGTTCAAATAGGAGTTCGTGTGTACCGGAGTTTTGGCTCCACGGGCCTTCAAAATGTTGTAAACTTCCAAATTTCCATAGTACTTTGCATCAGCAGCTGCCTGTCCAATTAAACACTTCTACATTAATAGCCACCCAATACAAAATCAAACTTTTATGGTTAGCTCTGCCATCAATCAGGGCCAAATCCGAACTGTCTAAGAAAACCCACCGGTCCCAAGTCCCAACATCAACAAAAATGTAACAATATTGCTATGATTCACAATTAACAACTTCAATAGCATAATCATTACATAATCCAGTTCAAGTGCATAATATTTCAAATCTGCTAAAACACAAATCAAACCAAAACAATTTAAAAGATTACAAATTGGCTATCTCGTGCAGAAAATCTGTTGTCCATAAAAATTTTGTGCACGTAAGCGCGTAGAAATTTAGAAATCACTACAAGTAGAAAAAAGAACACGTACGGAATCATCAGAGCAAAAAGAAAGAAAAGAAATGATTTACCGTGCTGCCCCAGCGATCACGAGCATCGATATTAGCTTTTCTCTTGAGCAACAACTTGACGACCTCGACGTGTCCCTCACAAGCGGCGATGTGCAAGCCGGTGCGTCCATCGAGATCGATACTGTTGACGTCAATGCCTTCGTCGAGAAGGTCCTCCACTCCCTTGACGTCACCTCTGCAGGCCATGAAGAGCAGCTGCATCGTGGAGTCGAGATTGTCCGGCACGGTGAGCTCGTCCTGGGTGGGGCTCCTCCGGATGGGATCGAGAGACGACTGGCGGCCGAAGCTGAAGCGGAGGTTGTTCCGTCGCGGATCAAAGGAGGTTTGGCGCGTGAGCTGCCTCGTGAGGCTCCGGCGCAACGAGCCCGTCGAGAACTGCCGCGAAATCCCTCGCTTCAATTGCGCGGCTAAGTTATCCATTAATGTTGTGGTTGTTACCTCTCTCTTTTTCTTTTTCTATTTCAAAAGGTGTTTTTGTTAATGAAAAGGTAGTTTCGAATCGAGAGCATGGAAAGAGAGGAGCTCTCGATCGATCGTGTAGGGAGAGAGGGGGGGGGGGAGGGAAAGGAGAGGTTGGTTGTGAAAGGACGGATTTGAACAGAAAGTGGAGAGATTTCAGATCCGACTGCCGAGCGATATGGGAGGGAATTCTCAATTCTCAATCACGCATATTTTTTGTTGCATAACCGTTTATTATTTTATTTTTATTTATATACTATATACAAATTACCATTACTATTAGGAAAAACTTCAACTTACTCCCTAACGTTTTTAGATATACCATTAGTCAAAACTTAACAATAACATGCCAACAAGGGCCTAGTTTAGCTAGTAGATGGACAAGTTTCAGGTTTAGCCCGTTTAGATAAATGACTCACATGTTAGCGATTCGAATTCTACAATGGTAAAAGCCTTCAAAAAACTACATGATCATGAATTAATAGATATTGTCAAAAAAAAAAAAAAAAAAAAAAAAAACTTAACAATAACACAAACTTTAAAAATATGCTACATCTCCATTTTTATTTTTTAATGTATTTCATAATTTTAGGGTTAAATCATAATTATATTAGTTCAATTAAAGTTCAGGGGTAAAGTCATCTTTCTACTAATTCTTTAATTGACCGTCAAAAAGTTGGAAAGAAATATCAAATTGAATATATATATATTTTTTTTTTTATAATTCGGTAACCTATCGTGCCGAGAATGGATAGATAAATAAATAAAAAATGATGTTTCTAAATACATTATGGACTAAATGGAAGTTTCCCCTTATTATTGTTATAATTATGCTTTGGGTGTCGATATTTCCACTTATAAAACTAATTAGTACGTTCATTTTTATAAGTACACTCATACCTAAAATTTAAAAATAAATCATTACTATAAGCATTCATCCTAATGTCTATAGTATCCTTATTGAAATGAATATATTCATTTTAATATTATATATATAAAGTTTTGAACAAATTTTTTTTTTGAAATATTATAATAATTAAGGGTTTTGGAAATGGAGTTTTGTTAATACGAGTATTATTATTATTATATATAGGGTTAATTGCAATAATGTAACCTTGAGTTTTTCAAAAAAAGGCATAATCTTCACCTAATTGACTTAATTACTGCATACTCTCCGGTCAATAATTGATTTCCATCCAATTTAATAGTTGACTAAAGTTTGACAGTGAAAAGTCAAAAATATCCCTACATTTTATTTTTATTTTAAAAGTCTTAATTGTCTTTTACTTTTAAAATACTCAAGTTTAAATTATTAAATAATAAAAATAATATATAAGCTCATAAAAATTCTTTAAAAAAAAAAAAAAAAACTAATTACCAAAGAGATAAAAATCTTTAAAAAAAAAAAAACTATAATAAAAACAAGAAATAAAACAAAACTCGTATATTGTTTCTAGAAATCTTTCGAAGTTAAAAAAAATTAAAAAATAAAAAATAAAAAATAAAAATAAAAAAAATCTTTTTCCCAGATCCCCTCTAATTTTGGAAGGATCTAGAAACATTCTCCTTTAAAGGAGAGAACCAGATCTTCACTAATGGAGATTCGGTTCTCCATTAAAAAGAAGAAGATCTGGTTCTCCATTTTTTAAGGAGAGCTAGATATCCTTTTAGTGGAGATTGGTGATCTTCATTAAAGGAGATCGCTGATCTCTGACAACCTCCTTTAATGAGGTCGTTGGAGATGGACGATTTCTTTCAATAGAGAATGACGAGATCTGGTTCAGATCTCTAGATTTCTATTTTTAGAGTAGATCTAAACTAGATCTTCATGGAAGAAAAGATGATCTCTCCAAAAACAATTTCCCTATTTAGTTTGTAAATCAAAAATGAATTATTATTTTATTATTATATTTCTACCCAAAAAAATGAGGTATCAATGACAATTTTACCCCTAGCAAACCAATCAACTGTTATCTCTAACGGAATTTGACTAACAGCAAGGGGGTTGCAACAATTAATTCAATTAGTTGAATATTAAGTCTTTATCAAAAAACTCAAGGTAGGTTATTGCAATGCGAGATCCCATACGAATTTTTCATGCGGGTGTTGGGGGTTTTTGCCTTAAAGCTTGTAATATGTAAATGATGATTAATTATAAATAAAAGAAGCAGTCATTTTCATTCTATTTATATGTCTCATACTTTTATATCATATATACTAAACATCCAAGATTGCCGAATGTAATCTCGAACTGAATATACGAGTGTCATATACAGAGGAATTCAGTTTGAGACGTGCAATATAAAGAGTCCGTAGAGAGCAAATGAAGTTTGGTACTTTATTTGTGGTTAATCTACAGTTGCGGTCCATTCCGTAATATATACTGGTCTTATCCTAGACAACTCATATTGTGATATGAGAATGGAGACACATTATATGAAGTGATCATACTGGGCCACGATCTATATGAATCTCTCTCGAATATCCGTTACATGGGGAGATTCATATATATCGACAGATGATGGCTGTATATGGGTGATCTGAATCTTGAGTGTCTTACTGATTCCTTCAGGTTAGATCGTGGTTTTTGATTTACCATGGGTGAGATCGGAATAGCATTCTCGATCAATATCTCCATATCTTGAAATCGATGTTTGGCTTGTGGCTGAGAATGTCTGTACACAATATTGGAATCTACTCATTCTTGTGAGAAGTAGAGAAGTAGTTCCCTTGAGAGTTGATTCGGGGCTTGAAGAATTAAGAGCGTTCTCTTTCTTTCGTAAAGGAATTAGGGATATAATTGTTTAATAGAAAATCAATGGTACTTAATGGAAAAGATATAATTAGAGGGGCATAACAGACTTCATAACCCAGCTCTAATTATGAACTACTTGTAGAGGATCATACTATATGTAATAGCTATATCGATGGACACTGAATTTAGATTTGTGTAAAAACATCTACAGTTACGAGATTGTAGCCTCGAGTATTTAATGGAGTAACTCTGAGGTTAATAATTATGAAATATTAATTAAAGAGTTTAATTAATTTTTTTAAGAATTATTGGAGCTCAAGACTGTGGATCCATTAGGTCCCCTTGCTAGCCTGGAATGTTGAAGGTAACAAAGGTCATGGTTAATTAAAGTCGCTTAAAATAATTTTTAAAAGACCATTTTATATGAATATGATTCATATGATTTTCAAATCATTAAAATTTTCTTTCGCTGTGCGACTCTAGGGCTTACAATAGGATCACAGTTTAACATATGTAATAAACTGTGATCCAACACAAAAAATTCGTGCGGGATCTTGCACTTGATAATAATAATTATATATATATATATATATATATATAGTGAGTCTCTCAAAAGGGATCCCCTATTTTAATTTCGATAAGGACCACTATGAAATCACATCTATTTGAATGAATTTTGATCTGCATTTTTTTGTGGATGATACGTTCATTGAAATATACTTATAAATAAAATTTGAATATTTTTCAAGTATTAGAACTATTTATCCCAATTTGTTTTAAATATGAAGGTATTAGAAAAATGAGCGAAATATATGAAAATTCAAGGAAAATAGTTTTAGTGCTTGAAATATTCTCAAATTTTATTCATATGTAGATTTTGATGAGCTATCGTCAACAAAAAAAATTCAAATCAATGTGATTTCATGTTGGTCCTTATCGAAATTAAAATAAGGGGATCCCTTATGAGAGACTCACTCATATATATATATATATATATATATATATATATATATATATATATATATTTATGAATAATGCTAGACATCACAACTACTATCACAACTTCTCAATCACAACACATGTGGGCATCTGATGTGTCAAATTGGTAAGTGGATACATGGGTAAGTGAGATAAATCATTATTAATGTATATCCACTCACAAATTGACACATCAGCTGCCACATGTATTGTGATTGAAAAGTTATGATAGTGATTATGATGTCTAGTATTACTCTATGTTTATATCTATATATACAGTTTTTCTATTGTCAGTTCGTCCTGATATAAAATATATCAGGATAAAGAATGTGGACCATTAGGTTTATATATATATATATACAGTTTTTTTATTGTCGGTTCGTCCTAATATAAAATATATCAGGATGAAGAATGCAGACCAATAGATTTACATACTTTGACTCAAAGTGTATGCACTTGACAAAACTTCTCCATAATCTAATATATCAGGACGAAGAATACGGACCATTAAATTTACAAACTTTGACTCAAAGTGTATGCACTTATCAAAACTTCTCCATAATCTATGGTCCACATTCTTCGTTTTAATATATTTTATATATGGACAAAATGACAGTAGAAAGACTATATATATATATATAGTTTTTCTATTGTCAGTTTGTCATGATATAAAATATATCAGGACGAAGAATGTGGACCATTAGATTTACATACTTTGACTCAAAATGTATGCACTTGTCAAAACTTCTCCATAATCTATAGTTCACATTCTTCGTCGTCCTGATATATTTTATATCAGGACGAACTGATAGTAGAAAGACTATATATATTGTAAGGATTCCCATTCTTTAATTAGCATATTTCGTGGACAAACCACATGTTGGGGTTTATTGTGTAAGGGTAGTTTAGGAGTTTGAGAATCATGCTCAAAGGCCCTTTCAAGACCTCAAGGGACAAGCACGTCAAAAGTATAATCTCTAGTGCTTAGTTCTTTCTTTGAAGAGATTTAGATTGCACACACTCACTTAGCATACTTACATTTGTGTGCATACTCTTCACATATCACTTTACACACTAGCACTTTGATTAATATATCTTTTTGTGTGTATTTGTGTCTTGTAATTCATTTCCCGATAGTATTCAGAAACGTCCGCGCATGCACTAGAATGTGCTTGGTTTTACGCGAAGACCGCCCACGGAGAATGCCATTGGCTTTACCTTGGTTTTCACCTCTGTTGGTGATCGGCGGTTATGATCGGCGGCCTGGCCACTGAATGAAACCGCCATTTGTGTCCAGAAGTGTCTGGAGCAATTCTACGGTTAAGATCGGCGGCCACGACCGCCGTTCGAAACCGCCATTCATATCTGATTGATTTATTCTCTTGGGTTTGATTCGGCGGTTGGATCGGTGGTTAGGAAACCACTGAATGAAACCGCTGTTGATGCTCTGTTCTTCTCGGGCTCAATTTGGCGGTTGTAATCGGCGGTCTGGCCGTCGATTGAAACCGCCGATCGGTGCGTTTCAGAGGTAAAATTTTCTTTTCACATGCCCTGTTCTTAATGTTTATAAATATCACACTTTCTCATTTTCTGAATCCATGTTCTTTAACTCTAAGAACCATAAACTTCAAAGAGAGACATTTGAGAGAAAATCAAATCAAGAACACATTTTTAACACTCAAAAACCATTCTCATATGCATCAAAATATCATCTAGCATTTTCTAGCATAGTTAGGATGCTTGTTTGCATGGGTTTTGGTCAACACACATTCTTTGGTAAGTTCTTCACTATTATCATATATAATTAGTGTTTTATTTATCATTGACATCTCTTATATTATTTGTATGTTCTTAGAATATATTCTAGATACAAAATAGAGATTGTTGTGTTGACATGATTGAGTGTTGTATTTTGATAGCTATATCTAGGTTTTCATAATCTATGTTTAGCTAAGCTATTTGACATGTCATCTAGCTTTTAATATCTAGGATTGAATTAATTGTAAAATCATCATCATAGATAAGCATATAGGGTTACCTAGCTCTAATTGCATTTTTGGATATTTCATATATTCACTTAGGTTGTATTATCTCTTCTTAGAGAATTAAGTCTTGTGTTGTGACCGGGATTAGGTTACTTAATTTGCAAGCAATTGGACTATGTCCACTTATACCGGGATTAGGTAGTTGTGACGATTATTGATCGGGATTAGATCATTAAACCGGGATTAGGTTGTAATCATTTCAATTAGTGGATTCGAGGTTCGTGTGTGGCGCACATAACAGCCCGTGGTTTTTCCCGTGAGGGTTTCCACGTAAATATCAAGTATTATTTACATTCCGCACCATATTACACTTGTTATATTATTGTGACTAGTTAGGGGCATTTTCATAAAATTGATATATATATGCGAAAATTGTGTAATAACGATTAAAATCTATTCACCACCCCCCTCTAGATTAATATTTAACACACTGTGAGAACTTTAATATATATATATATATATATAGTTTAATCTATAAATAGTTTCAATCGGTAAGGCTTCTTTTGTTATTAATTTCCACTAGATTAAATTTGATTCTCACTCCTAAGGTGTTTGCAAGATTTTGTTTGCATTAACTTTTTTTAAACCAAAACCATTTAACAATTAATGTTGTGTGATTCATCATTTCAAAAAATATTTTCTTTTAATAATAATGATAATAATAATAAATAAATTATTTACATTTAATAATTATTTGCCAAAAAACAATATTAAGTAAGTTTTTTTTTTCAATTAATATAAATTTAAGAGTTAAAGAAAAAACAAAATTGTCAATCTTACAGCTGCATTCTATGGTACGATAGGCTTCATCTTCAACTTTAGAGCATCTCCTGCTCATACTCTCACAAAAAAAATAATAAAATGTTTATCTTTGGCACATCATTTTAACATTGTACTACAATGTAAAATTCTATTTGATATGTTATTTTTTATTATTTAAAATTATAAAAGTCAACAAATAGAACCAATGCATTCAATGAATGCATTGAATATTTTTTTAATTTTGTTTCAATTTCAATTTTCCCTACCAAATTTGGTAAATTTTTATTATTTAAAATTTAAAAAGTCAATAAATATGGCTGCATTTATTGTTGTGTCAAATTTAGCATATGCTATACACTTAGATTTGGCACAAAGTATAGCATATGCCAAATTTGGCACATCTTTTAGTACTGCATTTGAGTATGTTTTATTTATTTATTTATTTATTTATTTTTTTAACTTTGTGTTAAATTATAGTATTGACAAAATGATTTAGCATTGCATAAGAGATGCTCTTAGTATGCCTAAATTATATGTCTATGAGAGAAAAATTGCACATACTCTTATCTTTATCGGTAAAATATATTTCAAAAAGAGAATATTCCCCCTATATTCTGTCTCTAAAACATTTTCATTCCCACCACACTCTTTATCTCTATCTCTATCTCTATTTTCTATTTCTATCTTCAAATAATTTATATTTTCATTATTATCTTTTACTTTTCTTCAAATGAAAAATTATAAAGTATAGTATAAAGTAGAGTAAGAATAAATAAGTATCTATAAATGAAAATTTATTAAATAATAAATATTTAATATTAGTTTCATTTTAAATATCTAGATGTGACATTTCTAATGACATAATTTTTATGACAATAAAATTTATAAATTAAAACTTACTATACATTTATTTCAAAAAAAATTATTATATATTAATTGAATTTAATTAAAAAGGTACAAATGATTTAAATGTCAAAATACTTGTTTATAACTATGGACATGAGTGTAAAAATAAAATATAAAATGTTAAAAGTAAATTTAGAGTTTTATATTTAGTACTCTAAATTTAGAGTTTCAAAGATTGAAACCCTAATTTCTTTTCTTAAAAACAAAAATTTGGAGTACGTTTTGTTCACGTGATACTCTATTTTATAGTTTGTACTCTAAATTAATATACCATATATATTTTTTCTAATATTACAATTAACTCCATCTTTGACAAAAGAGGATTACGTCTCGAATCCACAACTTTATCAAGGTGGCCTCAACTTTTTCGGTTTTAATAAAAAAAAATTCAAATTATTATATTTTCTTCAAGGTTTGACAAATAATGACACGTAGAGACGAAGTTTAGTGGGGCCCGCAGGAGCTATGGCCCCTCAAGCCCATGAAAAAATTTAAATGTCCAATGTCTCTTTCATAGCTCTTTTATAAATTAGTCATTATTATGAAGCTGGGCTCCCCAACCATGTCTTTTATTTCCCTCTACTAGAGCTTTTAATTCCTCCGCCTAGTCTTTTAATTTTAATGGTCAATAGTAAAATTTAAAAATTCCAATGTTTCAAAAAAAAAAAAAAAAACATTACCACTGCACGCTACAATTTAATTAATTAAACTTAATTAATATATTCTACAATTTTAAATAAAATATAAAATTAATTAGATTATATGTTTTTACCTTTCTTTTAAGTTTTCATTTCCAATAGGTTTCCTTTTCTAATTTTATAGTCGTAATTTCAACAGACAACATATCGTTTTTATAATCACAACAACCGATTGTTTATCTATTATACAAGTTACAATCCCATGTATATATTTTTCAGAATTCTTTAAAAACAATTATATTTTACTTTTCCTTTGATAATTTTTTTCTTTCTTTCTCTGATACCGGTTTGAAATACTGAATTGATCATCAATAATTTCTTATTTTTACATCAAATCACAAGAGGAATTCAGGTTTGGCATGTTTCAATTTTTTTATTCTTCTTAATTGATAATTTGAAATTTAGAATGGAATTAATTAGATGACTTTCGTGATCTAAAAGAACAAAAGGTTTCATTTTAAATCACATATATAGTTTGTTTTTGTTTCATTTCCATTTATTTTATGATTGAGACTTAGATGATATGGGTTGTTATTATTATTATTATTAACTTATCATTTTTTATATATTATTTATACGTTTATTATTTAAAATTAGTTCAAGTTTTGAACCCTCGGAGTCAAAACCCTGGCTTCAACCCATATGATGCAATTCTAATTTACAATTTCAATAATGTAGGTGCATAAGATATATCACCGAGCAAATGCAGAGGCAGGGGATGGCAAGGGCAATGGCCCCAAACAAATATATATATATATATATATATATATATATATATATATATAGTTTTTCTATTGTCAGTTTGTCCTGACAATAAATATATCATAACGAAAAATGTGGACCATAGATTATGGAGAAGTTTTGACAAGTGCATACACTTTGAGTCAAAGTATGTAAATCTAGTGGTCCATATTTTTCGTCTTGATATATTTATTGTCAGGACGAACTGATAATAAAAAATCTGATATACATATATATATATTATAAATTTCTATAGTTATCGAATTTCATAAAATTTTACTCTGTCCCTAAATACTATATTTTATTACATTTGTACCCAAATAAAATTTTCTGGTTCCGCTACCGCCACTATCTAACTTCGTACTGTGAGCTTTAACGAAGTTCCATAAAACTCCAAAATATCATTTTCATGTAAACCTTACTTTATGTAAAAAATATATATATATAAAAATATAATAATAATAAAGCTTGAGATTGTTATTCATAGTTGGGAGTTTAGAGTTGGGACAAGTGGTAGTTAAAAAGGATACGGTGGGGCCACTTTATGGAGACGGTGGGACCATCAATAATTGAATAAAAAAGTGAGCCCCAAAAGAAGGACGGTGAGAATTTACTGGGAATTGGACTCCACATAATCTATAACATGTGGCCTGCCTTTATTAGTCGAGTCTTACATTTAAATATTTAATAAAAGTCAGAAGTTTATGGGTCTTTCTAGTATATATTATGCTAATCTTAGCTGTCCCAACTCCCAATACAGCCATGCTTCTTCAACATGAAACTTAAAATTAAGGGATATCATTTATAAAAAGGAAACCCTCTAATTTAACATATTAGTCATTTTGCGCCCTCTAGTTTTATTATTGACGAATTTAGTAATTTACACCTAGAGGTGGCCACGGTTTCGATTAAACTGTCGGTTTTATCCGTGGTTTAACCGAAACCGTACGGTCCAAAACCGCCCCAAAACCAAAACTAAAATCGTAACCGGCGGTTTAAAAACCGGTTCCCACGATTACGGTTTGGGCTTGCCAAAAACGGACTAAAACTGGTGGTTTTAACCGTCGGTTTAAAAAAAAAAAAAAAAAAAATTAGACGAATAAGAAGCTGTCACGTGGCACTTTTTTGAAAAAAATTTGAAAAACCGCCCGAAACCGAACCGAACCCAACCGAACCGAAATTGTGCCCAAAACCGGCAGTTTCTTAACCAAAACCGAAACCAAAACCAAAACCAAAACCGTAACCGTAAAACCGCTGGTTAGAAACCGTGTATCTAACCGATTTTTCAGTTACAGTTTCAGTTTCAGTTTTGGTTTTGGTACCGTCGGTTTCTAACCGAAACCGAAACCGAAACCGAAACCGAACCGTGGCCACCTCTATTTGCACCCTATAATTATAATTATAATAATGTTATTTTATCCAAATTTTATATCTAAATCTGGTGTCCAAATGATGTGGCTTATTGGATTATGCTATATTATTTGGGTATCATATTTGGGCAAAGTAGGATTACTCTTATAATTAATTGTCATTACTTTTCTATTAGAAAAGTTAAATTTTCTATTAGGTTAGTAAGGGCATAATGGTAAATGATCTGGGTAGAGTTAATAAATAAAATTAAAAAATTATTTAATACAAAACTAATCTTTAAGAATAAATAATCGAAGTTGAAAAAATGGGGAAAAAAAATCAAAAGTAGCCATTTTATACATTAGGATTTGTTTTTAACGATGTTTGAAAATCTAAATATTTATAACATTGCTTTTGTGTTATTACTGTAATACCCCTATATAATAACAAAAAGAATATATATATATATATATATATATATATATATATATATATATATATATATATATATCCCATCACTCTATCTCATCACTCTCATCTCTCTCTCTCTCTCCCCTCTCTCTCTAATCAATCTCATATCCACCGGAAGAGCCTTCGCTATAGACGACACGTTATGGCAACGCCTCTCAGTGAAGGCACCGTCGGGATGCATGCTGCCCAGGTGTGGCGTCGCATGGGCAGTGCACAAAGTCCAGGCGAAGCCGCAACTGGTGCGATGCCCATGCCCAATCAACGCTTCGCTTGGGCAGCGCGGCCTAGACGATGCCACTCCTGAGTTGCGTTTGGACTAGAAGCGCAACACATGCAATGTCGTGCTTGGGCCGCGTGGCAACAACGCCACTGGACAGTTTCGCGAAGAAAACAAGAAAAAAAAAGTGAAACCCTAAATGTAAAATTACCAAAACAACCCTTCTAAATTAAGGTTTCACATTTTTCTCCAAAATTTCACGTTTTTCAATTTTAATGTGACATCATCGTTTTAAGGATTCCAGTGAATCACCATATGGTAAGCAAATTCGACCCGATAAGAGTGTGAGTGATGATTCCACATCTTGAAAAACACCCTCCAAGTTTGACACCAACCTTGTCTTATATATGCAAATTCTGCTGTCTGCAGGTCCTCAATCTTATAGGTGTAAAATGATTATCTTAGCTTAGGGCAGCTGCCTACACTACATTCCACTTCAGTACCCGGGGGCCGAAGACTTGTTAGGTGTAGTGGAGTCATGTTCTAGCCGATTTCTGGCAGAGAACATCAGGGACTAGGTCGACCTCTTTCCCTAACAATGTGTTATAACACGGCATCTCCATAGGCATTCTGCTGGCTCCTGGGAGTCCCGAGAAGGAAAAGAGCTCAACGAAAAGCAACTACCAGTCGGTGAAATTCAAAAAGAAAGAAGAGAAATTAGGCCATCTTTCCCGAGAGAGGCCGCCTTCTCATTTTTGTCCCTCCAACTCTTGTCAATGGATAGCAAGGAAGTATTAATAGGGAGGGTTTTCCACCAAGCTAGGAAAAGAAATGGAAAGAAAGAGCTCCAGGAAGAGTGAGGCTCATCTCACTCTGCTCACTTTGTTGCTGTTTGTATTCTTAGGGTTAAGGAATGGGTTCTTTCTAAAGGAAGGGGCGATAGAGAAGTAGTCATCTTAGTTTCCTTCTTTTCTCGTTCATCAATCGTAAATCAAGACAAACCTACTTCGGTTTTCACAATGGCTGCGCATGAAGGTCACTGGGATATAATAACTAGTCCAACGGCGAAGACTCCCCACCCCACTGTAGGTGGGTATTCTTCGTACCTTGTTATTGGTGAGCTGTCGTAGAAGCGAAGCCTATCGCCAAGCCGACTATCAAATACGAGATTGGGCCCCTTCTCAAAGATTTGATGGAATGGCCCAGCCCACCCAAGAGCGCTTATGTCATATGGGAACTCATTACTTGAAACAATCCTTATGGTTTTTATATCCGGTAGGAATAATAAGAATCAAAGTCCAGGTTGTAGAGAAAATCAAATAAAGGGAACCCAGAGAGAGAAGAAAAGCTTACCGAGGAGATCAGGAATGAGGCTCCAATCGATGACATTCCTTCCAGAGGTAAGACGATAAGATTCCTCTGAGAATCGGGTACAAGAACGTATTGTCAAAAAAATTGATTGTTATTCACATAAAGTAAAGCACAGAAGACTGTACATCGCGTGATTAAACGTCTTTAACACGAACCAGGGTTCAACCTAAGAGAGCTAGTCCTTACCTGAATTATAGACAAGATATTGAAGGCTGGCTATTCGTGACCGTAGGGCGATCAGCAGTCGGCCCCTCATTTCCATTTGGAATATCATCGCTTCGCACTGTTCCCTTATGCATTGATGATTACTGATTCCAATTGCTGAGCGGCTAGCCTACATCGCGCCATTCTCTACGTGCTAAACAGCCCCAGGTTGAGACCCAGGCCAGGAATTGGATTTTCCATCCCGCGGATGCCGGACGTCATCTTTGAGGATGACCTCCTGGCACTTCCCACGACACGGAGAAAGCTTTTAGCTCATCTCCTTTGTCCCGTAAGCTGTCGGGCCTAAAGCTCAATATACGGGATTTCTGTTGGATCAGATCTTTCGCTTTGACGGAAAATTTTAGACCTGGTGAAAATTAGCCTTTGTTCAGGCAAGCAAGTGCGAGAGAAGCAAGCAAAGTAGAAGCTTTGCCAGAAGCAAGACGAGGAAGCGGAGCTGTCGTATAAGCGGTAGCTTCCCCCGACCGACTAAAATACAACAGTCGCGACCTACTTTGATTCAAAAGAAAGGCGAAGAGTTTGGCAACAAGCAAACGGCTTTCTATCATAGTTGCAAGGGTTCCAAACCTCCTCGCCAGTGTGATAGGAGGCCGTTTTGGGGTGTGCTATGTTTCTGTTTCCTATTACATGACTAGAGACCTTCCAGCTCGCTATTGATATTATGAGCCAGCTTGATCTCTCTCTCGATCCGGGGGTACAAAAAGAATCCTTTTCTTTATACATCAGTTCCATTCACCGGATTAAGCTCTTCCCTTTAGTTTGTGACTAGCTGGCTTGAAGTCTCCAAGTGGTGTTAGCTCAGGGAGTTCCACAGCCTCACGAGAACTATGGATCTCGATCAAGAAATAGGTTTTCTATGTGGGATTCGCCATGTTCTCACCCCTATGGGGTACTACGAGCCCTTTGCCCCACGCATCTAACCAGCTCGCCAACTCCGATTTCCGACTTAATGCGTCAGTCGTCCTTCCAGGCTTGTACTCAAGCACCATATCAAGCTCAGCCAAGAAGTCTTTGCCCGTGATAGATCCATCTAATTATGGTTGATACAACCCAGCCTGTAGACAAGGTTTAGGGCTTGGGTGGGGGTTTTTCCTATTATTTTCCTCAGTTTAAGCTAGCGATGGAAATAAGAAAGGCTAGGTAGCTGGCTTTCTTGGGATTGCTTTATTACCTACAAAAGAGAAAGTGTGTCCTCGAAAATGATGTTCAAAAGTTGCGAAGCTAGATTCTCATAGCGAGGCGCTTCGAGTTAGTGAAGCACTGTAGTAGCGCCGAAGCCCTATGTGCTATAATGCTGAGCCAAGGGCGCTCCGCCTTATCTATAGAAGCAGTCAACTAAGTTCTAAACGAATTAGCTCGAGGTCTTCGAGCCTTGGCATTTTGAATCCCCCCTTAAATGGTTGCAGTTCCGGGACTCAAATGTGTATGGAGTCGCCATGTGAGACATTCGGTTCACGAACCGAAGACCTATCTCCATAGCAAGCTCCTCACCTCAATTTAACCTAGTCTGCTATTAAAGTGGATGCCTGTCGATGAATTTACCATTTCTCGTCCATCATCTTTTTGAAATGCAATACCGAAATGAGAAGCATATAGCCTTTACCTATCCCACTCACCGACCTCGTCCAGACATTACATTTCCAGTTAGCACGATCGGCCAGTTTACAAAGACCCCTCGAGTTCTTCACTGGGAAGCTGTTATACGTACGGTATCTAAAGAAAGCTCCCGGACAAGGACTGTTGTATAAGCCCCATGGGCATTTGCGTATTGAAAGTTTGTCGAATGCTGATTAGGCTAGTTCTCCATTAGATAGGAGCTTTACTATCGGCTATTGTACATTTTTGGGGGGTCAAGGTGGAAAAGTAAAAAGCAAAGTGTAGGTACTCGTTCTAGTGCTGAGGCAGAGTCAAAAGCTATGGCCCATACTCATACTGTTTGTGAATTATTGTGGCTTAAATCGTTGTTGCAGGAATTGAAAGTTTTGGTTGAAGAGCCCATGCGGTTATATTGTGATAATCGGGGTACCAATCCCAAGCGGGTAGGCCTTCTCTAGAGGCAAGGAATAGAAGTCAAGCTATATCTGGAAAGAGATGGGGTTGATAAAGAGCTGGGCTTGATACTGGCTCACCCCGAACACTTTCTCTTTTCTCCTTTTAACGCAGCAATGCCCCTGCTATGCTAACCACGTAGCTAGCTCCCTTACCTGTCTTACTCCTTCAGATCCTTATTCACATTTCTTTTACCTTGGGATGGTTGTCTCTTTAGTTTAATTGGGAGGGTTAGACGCTCTTCCTACAAGAACAAGAAAGGAATGATTCTAGTTCTATAACACTCATTGATTGGGAATGGAATAGGGAATGAAGCTTGCTTTTATCTTGTTTCTAGTTCTACCCCCGCTTCTGAAGTGAGCTAGCCCACTGAACTAATCTACTTTGAGAAGAATTTCCTAGAAATGACTACTTCCCCTTCTGTGAAATCCCTTTTATAACTAGAAGAATAAGCAAACGGGTTTTTCTCCGAAACACCTGCTTTCACACTGCCTGAAGTGCGCTCGGCCAAGCAACCAAAGCGAGGGACCTAGGTGGGAATAGTGAAAGAAAGAGAAGGGGAAGAAGCGGGGTAGAGGAATTGGTCGACTTATCAGGCTCATGACCTGAAGACGCAACTGCGCATCCTTCACACCCTGACGCGGCACAGACCAAATCATTATCGAACCTGGGATCCTGTCCCTTGGACGGTCCTAGTAATGGCAACCGATGTTCCGCCTCTGCGGGATACCGGACCTGGCGATCCAATGCAGTTGAGTGCCTAGCCCCGGTCGGGGTACACCCACAAAGAGAATCTATAGCTTTTCTAGCCCAATCCAATCTAATCCTGACTATAGCTTTGATAGCCAAAAGAAGGTCCTTGAGATGAAAGTCTCATACACAGTTTTGAATGAGAGAAAGAAGTGAGGAATCCTCTTTTCGACTCTAACTCTCCCACTCCAGTCGTTGCTTTTCTTTCTGTCACTTCGAAAAAGCGGTAGATAGCTTGGTTCCTATAGGCCGTGGTCAACGAGAACTTATAATCAGGGACCAACCTAATTCATGATAAGCCCACCAACTTCCTGGCAAGATGCCTACGGTTAAAAACCACCAACATGTCAAGATCTAAATTCGAATTGGTTCCAGGTCTTGGTTAGAGCCTACCGTGTTTACGCCGGCGGTCCAACAAAGAGGCGAAGTAGTGGTATCTTTCTTTCCATTACGAACGACACGCTTCGCCTGCTCCCTCCCCGTGTCCACTACTAGCAGGAAGAACTGGTTGGTCCGGAGCCTGAGTCAGTTAAAGTAAAGGATCATCATTCTCTCTATATTCTTTCTTTCCTTTCCAACAAGTAGCTTCGTTGTTGATCTCTCATCTTCCCGACCGGCTGTGACTTGTATGTCCAGACAACGACTATCGATTCCTAACAAACCCATAGATTCTTCTACCATTCGACCAGATCTTTTAGATTGTATTCTAAAACTCCGGCCTTGAGTCAACTCTCCGATGCTTTCCTATCGAAAAGAAAGAATCAATTGCTCGTCCCCTAGGGGGCGTGGCGTAGCGTAGATAGGGGGCTGGGTCAACTCCCTAATCAATTACCGCGATTCTACTGATTAATCTGTAGACTCCTTTGGGGTAGATCGGCTCCCAAGGTTGTTGCCTGTCAGTTGAATGACTGTGAGAATCAGAATCCAATCATATGATATGCATTTCTATCGACTTCCTTATTTTAAATTCTAATCGGGTAGCGAAAACTATAAAGATTACTCCCAATAGAGGTGCGAAGTTCACCCAAGCACTGCAAAAAGAAAGCATCAGCTTCAATCATTGAGTTCCGCCCAAGGTGAAATCTTGCTCGACAAGCCGCTACATTAGTGGTGCATAAACCATGTTCATCAACCAAGTTTGTTCTGCCTCTCTTTTCTCCCTGAGAACTAGATGTAAGGATTCTCGTTGTTTTTAATTGGCTTATTTCGTGATCAAACAATATGTGGGGGTTCTTTGTAAGGGTAGCCTAAGTATCGGTCTTGTTGTTCGAAACCCTTTTGAAGACCTCGTGTTGATAAGCACCGAAGGTAAATTTCTATGTGCTTACTTTTCTTTGAAGAGATTTAGAAGCACACACACACTTAACATTCATTGCATATGTGTGCATTCTCTTCGTTTGTCACAATTCACACTTGCACTTATTTATTATATTTTGTTGTGTGTTATTGTGTCTTGTTGTTGTGTTAATTCGTTTCCCGATAACTTTCGGAAACGTCCGCGCATGCACGAGAATGTGCTTGGTTTAGCGCGAGGACCGCCTATGGAGAATGCCCTTGGCTTCTCCTTGGTTTTCACCTATCTAGGTGATCGGCGGTTATTATCGGCGGCCTGGCCGCCGAATGAAACCGCCGTTTCAGTCCAGATTGGTCTAAAGCATTTCTGCGGTTAAGATCGGCGGTCATGACCGCCGTTCGAAACCGCCGATTCAAGACCTGATTGATTTATCTCTCAGTCTAATTCGGCGGTTGAAACGGCGGGCATGAAACCGCCGTTCGAAACCGCCGTTCATACCTGGTTGATTTTGATCTCTCTGTTCTATTTCGGCGGTTGGAATCGGTGGTCACGAAACCGCCGAATTAACCGCCGTTTATGCTCTGTTCTTCACGAGCTCAATTCGGCGGTCATTAACGGCGGCCTGGCCGCCGATTGAAACTGCCGATTGGCGCGTTTCTTTGAAACTTACTTAAACGACCACACTTTGATTTGGCCCCCTATATATATGCCACTTTGACTTTAGGTCAATTAAGAGAGTTCATATTCAGAATTCATACTTAGGATATTTTTCAAAGAGAAGAAAAATTCCAAGAACTCCATTCTTGATTCTCAAACACTTTTTCATGATCATCAATCATCATCTAGCATCATCTTAGATCATCTAGATGTCATCTAGCATGGAATCTTCATCATACTTTGCTTGGTAAGCTTTTCACTAATATCTTACATGTTTTGTGTTTCTCTTATCTAGCAATCTCAATTGATTACTTGTTTGTTATTTTGTATGCTTTAGATACAATATTGAGATGAGTATGATGTATGTTTGAGATTTTATATTGTGCTTGCATATTAGGTTTTGTGCTTAATATTGATTAGCTAAACTAATTGACATGTCAGTTAGTTTTGATATCTAGGATTGTTCTTAATTGCATATTAATCATCTTAGATAAGCATATAGGGTTTCCCTTGCTCTATGTTGCATTTTGGATATTTACATATATTCACTTAGGGTTGTATTCTCTTCATAGAGAAAGTAAGTCTTGTGTGTAGCATCCGGGATTAGGTTGCTTAGAACGCAAGCAAATTGGACTAGGTTCACTCATACCGGGATTAGGTAGGTGTGTGATTACTTCCGGGATTAGGTTGTAATCATTTGCACATTTAGTGGATTCGAGGTTCGAGTGTGGCTTACTTACATAGCCCGTGGTTTTTCCCGTGAGGGTTTCCACGTAAAAACCAAGTGTTGTTTTAATTTCCGCACCATATTACAATTGCTTGGTTATATTATCTTGAGGGCATTTTCGTAATTTTGACTAACACGAAAAATTGGGTAAAAAGCGTAAAATCTATTCACCCCCCTCTAGATAGCTTTATACACACCGTGCTATAATTTGTTTCAATTGGTATCAGAGCGGGTTCCTAGACATACATAGGTGATCCTTGCTCATTTTGGTGTGTTTTGCATTTTGTGTGATTTTTTGATTTATTCATACATTTTGCATTCATCTCATTTGCATTCATCCAAACACTATGAGTGGTTTCGGGATGAGCAAAGAGGGAGCGTCGAGCGTGAGGCCACCGTTGCTCACCAGCGATAATTACTCTTCATGGAAGGGGAAGATGGAAGCATACATATGCCAAATCCATGATAGGGCATGGATGGCGGTTGAAGATGGATATGCTCCACCTATGATGACTTCTACGGATGGAGGAGAAGAAGTTCTCAAGCCTAAGGCACAGTGGAGTCCTCAAGAATTTATTGACTCCATGTGGAACAACAAGGCTATTCATGCCATCCGATGTGCAGTGAGTGAAAATCAGTACAAACTGATTCAAATTACTAGGATTGCTAAAGAGGCATGGGACATCCTAGAAGTTGCACATGAAGGCACCGAGGTTGTCAAGGACTCAAAGCTTCAAGTCCTTCAAACTCGGTTTGAGACCATTAGGATGGAAGAGCACGAGCACTTCAATGACTTCCAAGTGAGACTAATGGACATTGTGAACCAAAGTCACCAACTTGGTGATCCTTACTGGGATAGAAGAATCAAGCAAAAGATCATGCGATCACTTCCCGAGAGGTTCGAACCCAAAGTGACGGCTTTAGAAGAAAATGACACTTACAAGGAAATGAAGCCAAGTGAAGTCATTGGAAGACTTCTAGCCTATGAATCAAGAAAGGCTACCACATCTCCTCCTAAGAAGAAAAAGGATATTGCCTTGAAGACATCCAAGATGGAAGAGGAGGAGGATGACTCATATGAAGACATGGCACTCATTGCCAAAGGATTCAAGAAGTTCTTGAATCTTCAAAAGAGTGATTATGGCTCAAAGGGGAATGACTTCAAGAAGAAGAAGTCCACTATTAAGAATGTCAAGCCATATCATGAGATGTCTTCAAGAGAGAAGATTCAATGCTACGAATGTGGAGGATTCGGGCATATCTCCAAGGAATGTGCTAACTTGGAAGATGAAAGAGAGGAGGTCGCCACTTCAAGTAATAGTGATGAAGAGATTGTGGCAAAATTCTTGGCATTAGGTTGCTCTCACAAGCGGGACAACAAAGTGAAAGTTGTTGAAGGAAGTCCCTCAAGCTTGAATGATTGTGAGAACAACTATTTTGCCTTTCCGATCTCCTACAATGAAGAAGAGAATGAGAGTCAAGAAGAAAGTGACTCTAATAAAGACGACTCTTCATCTAACTCCTCACATGGATATGTGAAGAAAAAGGTTCTAGATAAACACCTCACTGAGTTTAAAAGCTTAGCAATGAAGACCAAGGAAAAGATACGAAGATTGAGAGAAGAGAATCTAGACCTTGAAGCTCATGTTGACCACTTAAGTGAACAAGTGGATAGATCCAAGAATATTGAAGATAAGCTAAGAAAGGAGTTAGACTTATCTAAGAGGAATGAAAAAGAATTAAAAAGAGAGCTTGAAGAGGCTAAAGGATCAAGGACTAGGATAGTTTCTAGCACCGAAAAACTTGACCACATGTTAAGTGTTGGAAAGAGTCCGTGTGATAAGAGAGGTCTTGGGTTTGAAGATAGTAAGGAGTCCTCCACTCCTAACAAGACCATGTTTGTCAAAAGCTTGAGCTACAAAGAAGATTCACCGGTGTAAACTCCTAGGAAGAAGATTGAGCTAGGACAATGCTCTCATAGTGCACAAGTGAAGGTAGCTCCAAGAGGACAACCTCAAGCTCAACCTACAAGAGTTCCTCATGCTAACTTCCCTCAAACTCAAATCCATCAAGGGAAGAGACTAATCATGCAAACTCAACCGTGGAAGCAACCAAGTCTTGGTCAACAACAAAGAAGGAGAAATTCTATCCAACAACCAAGACAACCACAAAGACATGGGAAGGCTCCTATACATGCACAAGGACATGGTATGATTCCTAACTTTGTTCCTACATGTCATTTTTGTGGTGTTGATGGTCATATTAGACCAAAGTGCTTTCGTTACATTAAAATGTGTAGAGTTAAAAGCATGATTGAGAAAAAGAAAGCTAGAGCTAGAATGCATACTCATAGGAAGGAAGAAATTCATTTACATGATCCTATGACATCTAGATCTCTAGAACAATTGACCACTAGGAAGAAAAATGTCACACCTATGTGGATAAGGAAAAATGAACCCGCTTGCTACGAGACTATCAAGTCTCAAATAGGTTCATCCAAGCCAAATGGACTTGGGAGGTCTATAGGACCTCATGACCTTCATTGTTGAAGGTTGATGATTGACCCCATATGGGGGACTCAAGCAAAGAGAGCTATTTTGCATTCTTGTATCTTGCAAAAAATTTGAAATATCTTATGCCTCTTCTTTTAATTGCTTGAGTAAGCTTGGTTGTACATATGTATATATGTTTTAAAATTCCATAAGTGTGAACCTTGCTTGTCTACAATCCATGTCATATTTATGTTCAAACATGCATTTTTGGACTAGGAGATTTACATTGGAAGTATGATTTGAATGAACTATGATTATCTCCTTGACATGATGATTCTTTAATAACATGCTAATGACAAATGAAAAAGCATGAAATTCATATAACATGCACACATGAAAAGCATGAATTGATGATTGCATATTCTTAAAAATGCAAAACTTGTGTGAAAACTTATGAGACTCAAAATGAATAAAGGATCTTGTATCCATTCAAAGGAATTTACATTCCAAATGTCTCTCTTTCTTTATTAGTTGATCATGGTTACTATCATACGGATAATTTTATCCGGAAAAATCAAATAGGGTGCAAAGTCGCTCATGCCATGTTTCGCTTATAAAGTTGGATATAGTTGCTCTTAAATTGAAATCCATAATCTCTATATCCTTGCTTTTCCCATGACATTGGTGAAATTGGTTTGAATTCTTATTAGAAACCTTTGTCATTTGCTTTGCCAAATACCATTGTATTTTGGACTTGAATGCTATATGTCTTGTATGCAAAGCATGTTGGATTCACACATTTTCTCAAAATAAATCTCCTTGTTTCTCTCAAATTAATTGAAGTGCATAAAGTGACTTATATGTATATGCAAGTCTTGCATGCTTCTATCTCTCGTTGCTATGAGTGGCCCGGTTGGGGACTACTCCTTTGCCTATATCATGACAAAAAGGGGGAGTAGGATATGGTAAGGGGAGGTGCAAAATATAGAAGCTATTGTACACTTTGGGGAGAACATACATTGAGGGGGAGTAACCCGTTGAGGGGGAGCATTGCATTTATCATACATTGCATACATTTGGTAATGTTGTGCCTAAATTCTAAAAATGCAAATGCTTGGTATTGTTCTCACATGATTAATCTCACACTTTTCTTGTATTAGAAATGTTAGAAACTCTTTTCAGGGATTGTTTATTCTACAAGAGGATTGAAGACTTCAAGTTGCATTAGCTTATCTCTTTGTAATGTAGAATATCATTATAGTCCCGTAGTTTCTATTTTTTGTGAGGAATCATTGTGAGTGATGGTTTTGTCACGAAATAGCCAAAGGGGGAGATTGTAAGGATTCCCGTTGTTTTTAATTGGCTTATTTCGTGATCAAACAATATGTGGGGGTTCTTTGTAAGGGTAGCCTAAGTATCGGTCTTGTTGTTCGAAGCCCTTTTGAAGACCTCGTGTTGATAAGCACCGAAGGTAAATTTCTATGTGCTTACTTTTCTTTGAAGAGATTAGTTGCACACACACACTAAACATTCATTGCATATGTGTGCATTCTCTTCGTTTGTCACAATTCACACTTGCACTTATTTATTATATTTTGTTGTGTGTTATTGTGTCTTGTTGTTGTGTTAATTCATTTCCCGATAACTTTCGGAAACATCCGCGCATGCACGAGAATGTGCTTGGTTTAGCGCGAGGACCGCCTATGGAGAATGCCCTTGGCTTCTCCTTGGTTTTCACCTATCTAGGTGATCGGCGGTTATTATCGGCGGCCTGGCCGCCGAATGAAACCACCGTTTCAGTCCAGATTGGTCTGAAGCTTTTCTGCGGTTAAGATCGGCGGTCACGACCGCCGTTCAAAACCGCCGATTCAAGACCTGATTGATTTATCTCTCAGTCTAATTCGGCGGTTGAAACGGCGGGCATGAAACCGCCGTTCGAAACCGCCGTTCATACCTGGTTGATTTTGATCTCTCTGTTCTGTTTCGGCGGTTGGAATCGGCGGTCACGAAACCGCCGAATGAACCGCCGTTTATGCTCTGTTCTTCACGAGCTCAATTCGGCGGTCATTAACGGCGGCCTGGCCGCCGTTTGAAACCGCCGATTGGCGCGTTTCTTTGAAACTTACTTAAACGACCACACTTTGATTTGGCCCCCTATATATATGCCACTTTGACTTTAGGTCAATTAAGAGAGTTCATATTCAAAATTCATACTTAGGATATTTTTCAAAGAGAAGAAAAATTCCAAGAACTCCATTCTTGATTCTCAAACACTTTTTCATGATCATCAATCATCATCTAGCATCATCTTAGATCATCTAGATGTCATCTAGCATGGAATCTTCATCATACTTTGCTTGGTAAGCTTTTCACTAATATCTTACATGTTTTGTGTTTCTCTTATCTAGCAATCTCAATTGATTACTTGTTTGTTATTTTGTATGCTTTAGATACAATATTGAGATGAGTATGATGTATGTTTGAAATTTTATATTGTGCTTGCATATTAGGTTTTGTGCTTAATATTGATTAGCTAAACTAATTGACATGTCAGTTAGTTTTGATATCTAGGATTGTTCTTAATTGCATATTAATCATCTTAGATAAGCATATAGGGTTTCCCTTGCTCTATGTTGCATTTTGGATATTTACATATATTCACTTAGGGTTGTATTCTCTTCATAGAGAAAGTAAGTCTTGTGTGTAGCATCCGGGATTAGGTTGCTTAGAACGCAAGCAAATTGGACTAGGTTCACTCATACCGGGATTAGGTAGGTGTGTGATTACTTCCGGGATTAGGTTGTAATCATTTGCACATTTAGTGGATTCGAGGTTCGAGTGTGGCTTACTTACATAGCCCGTGGTTTTTCCCGTGAGGGTTTCCACGTAAAAACCAAGTGTTGTTTTAATTTCCGCACCATATTACAATTGCTTGGTTATATTATCTTGAGGGCATTTTCGTAATTTTGACTAACACGAAAAATTGGGTAAAAAGCGTAAAATCTATTCACCCCCCCTCTAGATAGCTTTATACACACCGTGCTATAATTTGTTTCACTAGACTCGGGAACTAAGCCCAAATGGTAGGTTTCAAATATATGTTATAGCTGGCAGCTTCGGAGTTGTAGCAAAATGCTTATTGCTTATCAAATAAAGTGATTGAACTATCTTACTTGGGCGGATGGGTAGAAAGAGGCGACTTCCAACCCCAGTTTAATCTTATCATAATACTCAGACAGTTTAGGCGAGACCTAGACATAGAAAAGAGAAGGACTTTAGATGTCCCGGTTGATGCTTTTGCGCTAGAAGCTTTACAAACATTGGTGGCGAACTTGCAAGCAAAAAAAAAGACCGAAAGCCAGCTACTGGACTCTCGCCATCTAGGGTGCAGCACTCCACCGCTTCGCCTAGCAGCACGACGCTTGTATTGCTCTCCCACAACCCCGTTTTCACGGTTTAGGCGGTGAGCGAAAGGCCTGATGGGTCGCTTCCATACCGAAGGAGTTCGTCCAAGCATAATAATAAGAGAAGGGCGTAAAATCCTTTGGTGGTTTTGTTCCAGTTGTGGTTGTTTATTTGCGAGGTTCAGCACGAAATCATAAATAAGCTCTACCAAGGATTGCCAAGCATTTGGTACTAAGTTTCCCCCTCCGTTTTTAGTAACAAAATGAACCAAAAGTAGGACCAAACTGAGAGTTAGGCTCGGCGAGCTGTCCTCCTAGATTTCCCGATGGTAATGCCAGGGCCTTTTCAGTACCGATGACTCTTGATGCCAAGAAGAAGACCGACTAGACGAGGCAGAACATTGTTCATAGGGGACAATAGGCTCCAGGGGGCTGGGGAACTCCCTAAGCTAACATAGAGACTTCAAGCCAGCCAGTCACACTCGGCAAATGGCTTTCCTATCTATCTTTTGGCTTGCACCACTTCTTGAAGTTCCTACTCGCTAACAGCCTCTCATTCCTAAGTCAATTCGTAACCTTTGCGTAGCGTAGTAGAATGAAGGCTACGCGCTGACGTTTATTTTACTATGCATATGGATCTGGGGTAGTGCTAACTAATCCTTCTTGTTCTAACTCTTCTCTTTCTCTAACCTCGTTTGGAGAGTAATTGCTTGTTAATACAGTAAGCAGTTCGTTCGACTCGCTTGTGAATGCGATGCGGTCAGTCAGTCTTTCCGCTTTTAAGCTAGAAATGCTCGTTTGAGTGATTCATAAACCCTCGTCGGGATAAACAAGCAAGGGTTTCATCCTCTGCTAATGGGAATGCTACCTCAAGAAATGCTGCTTCAGGATAAACTAGATATGTTGCGATCCAATTTACAGGTTTTACCATGACTAGCTCGAATCTCTTTATCTACGGCTAATCACCCCCAACTGGCCCTAGGACCCAAAGCAGCATTTAAAAAAAAAAGGCAAGTCCTTCTGGCTTTACTTCGGGATGGACAAAAAATGAAAACAAATATTCAAAAAAGAAAGTCGCCGAAATGACGATCGGGAGAATGCATCGCCTTACAGAAAACTCTTTTCTGAGAAGTTCATCAGGGACTTGCCATGGATACGAGTGAAACAAAGGCACATGCCATTGTTCTCTCTTGCCTTTTTGCCATAGTCTACACTTGTCCGCCCAAATGGTCGACCTTGCCATCAAGAAATGGATAGCGATCAATAGATACGAAAGGGAGGGCGGGGTATAGAATGGAACTAGATGGATGCTTGCATTAGCGGTGGTCTCCGAAGAAGCAAGCAAGGTGGCAATGATTGATCGATCCTAGAAGAAATTCCTCCCCTTCGATCTCCTTCAACCCTATTCTTTCCGGCCACACCAGTGTCCAAGTTCCCGAAGGCACCCCTCTCTTTCAAGAGGATTCGCGGCATGTCAAGCCCTGGTAAGGTTCTTCACTTTGCATCGAATTAAACCATATGCCCCACTGCTTGTGCGGGCCCCCGTCAATTCCTTTGAGTTTCATTCTTACAAACGTACTCCCTAGGCGGGATACTTAACGTGTTAGCTATAGCACTGCACGGGTCGATATGCGCAGCGCCTAGTATCCATCGTTTATGGCTAGGACTACTGGGGTATCTAATCCCATTCGCTCCCCTAGCTTTCGTCTCTCAGTGTCAGTGTTGGCCCAGCAGAGTGCTTTCGCCATTGGTGTTCTTTTCGATCTCTACGCATTTCACCGCTCCACCAGAAATTCCCTCCACCCCTACCGTACTCCAGCTGGGTAGTTTCCACCGCCTGTCCAGGGTTGAGCCCTGGGATTTGATGGTGGACTTAAAAAGCACTTTGTACATTTATTGGTGCGGTCTTCAAAGCGAACCAAGTGTATCAAGGAATCGGAAACAATAACTCTTAATCAGAACCAGTGTTTTCTGTAAGGTTTCTTTCAAAGGCACAGACCGGGGACACGAGTCTAGGGTGAAGTTGAAGCAGATACGGTCAAGTGAAGTCGACTTCACAAGTGATTTAACATACCATATGGAAATAATAAAAAGAGAAGGGTCTCGCTGCTTAAATAATAAATCTTCTTCCTTGCGGCCTTGGCTCCTTTGTCCGGACTTGTCTCCCCCACTTTTGCCTTAGTTGGCCTTCTTTACCCATATCCCGGTGCAACGTCACCTGATGCAAGTGTTCGTTCTGAGTCAACAAGATCAAACTATTCGCAACCAAACTTTGGCCAAGCAAACAACGGCTTAACTGATAGAACGTAACTTTATCTCAAGTGAGAGCCGGCCTAGGGCGTTAAACGTCAAAACTTGGCCATAGAATTTATTTCCTCGCCAAGTAGCTTTGTGAATTCCCTACAATCAGAATAAGGATGGGTCAAGGGGAGGTTCGGGATGAAACCTGAGTGGATCTGCAGCAAAGTGGCATGGTCCGAGAAAGCTGTGAAAGCATTCCACCAGGAAGTCGACCACGGAATGTGAGCCACATGATATGAATCCTCTTGTCCTCCTAAGCTAAGGGAGAGGGTCTTTAGACACTCAACTGAGTTGGAGAGGATCTTTAGATGAAATGTCACCAAGAAAGACTTATCGGAAATCACCTTGGTTTTTCCAAGAAAGACATGGGAATCTTTGGGCGTATGCTTTTTCTTCTCTTAACTATATTTCTACTCAAGAAAATCGTCAAATCAATCATAGTTAAAGGAGGAGTTTCACGTGGTTGTCAAAGACTCAAACGACTACAGAACAAGGGAGAGGGATATAGAAAGAATGAAGTAATGAAAGAGGAGGGAAACTATGTAGAAGCATTCTTCAAAGACACCCTTGCGGCCGTAGAATCCATCGTCTTCTGCAAGTTGGCGCCTATGCTTTATCCTGATAAAACTTTTCTCAATAATATATATATATATTGAGTTCAAATTCATCATGTGAAGAGGGAAGCGACTCATTTGTCCTGTGTGTCGAAAGCGTGCGTCAGGAAGGGATTGAACATCCAGGGTATAGGCTACTCGGTAAGGATTCCCATTTTGTTGATTGGCTTATTTCGTGGTCAAACCACATGTTGGGGTTTTGAATGTAAGGGTAGTCTAAGTGTTTAATGTTGTAGATCAAAGGCCCTTCCATGACCTCAAGATACAAGCACGCCAAAGGTATAATCTCTTGTGCTTGGTTTTCTTTGAAGAGATTTAGTAGCACACACACACTTAGCATTCTTGCTATGATTGCATATTTGCTTATTTTTATGTTCGTCTCTTCACATGTCACTTTACACACTAGCACTTTGGTTGATATATCTTGTTGTGTGTATATGTGCCTTATAATTCGTTTCCCGACATTGTTCGGAAACGTCCGCGCTTGCACTAATGAGTGCTTGGTTTCACGCGAAGACCGCCTATGGAGAATGCCCTTGGCTTCTCCTTGGTTTTCACCATTGTTGGTGATCGGCGGTTATGATCGGCGGCCTGGCCGCCGAATGAAACCGCCGTTTCAGTCCAGATTGGTCTGAAGCAATTATGCGGTCCAGATCGGCGGTCACGACCGCCGTTCGAAACTGCCGTTCATACCTGATCGATTTTAATCCCTCGGGTTTGATTCGGCGGTTGGATCGGCGGTCGCGAAACCGCCGAATGAAACCGCCGTTAATGCTCTGTTCTTCACGAGCTCAATTCGGCGGTCGTGATCGGCGGCCAGGCCGCCGATTGAAACCGCCGAACGGTGCGTTTCAGGGGCAAAATTGTCTTTTCACATGCCCAATTCTTGATGTCTATAAATATCTTATTTTCTCATTCTCTGATCAAGTTTCTTGAGTCATTAGAACCCTAAACATTCAAGAGAGATTTTTGAGAAAAAATCAAATCAAGAACTCAACTTTAAACACTCAAATCAAATCCCTTTTGCATCAAATTTCATATTTGATCTTCTATGCCTTCATAGAATTGATCCATGCATGGTTTTGAATCATCACATCTTATTTGGTATGTTCTTCACTAATTTCATATTACTTTAGTGTTTTTCATATTAATACATCTCTTTAATTACTTGTATGCTTTTGATTATATGCTAGATACAAGTTAGAGATTATTTGTGATGAAAATGATTGAGTGTTGATTGTGATAGCTAATTAGGTTTTTGCTTAATCTTGATTAGCTAAGCTATTTGACATGTCATTTAGCAATTGATATCTAGGGTTGATTAAATTGATTATATCATCATCCTAGATAAGCATCTAAGGTTACCTAGCCTTGTTTGTTATTTGAATATTCATATATATATATTCACATAGGTTGTTTCTCTTCATTGAGAAGTAAGTCTTGAGGCTAAGAGTGCTTAGGCCTCAAGCAAATTGGAATAGGGTTGCTAATAAAGGCCCGCTGGGTAGAAGTGAGGGGTTACAGACCGGAGTGTTAGACGAGGTCTACATAGGTTGTAAACTTCATTTCAATTAGTGATTTCGAGTTCCGAGTGTGGCGCACTATACAGCCCGTGGTTTTTCCCAGTGGTTGGGTTTCCATGTATACATCAAGTGTTATTTAAATTCCGCATCATATTACACTTGTATGTTTTTTTTTTACTAGTAGGGGCATTTTCGTAAAATTGACTTGCATGCGAAAATTGGGTAATAATTGTTAAAATCTATTCACCCCCCCTCTAGATAACATATTTAGAACACACCGTATTCTTTTCAATTGGTATCAGAGCGGGTTCCTAGACATACATAGGTGATCCTAGCTCATTTTTGGTGTGTTGTGCATTTGTGTGATTCTTTGATCATTCATACATTTTGCATTCATTTCATCCATTCATTATACACTATGAGTGGAATCGGTGGTTCAAATGAGGGTGCTTCGAGCGTAAGGCCACCCCTCCTCACCGGCATAAATTACTCCCAATGGAAAGGGAAGATGGAGGCATATGTGTGTCAAATCCATGATAGGGCATGGATGGCCATTGAAGATGGATATTCACCTCCTATGATGACTCCCATTGGTGGAGGAGAAGAAGTGCTCAAGCCTAAGGCACAGTGGACACAACCCGAGTTTGAGTTGTCCAAGTGGAATCAAAAGGCGTGGCACGCCCTTATATGTGCAGTGGACGAAAATCAGTACAAACTGATTCAGAACACTAAGATAGCCAAGGAGGCATGAGACATCTTAGAGGTTGCACACGAGGGAACCGAAGTAGTGAAGGACTCCAAACTTCAAGTCCTCCAAACTCAATTTGAGACACTTAGGATGGAGGAGAATGAGTGCTTCAACGACTTCGAGATTAGGTTGATGGACATTGTCAACCAAAGTCATCAACTTGGTGACCCTTACTCGGATAGAAGGATCAAGCAAAAGATAATGAGATCGCTTCCCGAGAGGTTTGAGTCTAAGGTGACGGCTTTAGAAGAAAACAGTGATTTTAAGGACATGAAGCCGAGCGAGGTAATAGGTAGACTTCTCGCCTATGAGTCTAGGAAAGGTCCTAGCTCCACTCCTTCAAAGAAGCAAAAAGGGATTGCTTTGAGAGCTTCCAAGGTTGAGAAGGAGGACAAGGATGACTCGGATGAAGACATGGCACTTTTAATGAGAAAATTCAAGAAGTTTGTAAAATTCGAGAAGAAGGGTCATGCATCCAAAGGGCAAGAATTGAAGAAAAGGGTTCCTTTCAAGAAGGTTGAGCATAGGTAAGAGAATAGCGAAAGGAAAGGGATCCAATGCTATGAGTGTGGTGGCATAGGTCATATCTCACTAGATTGTGGGAATTTGAAGAACAAGAGAGAAAAAATGATGGCCGCCATTTGGAGTGAAAGTGATGACTCCGAAGAGGGAGATAAGTCATCAAGTGATGATGAGCTTATCAATAACTTCAAGGCATTGGGTGCCACTTGTGAAGAAAATGAAGTTGTTGGTAAGAATTCCGTTGCTAGTGATCCTATAGAAGAGAAAGTCGAAGAAGTAGCTCTAGAGGAGATAGTTGTTGCTTCACATTGGGATATGGCACTTATTGACTCAAGAGATCAAGGTGAAGGTCTTGATGAGGATATTGGATCCATAGGAGAGGAGGAGAGTCTAGAAGATGACACTAGTGGAGATGACTCCTTATCTAACTCTACAAATGGAAATGTAGAGAATATGGATATGCATGACTTTATAGTCAATGTTGAAAGCTCCATGAAGAAGAAAGATAGATTTCTAAGGATTTTAGAGGAAGAAAATCTAGAGCTTACAACATACAATGACCTCCTAAAGAAGCAAGTGGAGAAGATGGATCTTAAGGACAACTTTGAAAGTTTTGAAAGCTCTAAGTTAAAGAATGAAAAAGAGATTCAAAGGTTAAAGGAAGAATTACTTAGGCTTTCAACACAAGTGGACCACTTGAATGATGAAGTGGTAAGATCCATGGTGAAAGAAGACAAGCTAAAAGATGAGCTAGCTTTGTCTAAGAGAAATGAAGAGGGTTTGAAGAGAGAGCTTGTTGAAGCCAAAGAGTCATTGACTAGAATGACCACAAGCACCAAGAAGCTTGACAACATACTTGGTGTAGGAAAAAGCCCTTATGACAAAAGAGGTCTTGGATTCGAAGTGAGCAAGGATTGCTCTATTCCTAAGAAGACAGTCTTTGTGAAGAGTTTGGGTAAGATAGAAGCGTCACCGATGCAAACTCCTAGGAAGAAGTTAGAACTAGGACGATGTTCGAAAAATGCACAAGTGAAGGTGGTGAAAACGAGACAACCCCAAGCTCAACGGATTAGAGCCTCTCGAGTCAACTCTCCTCAACAAATGACTCACTATGTAAAGAGGCAAAACATGCTACCTCATCCAAGGAGGCAACCCATTCCGGTTTAACCACATAGAAGACATGAACCGGCTCAACACCAAAGGAGACATCAAATGCATGATGAGTCTCCAATGACTTCACACGAATATGGTATGAATTCTTACTTTGTACCAACTTGTCATTATTGTGGTGTTTATGGGCATATTAGGCCTAAGTGCTTTAAGTACATTAAGCATTGTAGGATTAATAGCATGATAGAGAAAAAGAGGCTAAGAAAAGCCCACTTGCATGAGCCTAGGAAATCCTTTGTCAATAATCCTAGGTTAGTGAATGACATGCAACCTTTGACCACTAAGAAGAAAAATGTCATATCTATGTGGATAAGGAAAAATGAACCCGCTTGCTACGAGACTAACAAGTCTCAAATAGGTTCAACTAAGTCCAATGGACTTGGTAGGTCCATAGGACCTCATGCCCTTCATTAATGAAGGATGATACTAACCCCATATGGGGAACTCAAGCAAAGAGAGCTATTTTTGCATTCTTGTCACTTGCAAAAAATTTGAAAAATCTTATGCTTCTTGGTTGATTGCTTGAGTAAGCTTGGTTGCACATATGTATATATGTTTTCAATTCAATAAGTGTGAACCGTGCTTGTTTACAATCCATGTCATATTTATGTTCAAACATGCATTTTTGGACTAGGAGATGTATGTAGGAAGTATGATTTGAATGACCTATGATTATCTCCATGACATGATGATTCTTTTATAACATGCTAATGTCTTATGAAAAGCATGAAATTCATGTACATGCTCAAATGAAAAAGCATGAATTGATAATTGCATTCTTAAATGCAAAAACTTGTGTGAAAAAGAAAAGCTTATGAGACTCAAATGAAAAAGGATCTAGTATCCATTCAAGGATTTTACAATCCAAATGTCTCTCCTTCTTTATTGGTTGAACATGTCTACTATCATACGGGTTTCATTCCTGGAAAAATCAAATAGGGTGCAAAGTTGCTCATGACATGTTTAGCTTATAAAGTTGGATATAGTTGTTCTTCAATTGAAATCAATGAAATTTCTATATCCTTGCTTCTCTCATGACAATGGTGAAATTGGTTTGAATTCCTATTAGAAACCTTTGTCATTTGCTTTGCCAAATACCATGGTATTTTGGACTTGAATGCTATATGTCTTGTATGCAAAGCATTTTGTTTCACACATTTTTATTTTAATAAATCTCCTCGTTTCTCTCCGATTAATTGAGATTGCATAAAGTGACTTATATTGATTATGCATATACTAGACTGCTACTATCTCTCTTTGCCTTAAGTGACCCGGTTGGGGACTACTCCTTTGCCTATATCATGACAAAAAGGGGGAGTAGAATGTGGTAAGGGGAGGTGCAAATTGTTGTAGCAATTGGTGCCCATTGGGGAGAATATATATTGAGGGGGAGTAACCCTTTGAGGGGGAGCATTGCATACATAAAACAACATGATGTTGTGCTTAATTTTTTAAATATGCAAATGCTTGTTTTAATCTCACTTGATTCATCTCACCTTTTCTTGTTTTGGAAAGTTTAGAAACCTTGTTTCAGGGAATGATTGTTCTACAAGAGATTGAAGGCTTCAAGTTTTATTTTTTATATATCTCTTTGTATTGTAGAAAATCTTCATTGACCCATAGGTTTATTTTGTTGTGAGGAATCAATGTGAGTGGTGGTTTTGTCACGAAATAGCCAAATGGGGAGATTGTAAGGATTCCCGTTTTGTTGATTGGCTTATTTCGTGGTCAAACCACATGTTGGGGTTTTGAATGTAAGGGTAGTCTAAGTGTTTAATGTTGTAGATCAAAGGCCATTCCATGACCTCAAGATACAAGCACGCCAAAGGTATAATCTCTTGTTCTTGGTTTTCTTTGAAGAGATTTACTAGCACACACACACTTAGCATTCTTGCTATGATTGCATATTTGCTTATTTTTATGTGCATCTCTTCACATGTCACTTTACACACTAGCACTTTGGTTGATATATCTTGTTGTGTGTATATGTGCCTTATAATTCGTTTCCCGACATTGTTCGGAAACGTCCGCGCTTGCACTAATGAGTGCTTGGTTTCGCGCGAAGACCGCCTATGGAGAATGCCCTTGGCTTCTCCTTGGTTTTCACCATTGTTGGTGATCGGCGGTTATGATCGGCGGCCTGGCCGTCGAATGAAACCGCCGTTTCAGTCCAGATTGGTCTGAAGCAATTATGCGGTCAAGATCGGCGGTCACGACCGCCGTTCGAAACCGCCGTTCATACCTGATCGATTTTAATCCCTCGGGTTTGATTCGGCGGTTGGATCGGCGGTCACGAAACCGCCGAATGAAACCGCCGTTGATGCTCTGTTCTTCACGAGCTCAATTCGACGGTCGTGATCGGCGGCCTGGCCGCCGATTGAAACCGCCGAACGGTGCGTTTCAGGGGCAAAATTGTCTTTTCACATGCCCAATTCTTGATGTCTATAAATATCTTATTTTCTCATTCTCTGATCAAGTTTCTTGAGTCATTAGAACCCTAAACATTCAAGAGAGATTTTTGAGAAAAAATCAAATCAAGAACTCAACTTTAAACACTCAAATCAAATCCCTTTTGCATCAAATTTCATATTTGATCTTCTATGCCTTCATAGAATTGATCCATGCATGGTTTTGAATCATCACATCTTATTTGGTATGTTCTTCACTAATTTCATATTACTTTAGTGTTTTTCATATTAATACATCTCTTTAATTACTTGTATGCTTTTGATTATATGCTAGATACAAGTTAGAGATTATTTGTGATGAAAATGATTGAGTGTTGATTGTGATAGCTAATTAGGTTTTTGCTTAATCTTGATTAGCTAAGCTATTTGACATGTCATTTAGCAATTGATATCTAGGGTTGATTAAATTGATTATATCATCATCCTAGATAAGCATCTAAGGTTACCTAGCCTTGTTTGTTATTTGAATATTCATATATATATATTCACATAGGTTGTTTCTCTTCATTGAGAAGTAAGTCTTGAGGCTAAGAGTGCTTAGGCCTCAAGCAAATTGGAATAGGGTTGCTAATAAAGGCCCGCTGGGTAGAAGTGAGGGGTTACAGACCGGAGTGTTAGATGAGGTCTACATAGGTTGTAAACTTCATTTCAATTAGTGATTTCGAGTTCCGAGTGTGGCGCACTATACAACCCGTGGTTTTTCCCAGTGGTTGGGTTTCCATGTATACATCAAGTGTTATTTAAATTCCGCATCATATTACACTTGTATGTTTTTTTTTTACTAGTAGGGGCATTTTCGTAAAATTGACTTGCATGCGAAAATTGGGTAATAATTGTTAAAATCTATTCACCCCCCCTTTAGATAACATATTTAGAACACACCGTATTCTTTTCATACTCGATTCATGAATTGAAGCACCCAGGACGCTGAAACTGCTCGTCGAGGAACGGGGCCTGGGGATCCCGCTCTTATGACGCGAGAGTCAGTCAGCACGCAGCATGAAGAAGCGAAGACCGACCTACTTCCGGGACCCTACTAATAGGGAAAGACCCCATTGTTTCTGGACCAACCACTGTATGCGTATCAGGAAATGCTGTTTCGGCTCACGGATAGCATTAGTAGTGTGTGCGAGAAGATCTTTTCAGCTGCCCTAACATCTTTTCTTGGATTTCATTTCTTTATTTTATGGTAATTTATGTTATTGAAAATTATTATAGATTCATTTAGTGTTATTACTTGACTCATTACGGAACTTCCTTAACAAGTAAGCAAGTAAACTACCGAGGTGAGACTAAAAGAGGTGGTGCTGCATCCAACCCGGCCCCAAGCATAAACAAAACCAAACAAGATAATTTATTTACAAAACTGTAAAGAAGACTCCATCCTTTCTAACAATCTTGGCGAAAGGAAAGGTTGGGCATTTGGCTTCGCTTCCCCTACCACTTCTACTCGCACTGGCACCGATTAGCTAACATGACATTCATTCTTTCTACTATCTCTATCTAGCAATCTAGCAAGAATCACCTCGGGCTCTCCCTTTGAGCTATTTGGTCTCGAGCGTCTACTGTAGAAGAAAGGACTTCAACCGCCTACGCTATAATATATTTTGCTAGAGGTTCTTACTCCAACGGGATATATAAAGAAAGCGTGCTATCGTAAGGTTCTTAGTCTCTGGTTCTTTTGCCCAGCCTTTTAGGACTCATTCTACCAGCAAACTAGTTAACAAGGAGATAGTAATCCCACGCCTAAAGAAAGCCAAGTGAGGATAGAAGAAGCCATCAATCCCTTGTACGACTGCTAGCATTGTACTGCTAGCCTTGTACGACGGCTACTGCTAGCCTTGTACGATGGCTACTGCTAGCATTGTACAACGGCTATTGCTAGCCTTGTACTGCTTGTACAACTGCTTTGGTGGTGTAGCTTCAAGATCAAATCTGTTTATCAAAGTGCTTCTCCGATTGCTCAAGACATCTCTTTTCAACTGAGGAACAAAAAAAGATCATTTCGTTCCATTTTTAGTAAAATAGTGAAGAATATTCCATTAGTAATGAATAAAGGGGTTGAAGGGATCCATATATGTTGTTCAGGTCGATAGCGTGGGATAGACTCAAGAATCTCAATGAGACTCTCAGAAGATTAATTAGCCCTGGTTCTCCAGGCATCTCGAAGCACGATATCAACTGCAATGGGGTCGTAAATGTGCCACATTTTTAGTCGTACAACATGTGGTGGATTTAAAGAAGTAGTGTTCCCAAAGTGACTGGGGAAAAAGCATGGGATGCGAAACGAGCATGACTAAATTGACACAGACCTCTCTATCCGAATCTTCTCAATCGCAAGCCCAAACACTCTATTTCAATTAAGCCATCAGGAATGAGAACTCAAAAAAGCCTTCGTCAATCGAGAGTTCGGATTGCTCCACCTAAGTAGAACGAAAAAGTGGAATTGGAAATTCAAAGGGGGAGCCAGAAGCTTCGCTTCCGGTAGCTTGCTGACTCTCATAGTTAGAAGAAGGCTTTTTGGCGAATTCTTTAGATCTGGGTAGAGTCTCGCTCAGCAAAGAGAGTTGTAGATTCGTAAGATCATGATAAAGTCCCCTTTACTTGATATTCTATTAGTAAAGCTAATGCGCGCTACAACTAGCATAGCAGCCCGCGGAAAAGGCTCTAGAGCCCCTACTCCTAAGTTGGAGCAACAAGCAACGGATTGAGCTGCTAGAAAGCCATTGCATAAACAAATTCTTTTGCACCTGTCCCATCGGCATCTTCCTCTCCGTATCCAAATGCTTATTCTACTGGCCCTAACGAGAAGCCTCAATCAGGGTTCCGATCCAATTAATCCTCTGCTTGCCTCCCAGCCAATACTGGATACAATGAGTTGCAATGTTGGGCTACACCCATTCGCATTAGTTCATCCAAAGTTCCTTACCCTTATGCATGAATTCTTGAATAAGCCATCTTCTTACTTGAAAATGTTAAAAATGTTAAACCATACTTGGGTTGAAAACGTGAAACGGAATAATATTTTAATATTAAATAATATATTTCTTAAAATATATCTAAATCCCTAATTAGTTCAATTGGTTAGGATGTGATGGTGATCTTCGAGATCATATGTTCAATTATATATATATACATATATATTATTTTTTATTTTATTTTTTTTACCAAACAAAATTATCATTTACTTTTTTTTTAAGGTTTCACGTTTTCTAACAATTGGCCATGGTTTCATGTTTTTTCACCAAGAAAATGTTTCACGTTTTTTTGAAAAATATTAAGGTTTCACATTTGTGTTTTGTGAAACCTTTTGGAAATTTCAAAATATTAGAAAAATCGACATATCTTGCCAAATACAACCCAAATTATTGCAATAAAACAAAACTCAACTTATATAAACTATAAGGAACAAAAATAGTATGAACACATTAGAGATTTTACACACATTAACCACTTTGAGAGCCAATCCAATTGGTTTTTGTCCAAAAACTTCCCCAAACAACTTCCCTCAAATCTTCAATTCAAAGTCGGAACCAAGCTTAATTGACGATATGAGTTTTTAGTGCAAAATTTTTGGTAAAAATTGAATTCAAATCTTTGTTGAAATTAGATAGTTGAAGAAGAAGAGAAAGAAGGAAAGAAGAGAAGAAGAGAACTATCGTGGAAGAGAATAAGAAATGAAGAAAATTAAAAAAATTAAGTGGCTAGGGGTATTTGTGTAATTTTGGCTATGGATTAAAAGAAATTATTGAAAGATTGTTATAAATAGTTAAAAATGTGAAACAAGGTTAAAACAATTTTTGCATAATTTGGATGGCTACATTTGTCAATTTTCACTAAAAATAAAATAAAATTGGACATCTTCCCTCTCCATCTCATCTTTATCTTCATCGCATCTCATCTACAACTCGATTTAGATCTAGCATCTCATCGCATATGCACATCTCATTTTTTTTTTCTCTCCTCCTCGATTGCATCTCATCTTTATCGCATCTGCATTGCATGACTTTGGATGTTTGGTTTTTATGTTCAGTGGTAGTTGGTGGGTGGATGGGTGTTGGTTGTTGGTGGTGTAAGTAGCATAGCGGAAAAGATATGTTTTTAAATTAATAAAAACAAATTAAGAACGATAGGTTTCAAAAAATTTCTATCGTCTTCTTGGGATCTTTTGTATATACACGAATATGAGGAAGAGATTTGTTTTCATACCTTTGAAGAACACTTCTTCGTTTTCTTTTCGATCCAATACCACTAAGCCTTCATAGTTATGTCCCGCGATCTAGCAACTGTATGTGTGGGCATGTCACGGATTCCAGGAGCGGTTGAATGGAGACTTGAGAGAACCGGAAGACAACACCTTGCTTCCTCCTTGATAGATTCGGCCAACCCTAAATGAGAGAAAAAAAAATTCTTTTTTCTTTTTCCCTCTATAGTTGCCACCCACCTCTGTTCTCCGTAGGGCTCCGAATAGCTTCTTTTTCTTGACAAGTATATCTTATATATTAGGAACCTAGGGTTTAGTAATCCAAGTTAAAATAGGATTCTAAATCCTTTTTTAATTATTACTTTTACTAGGGTTTAAACCTGTGACCTATTTAGAGTAGATAAAAATAATCACTTATTATTTTATTTGCTCTTGTCAAGGTTAGAAACTGAAACCTCCAAATGACAATTTAAGAATTATTAAAAACATTAAATAATCATATTATTTAATAATATTTAATTCAACAATTAAATAATATATTAATTAAATAATCACATCATTTAATTAATTCCCAAAATATATTTAAGTTACTTTCGTAACACAATTAATTGGACCATCCAATTCTCCATGAGTCTTTGTTACTAAGCAAGGGGACCTAATAGACCCACAATTTTGAGCTCCAACAATACTGAAAGGAACGAATAAACGTTCGGTGTTATATCGGGGGGGTGTGAATAGATTTTAAGCTTTATTACCCAATTTTCGCATGCAAGTCAATATTACGAAAATGCCCATACTAGTCAAAAATACAAGAAAGTGTAATATAGTGCGGAATTTAAATAACACTTGATGTATACGTGGAAACCCAACCACTGGGAAAAACCACGGGCTGTTTAGTGCGCCACACTCGAACCTCGAAATCCACTAATTGAAATAGAGTTTGCAACCTATGTAGACCTCGTCTAACACTCCGGTCAATAACCCCCCACTTCTACCACTTGGGCCTTTAAAAGTGGCTCTAGTTCAATTGCTTGAGGCCTAAGCAATCTTAGCCTCAAGACTTAATTCTCAATGAAGAGATTATGCAACCTATGTGAATATATATGAATATTCAAATAACAAACAAGGCTAGGGAACTTTAGATGCTTATCTAGGATGATGATGTAATCAATTAAATCAACCCTAGATATCAATAGCTAAATGACATGTCAAATAGCTTAGCTAATCAAGATTAATCAAAAACCTAATTAGCTATCACAATACAACACTCAATCAATTCATCACAATTAATTCTCTATTCTTGTATTTATCATATGATCAAAACATGCAAGTAAATTAAAAGAGAATAGCTTGATAGTAAAAATACTAAGATGAGATGAACTTAATCAAAATCTTACCAATCTAGTTGTGATGATGCAAACCCATTCATGGATGAATGCAAGATGAACTTTGACGCACAAAGGAATGTATTTGAGTGTTTAAATGAGCAAACTTGGTTGTTTTTTCTCTCAAAATCTCTCTTTAAAATATAGGGTTCTTGATAATCAAAGAGTCATAGTCAGAACAAGAGAAAGAGATGTATTTATAGGCATAAAAAATAGAGCATATGAAAATACAAGTTTGCCCTTGAAACGCACCAATCTGCGGTTTCGATGGGCGGCCAAGCCGCCAATTATGACCGCCGAATTGAGCTCGTGTAGAACAGAGCATCAACGGCGGTTTCATTCGGCGGTTTCGTAACCGCCGATTAAACCATAGAATCAAACCCGAGAAATAAATCAATCAGGTATGATCAGCGGTTTCGAACGGTGGTCGGGGGACGCCGATCGTAACCGCAGAATCACTCCAGACCTTTCTGGACTGAAACGACGGGTTCAATTCGGCGGCCAGGCCGCCGATCAAACCACCGATTCACCAGTAATGGTGAATCTAAAGGAGAAGCCAAGAGCATTCCCCTTAAGCGGTCTTCGCGCAAAATCAAGCACACATTCGTGCAAGCACGGACGTTTCCGAACATATTTGGGAAACGGATTACACAACACACAAACACAACAAGATACATCAAACAAAGTGCAAGAGTGAAATGTGTCATGTGAAGAGAATACACACAAGTACAAGTATGCTAAGTGTGTGTGTGCTAACTAAATCTCTTCAAAGAAAAACTAAGCACTAGAGATTATACCTTTGGCGTGCTTATCTCTTGAGGTCTTGGAAGGGCCTTCAAGCTTGAAGTTCAATCACCTAAACTACCCTTACATAATCAATCCCAACATGTGGTTTGTCCACGAAATAAGCCAATCAATATATGGGAATCCTTACAAATACTTAGAAAAAATTAATTAAACTCTTTAATTAATATTTCACAATTATCAATATTGGAGTTATTCTACTAAAAACCCAAGGTCGTACTCTCGTAACTATAGATGTTTTACACAACCAATTTATCAGTGTCTATTGATATAGCTATTACATATGTCATGATCCTCCATAAGTAGTTCATAATTAGAGCTAGGTCATAAAGTTTGTTATACCTCTATAAATCTTTTCCTTTAAGTGCCATTGATTCTCTTGAATGATTATATCCTTCATTCCTTTACGGAAGAAGAAGAGTGCTTTTAATCGTTCAAGCCCCGAATCAACCCTTAAGGGAACTACTTATCTCCTTCTCGCAAGGAGTGGATTCCACTATTGTGTGTATACCTTCCCAGCCACAAGCCAAACCGTGATTCCAAGATATGGAGTTATTGATCGAGAATGATATTCTGATCTCACCCATGGTAAATCAAAAACCACGATCTAACCTGAAGGAGTTAGTAAGACACTCAGGATTTAGATCACCCATATATAGCCATCATGTCAAATAGCTTAGCTAAACATAGATTATGAAAACCTAGATAGCTATCACAATACAACTCTCAAACAGTCAATACACTAATCTCAATCTTGTATCTAACATATATATTGAAAGTATACAAACGTAGTTAAATTGCTTAAGGCATACCTAGAGGGGGGGGGGGGGGGGGAATAGGTTTTTACGCCTTTTTCAATCCCTTGAACAAACTTTCGTTTGTCCCTCAAGGTTGCCTTACATACAACAAATACACTAAGAAAAGACAACATACATAGACAATATGAATAGGTAATCATATAAGCATGGTCTACATACATCATCAAGTTGTATGATGTAAACAAACAAATAAGTATAACAACAAAGAATACTTGTATTTCATTATATGTTCAATGAGTTACAAGAGTGATCAAATATCACTATACACAAATACAATATACAAAAGAATCATAGAAATAAAATCGATCAATAAAATGAGATACTATGAAACAAGATAATAAAAATATATAAATAAAATATAAGAGATAGAGATAGGAAGAATTAACACGAGATTTTTTAACGTGGTAAAACCTCTAAGGAGGAAACATCCACGGGTTGAACTACAACCATTGGGTACTATATTATTGGAAAGTAAACATAGAACATTCACAAAGTGACCAATCTTTAGCTCACCCAACCTAGTGAAGTCTAAGCCTACCCAACCCTATTGGAAAGTGTGAAATCCCTCAATGATGCGAAACCACCATATATTGGACACCACACAAAACCAACATCAATGGTAGATTAGAAATTTCTCAAGAGTGCATACACCTCCCGTGTACCCCGCTCTATCGGAGTCTATGTCTAACCATACGCCTAGGCCTACCAATACAATAGCCAACTCCCTATCCAAGGCACTCATGCCTCTAGGGAGCCTCCCATGCATGACTATCCGAGTCCTCCCGACTCTAGCCATGACTTCTTGCTTACCTATCCGAGTCATCCCGACTCTAGGCAAGTCTTCTTGCTTGGCTATCCGAGTCATCCCGACTCTAACCAAGACTTCATGCCTTTTACAAGGACTTCCTAGTGTGATCATGTGAATGCAAATGATGCAAACAATCAAATCAACATAGAACATGTGATCAATACATTCTATGGTACAAATAGACCTAAACATGTGATAACACATTTAATAAAAGTCTAGATGCAAAATACAAGAATAAAACCTAAGCATGTGCAAACATCAACCACATAAGCTCAAAGTTTCATTCACACATACAACACTTGAACAAAGTATATTCATGAAGTACAAGTTCAAGATGCAATCAAAATACAACAAAAATGCTAGATACATGAGATTTAATCAATCAATATTCTAGCCAAAAATATAGAGCAAGGAATTAAGATATAAATCAATTAAAACCTAGATTGCTCTAAAACACATACAAATACAAAATCCTTGATTTCATCAATCAAAGGATCAAAACAAATCTCAAGGTCATTTATCACAAAATTGATTCAATCAAGTCACAAACAACCTAATATATCATTCTAATCACAATACAACTCACAAACATGTGAAAAACCTAGAATCATAGAAACTAGTCCACATTTGTCTATAAATTGACTTTCAATTAGAATGATTATGAAGCTACCTTTCTCAATAGCTTTTACCAAACATAAACAAACATATAGAAGAAGAAACCCCAAGCAAATTGAAGGTTGAAAAGAAAGAAATCCCAAAGATAAGTCCAATACCTTTGATTCAACAGCTGGTTCGGATTTCAGTGTGGAACCACCAGAAAACTCAATCAATCAGCTACCAAACCACTTAGAAATGATAGAGGACTCAATTACGAACGTTCTCCAATTTGAATCACTCAAATCCGACTCCGGATGAGGGAGATATGATGTTTGGAAGATGAGAAAATGTAGAGGAGAAGACTGACGGGATTTTACAAAATTTTCTTCTTGAAAATCAAATGGAGAGAGATGAGGGAAATAAAAGGAGGAGAGATAAGGAGATTCCGGGCCAATCAAGTGAGGCCACGTCACCCCAGGCCATGGGGGGCACGTGGGCCTCACGGGGGCAGAGAGCCCCTCTGGCCGTGGGGCCCACGGCCACCCTCACGGCGTGGGCCAAGTGGCCTCATGGCCACCCACTCGCTCACGCACTCCCTCGGTTCTTCAGCCGTATCTTGGGCATCCGAACTCCAATTTCGAATCCGTTTTCGGATTACGAACCGTGACTCTCTTACGCACGACAATGACTACACAACTTTGAAAAATGGTTGAGAAATCATCTCGGAAAACGATGATGAAGTCAACTCAACGAATGAGAACGAAAAGTAGCGTGGCTACATCGTTTGGACTCGAAACTAAATGAATGAGTAACCGAAACGACTGGAACTCAATAAGACATCAAATAAGAACATGTTCAAGTCCATACGAAAGCATACAAACACAAATACACACACATATGCTAATTTCCAGACATAGTCCTAGAAAATGCAATAAACAAAGTTTTACCAATATAGTATGAATGCATGAGCATATTTTGTCAAATGTGTGAAAGTGATACATAAGTGATGTTTAATCATGAAGGAACACACAAGAATGCCATGTGTGTGTGCTTAGCCTTGTAAGAGATATGAGGTCTTATATTACCTTTAATGATCAATGATGTACAAATCTCTTTAAAGCCGGCTTCTTGCATAATTTGTGGTCGAGACATTCTTCGTTTTCTTAATTCTTCAATATAAGAACCACTAAACATTACAAGAGAAACACGTTTTGATATGGAATTTATGCCAACACAAACTATAAACCTAACATATATGAATAACATACAAGTGATAAATGAGATTGCTTGTTAAGAAAGACACAATATATATAAGATATTAGTGAAAAACTTACCAAGCAAGGTGTGTTGAAAAACCCATACAAAATGACATCTAGATGAACAAGGATGATACTAGATGATGTTTGATGATCATGGAAAAGTGTTTGAGTAATCAAAGGTGAGTTCTTTAGTGAAATTTTTCTCTTGGAAAAATATGCTAAGTAAAAATATGATTTTGAACTCTCTTGGACGACCTAGAAATGAAATAGACATATATATAGGATGCATAATTGAAGTGGTGCCGTTTTGCAAATTTGCTAAAAAGCACCGATTCTGCGGCCATGGACTGCATAACAGGGCGCATAATTCAGTCAACTAAGTTGACTAACAACTCTGCACCTATTTCTGCGCCCTAGGCCATCGAACAAAGGTGTCGATTTGAGACCTAACGTTCTGGTCCCTTTTCAGTGGCCTTTGTTTGCGGCCACTAAACGCCGAACCAAGGGCACCGATGTGGACCAGAAACAGAGCACTTCAAAATGCGCCCTTGTTATGCGGCCACCGATCGCTGAACAGGGTGCCGATTTGCTCTGTAGCTTACAGCCTAAAATCAAAACATATTAAGGCACAACAAGCAAGAGTAATCAACAATCAATGCTTGAAGAGATTTTCAAAGCAATAAGGTGCACAAATAAGAACACACAACATATAAATAAGAATAATGCATGAGTTGTGAGTGTGTGTGTGCAACTAATCTCTTCAAAGCAAATTAAGCACATAGAAGTTTACCTTTAGTGCTTATCAAGATGAGGTCTTCAAAGGGCATTTAACTTGAACACCAATACCTAAGCTACCCTTACAATGAATCCCCAATGTGTGGTTTGTCCACGAAATAAGCCAATCAAGATATGGGAATCCTTACAATCTCCCCCTTTGGCTATTTCGTGACAAAATCACCACTCACATTGATTCCTCACAACATAATAGAAACTACAGGTCAACAATGATTTTCTACTTTACAAAGAGATATTAAAAAAAATCTTGAAGTCTTCAATCTCTTGTAGAACAATCAATCCATGAAAGCAAAGTTTCTATACTTTCAAATACAACTAAAATGTGAGATTAATCAAGTGAGATCATAAAAACAAGCATTTGCATTCTAGAAATTTAAGTACAACATCATGCAATGTATGATGAATGCAATGCTCCCCCTCAAAGGGTTACTCCCTCTCAATGTATTGTCTCCCTAACATGCATAATTGCTACCGCAATTTGCAACTCCCCTTACCACCATTCTACTCCCCCTTTTTGTCATGATATAGGCAAATGAGTAGTCCCTAACTGGGTCACTTAGTAAAGAGAGAAAGTAGCATACTATATACTTGCATAATCATATAAGCCACTTTATGCAACTCAATTAATTGGAGAGAAATAAGGAGATTTATTTTTATGAAAATGTGTGAATTAAAAATGCTTTGCATACAAGACATGTAGCATTCAAGTCCAAAATACAATGGTATATGGCAAAGCAAATGACAAAGGTTTCTAATAAGAATTCAAACCAATTTCACCATTGTCATGAGAGAAGCAAGGATATAGAGATTTCATTGATTTTAATTTAAGAGTAACTATATCCAAATTTATAAGCGAAACATGACATGAGCGACTTTGCACCCTATTTGTTTTTTCCAGGAATGATACCCGTATGATAGTAGCAATGTTCAACTAATAAAGAAGGAGAGACATTTGGAATTTTAATTCCTTTGAACATATACAAAATCCTTTATTCATTTTGAGTCTCATAAGCTTTTTCACACAAGTTTTTCATTTTAAAAATATGCAATCATCAATTCATGCTTTTTCATTTGAGCATGTTATACGAATTTCATGCTTTTTCATTTGACATTAGCATGTTACAAAAGAATCATCATGTTATGGAGATAACTATAGGTCATTCAAATCATACTTCCTATGTAAATCTCCTAGTCCAAAAATGCATGTTTGAACATAAATATGACATGGATTGTAAACAAGCATGGTTCACACTTATTGAATAGAAAACATATATACATATGTGCAACCAAGCTTACTCAAGCAATCAACAAAGAAGCATAAGATTTTTCAAATATTTGCATGCAACAAGTATGCAATAGTTCTCTTTGCTTGAGTTCCCCATATGGGGTCAATCACCATCCTTCATCAATGAAGGTCATGAGGTCCTATAGAACTCCCAAGTCCATTGGACTTGGTTGAACCTATATGAGACAAGTTTGTCTCGTAGTAGGAGGGTTTATTTTTCCTTATCCACTTAGGTATAACTTTTTTCTTCATAGTGGTTAATGGTTCAAGATTTCTAGAAATTATAGGATCATGAACATGAATTGTTTTCTTCCTATTAACATGCATTCTAGCTCTTGTCATTCTATTTTCAATCATGCTTTTAACTCTACATAATTTAATGAAATGAAAGCAATTTGGTCTAATGTGACCATCAATACCACAAAAGTGACATGTAGGGATGAAATTAGAAATCATACCATGTCCTTGTGCATGCATAGGAGCCTTTCCATGACTTTGTGGTTGAATGGGTTCAATCTTTCTTTGTTGTTGAACCGGTCTAGCTTGCTTCCTTGGTTCATTTTGCATGATTGGCCTCTTTCCATTTAGAGTCATTTAATAAGGAATGTTGACTTGAGAGACTCTAATGCGTTGAGCTTGAGGTTGTCTCCTTAGGGCTTCCTTCACTTGTGCACTTTTTGAATATTATCCTAGATCGATTTTCTTCCTAGGAGTATGCACCGGCGAGGCTTCTATCTTGCCCAAACTCCTGACAAAGACGGTCTTGGTTGGAGTAGAGATCTCATTGCTATCTACATACCCAATACCTCTATTGTCACAATGGTTCTTTCCAACACCAAGTATGTGGTCAAGCTTCTTGGTGCTTGAAGTCATCCTAGTCAATGACTCTTTAGTTTCATCAAGCTCCCTCTTCAACCCTTCTTCATTCCTCTTAAACAAAGCTAGCTCATCTCTTAGCTTGTCTTCAATCATCTTGGATCTTTCCACTTGTTTACTTAAGTGGTCATTGTGTGTTGAAAGCTCTAGAATTTCATCCTCTAACATCTTCAATTTTCTATTGTTCTTCTTCAATGAACTTTCACACTTGACTATAAAGTCATGAACATCTGTTTTCTCTACATTTCCATTTGTAGAGTTAGATGAGGAGTCATCTTCACTTGAGTTATCTCCTACATTTTCCATCTCATATATGGAGTCATTTCCTTCATTAAGACCTTCACCTTGGTTTCTTGAGTTAATGAGAGCCATGTCCCAATGAGTAGCTACACCTATCTCCTCTAAAGCTACTTCTTCATCTCTTTCTTCTATGGGATCACTAGTCAAGGCATTCTTACCAACAACTTTATCTTCTACACAAGTGGCTTCAAATGCCGTGTAGTTGATGGTAAGCTCATCATCACTTGATGACTTGTCTCCCTCTCCGGAGTCATCACTTTCACTCTAAGTGGCGGCCATCACTTTTGCCATCTTGTTCTTTAAATTCCCACAATCGGGTGAGATGTGTCCTATACCGCCACACTCATAGCATTGGACCCCTTTCTTTTCACTATTCTCTTGCTTAGGCTCAAAACTCTTGAAATGAGCCTTTTTCTTCAAGTCTTGGCCTTTGGATCCAAAGCCCTTTTTCTCGAACTTGACGAATTTCTTGAATCTTCTTAGCAACAAAGCCATATCTTAGTCCAAGTCACATTTTTCCTCTTTCTCAACCTTGGAAGCTTTCAAAGCAATCCCTTTTTGCTTTTTAGGAGGTGTAATACTAGGAGCTTTCCTAGATTCATAAGCGAGGAGTCTTCCAATTACCTTACTCGGCTTCATGTCCTTATATCCATAATTTTCTTCTAAAGCCGTAACTTTTGATTCAAACCTAGCGGGGAGAGACCTCATAATTTTCTGCTTAACTCTCCTATCCGAATAAGGATCATCGAGTTGATGGCTTTAATTGACAATATCCATCAACTTGACTTCAAAGTCATTGAAGCATTCATCCTCCTCCATCTTAAGCAACTCGAATTGCGTTTGAAGGACTTGTAGCTTGGAATCCTTAACGACATCAGTTCCTTCGTGTGCAACCTCTAGAATATCCCATGCCTCCTTGGTTATCCTAGTGTTCTGAATCAGTTTGTACTGATTTTCATCCACTACACATAGAAGAGCGTGCCATGCCTTTCTATTCCATTTTGAAGTGTCAAACTCTTTAGTGTACCACTGAGCCTTAGGCTTGAGTACTTCTTCTCCTCCACCCATGGGAGTCATCTTAGGAGGCGCATACCCATCTTTAATTGCCATCCATGCCCTATCATGGATTTGGCACAAGTATGCTTCCATCTTACCTTTCCATGAGGCATAATTCACACCGGTGAGGGGAGGAGGTCATGTGCTTGAAGTACCCTCATGGTTGCCACCGTATCCACTCATTGTGTATAATGAATGAAATGAAATGTATGCAAAATGTATGAATGAGCAAAAATCACACAAATGCAAAACACACCAAAAATGAGATAGGATCACCTAAGTATATCTAGGAACCCGCTCTGATACCAATTGAAACAAATACTCGGTGTGTTCTAATAATTAATCTATAGGGGGGGTGAATAGATTTTAACTAATTTTACCCAGATTTCGCATATATGTCAATTTTAGGAAAATGTTTCTATTAGTCAAAAAGACAAACAAGTGTAATATGGTGCGGAAATTAAATAACACTTGATGTATACGTGGAAACCCAACCACTTGGAAAAACCACGAGCTGTTTAGTGCGCCACACTCGAACCTTGAAATCCACTAATTGAAATGGAGTTTACAACCTATGTAGACCTCGTCTAACACTCTGGTCAATAACCCCCCACTTCTACCACGTGAGCCTTTAAAAGTGGCTCTAGTCCAACTTGCATGTGGCCTAAGCACTCTTAGCCACAAGTCTTAATTCTCAATGAAGAGAAAATGCAACATATGTGAATATGTATGAATATTCAAATAACAAATAAGGATAGGGAACCTTAGATGCTTATCTAGGATGATGATATAACAATTAAATCAATCCTAGATATCAAGAGCTAAATAACATGTCAAATAGCTTAGCTAAACATAGATTATGAAAACCTAGCTAGCTATCACAATACAACTCTCAAACAGTCAATACATTTATCTCAATCTTGTATCTAACATATATATGAATAACATACAAGTGATAAAGGAGATTGCTTGTTAAGAAAGACACAATATATGTAAGATATTAGTGAAAAACTTACTAAGCAAGGTGTGTTGAAAAACCCATACAAAATGACATCTAGATGATCAAGGATGATGCTAGATGATGATTGATGATCATGGAAAAGTGTTTGAGTAATCAAAGGTGAGTTCTTTAGTGAAATATTTCTCTTGGAAAAATATGCTAAGTAAAAATATGATTTTGAACTCTCTTAGACAACCTAGAAATGAAAGAGGCATATATATAGGATGCCTAATTGAAGTAGTGCCATTTTGCAAATTTGCTAAAAAGCGCCGATTCTACGCCTTTAATTCTGTGGCCATGGACCGCATAACAGACCGCATAATTCAGTCAATTGAGTTGACTAACAATTCTGCGCCTATTTTTGTGCCCTAGGCCGCCGAACAAGGGTGCCGATTTGAGACCTGACGTTCTGGTCCCTTTTGACATGTCATTTAGCTCTTGATATCTAGGATTGATTTAATTGTTATATCATCATCCTAGATAAGCATCTAAGGTTCCCTAGCCTTGTTTGTTATTTGAATATTCATACATATTCACATAGGTTGCATTTTCTCTTCATTGAGAATTAAGACTTGTGGCTAAGAGTGCTTAGGCCACAAGCAAATTGGACTAGAGCCACTTTTAAAGGCCCGCGTGGTAGAAGTGGGGGGTTATTGACCGGAGTGTTAGACGAGGTCTATATAAGTTGTAAACTCCATTTCAATTAGTGAATTTTGAGGTTTGAGTGTGGCGCACTAAACAGCCCGTGGTTTTTCCCAGTGGTTGAGTTTCCACGTATACATAAAGTGTTATTTAATTTCCACACCATATTACACTTGTTTGTCTTTTTGACTAATATGGGCATTTTCGTAAAATTGACATATATGCGAAACTTGGGTAAAATTAGTTAAAATATATTCACCCCCTCTAGGTTAATTATTAGAACACACCGAGCATTTGTTTCAGAGGCAAAGGCTATGAAGTCAGCCACTTCATCTTCATCATCCGAAGATTCATCTCTCTCATCGGAGTCATCACTTCCACTCCATGTGGTAGCCATTACCTTTCCCTTATTCTTGTTCTTCAAATTTCCACAATCGGGAGCAATGTGTGCTATGCCACCACATTCATAGCATTGGATCCCCTTCTTTTCATTCTTCTCTTGCCTAGGCTCAAACTTCTTAAAGGGAGCATTTTTCTTCATGTCTTGGCCTTTGGATCCAAAACCCTTTTTCTCGAACTTGACAAATTTCTTGAACCTTCTTAACAATAAGGCCATGTCTTCATCCAAGTTATCATTTTCCCCCTTCTCTACCTTGGAGGCCTTCAAAGCAATTCCCTTTGCTTTTTAGGAGGTGCGGAGGTAGGACCCTTCCTAGACTTATAAGCTAGAAGTCTCTAAATCACCTCACTCGGCTTCATATCCTTGTAGCCACTATTCTTCTCTAAAGTCGTTACCTTGGATTCAAATATTTTGGGGAGAGATATCATAATTTTTTGCTTGATTCTCTTATCTGAATAAGGATCACCAAGTTGATGACTTTGGTTGACTATGTTCATCAACTTGATCTCAAAGTCGTTAAAGCACTCGTTCTCTTCCATCCTAAGTATCTCGAATTGAGTTTGTAGAACTTGAAGTTAGAGTCCTTAACCACTTCGGTTCCCTCATGTTCTATCTCTAGGATGTCCCACGCCTCCTTAGCAATCCTAGTATTTTGAATCAATTTGTATTGATTGTCGTCCATGGCATATAGGATGGCGTGCATCGCCTTTCTATTCCATTTTGATGCTTCAAACTCTTGCATGTTCCATTGCGCCTTAGGCTTGAGTACATCCTCTCCTCCACCTGTAATTGTCATCATTGATGGAGCGTAGCCATCTTCAACTACCATCCAAGCCCTATCATGGATTTGGCAAATGTACGACTCCATCTTGCCTTTCAAAGAGGCATAATTCAACCCGGTGAGCAATGGATGCCTTGTGCTCAAAGCACCCTTGTTTCCACCACCATTTCCACTCATAATGTTTATGAATGAATGAAATGAATACAAGTGTATGAATAATCAAAAATCACACAAAATGCAAAACACACTAAAAATAACGAATTTTCTAAATATGTATAGGAACCCGCTCTGATACTAATTGAAACAATTATGGTGTGCCTAATTAATTATATTTAGAGGGGGATGAATAGATTTTAATCAAGTTAAGTACCAATTTTTCTTGATTAGTCAATATTCAATAAAAACCTCATTCTAGTTAAAACTACAATAAAGTGTAAAATACGGAAATTAAATAACATTTGATTTTTATGTGGAAACCTTTAACAAGGAAAAAACCACAGGCTGGTATGTGCGCCACACACGATCCTCGAATCCACTATTTGTAATAGTGTTTACAACCTAGGTTGACCACGTCAAATCCAACACGGTCACTAACCCACCACCACTACCCAATGGGCCTTTAATAGCAAACCTAGATCAATTTGCTTGCGGACTAAGCAACCTTAGCCATAAGACTTAATTCTCACTAAAGAGATCAACAACCTAAGTGAATGCAATTAATGCTAGGTTACACTAAATGCTTATTTAGGATGAAAGATGACAATAACCACAATCATAGATATCAATATTGCTATATGACATGGCATACAACATAGCTATCAAAGATAAAATAATCCTAGATGTTATAGCTATCAAAATACAACTCACAATCAAACAGCACAATAATCTCAATCTTGTAATTAGAATTTAATCTAAATGCATACAAGTAATAAAAGAGATTAATTGACAAGTAAGAACACTAAAATGGATGAGTATGGTGTTCAACTTACCAAACTATGTGTGTTGAAGAAGACCCATACATAGATACATCCTAGATGATGTTTAGATGATGTTTGATGCACATGGATATGAGTTTGGAGAATCAAATGAGCAATCTTTGTGCTTTTTCTCTCAAAAGTCTCTCTTTCTCTTTTAGGGTTCTTGATGTTCAAATAGCTGAATCAAAGAGAGTGACATAGTGGTGTATTTATAGAGAGTGAAATAGTTATCTATTTATAGAGAGCAACAAAAGGCTTGGTGAAAAGACAAGTTTGTCCTTGAAACGTGCCAATCAGCAGTTTCATTCGATGGCCACCAACTGTTGATCATAACCGTCGAATTGAACCCAAGAGCATCAAGGGAACAATGGCAGTTTCATTTGGCGGTTTCATAGCCGCCAATTACAACCGTCGATTTGAGACCGAGATATTTAAATCAATCAGGTCTCATCGGTGGTTTCGATCGACAGTCAAGGCTGCCAATCATAACTGCAGAATCATTCCAGAGACTTCTGGAATCAAACGGCGGTTCCATTCAGTGGCCAAGCCATCGATCACAACTACCATTTCACCAAATGTGGTGAAACCAAGGAGAAGCCAAGAGCATTCTCTAAAGGCGATCCTCACGCTAAACCAAGTGCACCAACGTGCATACGTGGACGTTTCTAAACAAACTTCGGGAAACGAATTGCTAGACACACTAACACACAAAAGATACAACAAAGAAGTGCAACTATGAAATGTGAAGAGAATGCACACAAGAGTAATGAATCGCATATGCAAGCATGAGAAGTATGTGTGTGCAACTAAATCTCTTCAATGAAAACTAAGCACAAGAGATATACCTTTGGAGTGCTTACCAACTTGAGGTCGTGAAAGGGCCTTTGAGGTTGATCACCAACACCTAAGCTACCCTTTACATTTCAAACCCCAATTGTGGTTTGTCACCGAAATAAGCCAATCAAACTTGAGGAACTTACACTACCTTTCCGTCTACTCCTTTCTTTCTCTTGTAGATCCACTTACTCCCTATGAGTTTTATCACATCAAGTAAGTATACAAGTTCCCAGATTGAGTTAGAGTACATGGACTCCATCTCGAGATTCATGGCTTTAAGCCATACCTCTTTGTCAGAGTCTTCCATTTCATGTTTAAATGACAACGGATCATCCACACTAACATCAGAGACGACACCTTGTGCCTCTCCAATACCTAAGTAGTGATCAGGCTATCGTACAACCCTCTTATTACGTTTAGATGGTATTATGATCTAACTAGGAACTGTCTGACTATCAGACTTTAATGGAACAACAACATCGTCAACAACTCTTATTGATTGTTTACTGGTCGAACCATCTTTTAATTCATTTAATATAATCTTACTTCGAGGCTTATGATCATTCATATAGTCTTCCTCAAGAAATGTTGCATTTGTCGATACAAACACTTTGTTTTCTTGTATACTATAGAAGTATCCTCATCTTGTCTCTTTTGAATATCCTACAAATAGGCATACTTGTGAACAAGGCTCTAACTTTCCAGATTTGTTCTTCGGTACATGTACTAGACACCCCCATATGCGAAAATGTCACAAACTAGCTTTACGACCATTCCACAACTCTAGAGGAGTCTTAGGAACAGATTTGGATGGAACTACATTCAATATGTAGGCCGTAGTTTGTAGTGCATATCCCCCAAAAGAGTTTGGTAATGATGAGAAACTAATCATAGATCTCACAATTTCCATCAGGGTTCTATCTCTCCTCTCCGCTACACCATTCTGTTGTGGTGTTCCTGGAGCTGTGAGTTGGGACACAATCCCATGCTCAACCAAATAGTCCTCGAACTCTTGGTCGAGATACCCATCTCTACGATCTGATCGTAAAGCATTTATAGTTTTGCTTAATTGGTTCTCAACTTCAGCTCAGAATTCTTTGAACTTTTCAAATGTTTCCGACTTTCGTTGCATTAGGTAAACATATCCGTATCTTGAATAATCATCACTAAAAGTGACATAACAATCATAACCACCCCTAACTTTAACATTCATAGGTTCGCAGACATCTGAATGTATAAGCTCTAATGGTTGTGTAGCTTTAAGCCCTTTTCCACTAAAAGGTCTCTTGGTTATTTTATCTTTTAAACGAGACTCACAGACAAGTAAAGTGTCGATCTCCAACTGACTTAAAGATCCGCCTTTTACTAGTCTATCTATCCTGTCAAGATTGATGTGACAAAGTCTTAAATGCCACAGATACGTTTCATTATTTGGAGAAATCTTTTGTCGCTTTGTTTTAGGTTTTTCAACTTTAAACAATTCAATATTAAGCAGTGATGTATGTAATGACGGTCTCAAAACATACAAGTTATTTTCAATCAAACCAGAACAAATATTTAAATCGTTTCTAGAAACAATAACTGATTTATTATTAAAAGAAACTGAATATAAACGTTCCAATAGTTTGGAAACATAAATCAAATTCCTTGTAAATCCAGGAATGTAATAAATATTGTCTAATGAAAGAAAACAATTATTATTAAAAGCAAGTCTAATTGCTCCCATTGCTCTTACTGAAATGACATTCCCTATTCCAACGCACATTGAGAACGCCCCCTCCTCAATCTCTGTCCAAGAATCAGTCAACTGTAAAGAAGAACAAATATGGTTAGTTGCCCCTGAATCAACTATCTAAGGTGAAGACTCATCTTCCACTAAACACGATTTAATGACAAGTAAATTAGATTTACCTTTCACTTTCTTCTTCTTAAAGAGCTTATCGAGGTACTGATCAAGCCAAATTTGGTATGATTTTGTACCTCATTCCCGTCTCTTTATGCTTGATTCTCGGGCATGTCCCTGTATTTAATAGTGTCAAATTGAGCATTTTAGGTTTATTTAGGTTTATTTAGGTTTATTTAGGTATCAAGGGCTTTTGTGAAGAAGTTGTAAAGTTTGGTTCAAAAGGTGAACAAGTTGGCAAAACAGGGCATTATCGCCATAAGTGTTGCCACTTGTGTTGCCATGGCGACAAGGGGGTCTTATTCAAAGGCAAAATTAATAAGGTGTGTCGCCACTTTGATGTCACCACTTTATATATGGCGACACAGAAGAGAAGCAAGCGTCGCCACTTGGGAAGTGACGACACAGGAATGTCGCCACAAGTGTTGCCATGGCGACAGAAGAATTTTTCAAAGCATCAGAGTTATCGCTACTTATGTCGCCACTTTCAATGTGGCGAAAAAGATGAAGAAAGTGGCGACATATGAATCTCAAAAAGCATAACCGTCTACAGCCACTTATGTCGCCATGACAAGTGGCGACAATAGATGTGGCGATACCTTGCCACATCAGATTTTCCAACGGTTATCAGTACATTTCCATGGCCACTATATAATATATTCCTCTTCTTCCAAACTTGAGACACACACCATACTTAGAGAGCACGAAATTTCTACTAAATCTAACCCTAGTTTTTCTTCCATTACTCACCTTTCAACCTCCTCCATCCTTTAATCTTGAACTATCTCTACCATCCAAAACCTCAACACAATGTCTTGATTCCTTCACCAAATCATTCCCCTTTTCCCATTCTCTCCATTTCCATACCTTTGTCACTTACCATTAGACACCCACCTATCTAGACACTTCATCTTCTACCACTATTTACACTAGAAGCATCAAGGGAAAAGAAGGAGCAAGCTTACAATAAGGTGGCCTAAGGGTGATTTCCTCAACTATTACTTCCTATTCTTTTGATTGTAACTATGTGTAGCTAAACCCCTAATATAGGGGATAGATTTGAGGAACTTGTGGATATGGGTATTTGCTAAACTATTTGTAATTGAATCTCTATTTGTTTCCTTTTCACTTTATATTTAGATTCTATGCTTATTGTGATTTGCATTGTATATCACTAGTAGATCATAATATTGTGTGGGATAATTTGTTGTGAAACCAATCTTAGATTGACACCCTTGATTGGTTGAAGAACTTAATGAATATGATGGATTAGTGGTGGGTATATCAACCCCATTAATCTAAACCTTGATTTGTACCTAACTAATCTCACCTTGACACCCATTCCTTAATCGGTTAGGCATTGAGGTGAGAAGATGTTGAGTGTTCATAGTAATGACCTCAACACACTTTAGAAAACAAATGGCTAGCATTTATGCGATTGGTCATTATTGAGTTTTGAAAGCATTACCTAGATTCATGAGTAACTCAATCTATTCCCTAACTTCCATTAATTGATTTTATCATCTCTCTTATCAAGATTGTTAAGTCTTATATTTTTCATATCATTTTTTGTATGTTTATTTTAATTACATTTTCATGGGTTGTAAAACCCAAACAACTATCCATTTTCAATGATTTATTTTATTGCTTTAGATTAGTCAATTGATCCAATACATCCTCCATCTCCCTGTGGAACGAACTTTGCTTACCACTTGCTAATAAATATTATCTTTAAGGATTTTAAGTGGTTAAAATACAGTTTTCAAAAGAACATCATTATTATATTTTGTTGAGTACCAAAACGACCTCATCTATTTTCAACACGTTTTTTATGCCATTAGGAAATCGCGATTCAAAAGATGTTTATAATAAAATTCCTATGCAATGAGCTCTATGTTTTGAAAACAAGTAAAGCGGTAAGCAAAAGTTCGTTCCACAGGGATTAGGTTAGATTAATCAATTTGCGATTTATTCTAAGTTAGTTTAATCTAGGTGCATAAAACATAAATCATATTTATGGGTTTTGGATTGGTTAAGATATAATAAACTAGAAAAGTAAATAACAATAATATAAAGAAATTGAATAGATAGAAATCCAACATCAACAATACTAGATAAGAGAAATGGATGTAAACAATTAATATAGATGCTAGGGAATTGATTGATTAGCAAGTGGGTATAAGTAATGCTTTTTAAGCCACTTTAATGGACCAATCTCTACATGTTAACCATTTGTTTTCTAAGATGTGTTTAGGTCATTACTATGAACCCTAAACATCTTCCCACCACAATGCCTAACCGATTAAGGAAAGGGGGTCATGGTGGGATTGGTTGGTTACAAATCTAGGTTTAGATTAGTGTGGTTGATATACCCTCCACTAATCTATCCTATTTATTGGGTTCTTAATCACACAAGGGTGTCAATCCAAGGATGATTGCATAAC